>CM029019.1:29311591-29738498 GCA_016801055.1 Panax notoginseng
TCACATTATCACATATGTTTAACAACTATTGAATCACAAATAAACACTTATCAAATCAAATTATCTAAGTCCAGATCAATTTTTGAAACATGTCGGTGTACCGACAACTTTATCGGATAATTATCGAGTCTAAGACTCTATTCTATAACTTAATATTTTCAAGTATCTGTCATATTATTTTTAAATGACTTATAATAATTTTTAAACATTTATTATAATTTCTCATAAATTTTCAAACACTGGAATCATTTTTAAATGATTTAAATATTAAATAATTCTATTATCATTAATATTTAATTAATATTAAACTATTAATGAAACCATTGTCAAAATATTATAGTTATTTATAATAACTTAGAATATTTTTAGAGTATTAATATTACCCTTAAATGATTTTTAAAACAATTAAAATCATTTTTAAATAATTATCATTAATATTTAAATATTAATGTACTATTTATCAAAATATTAAAAGTCATTAATTATAACTTAAAATATTTTAACTTCATTTATATCCTTTTTAAATTATTTTTAAATTAATAAAACTATTTTTAAACTATTTATTTAATATAATTATTAAATAAATTTAATATCATTAATAATAATTAATATTAAATTATTAATAAAATTATCCTTTAAATATTAAAAGTTATATTTTATAACTTAAAATATCTTTAAACACTTTATTTTTATTTAAAATGATTTTTATAATATTAAAATCATTTTTAAACTAAATTATTTAATATAATTATTAAATTACTTTAATATCATTAATAATAATTAATTAATGAAATTTACCTTTAAATATTAAAAGTTATATTTTATAACTTAAAATATTCTTAAATATCTTATTATTATTTAAAATGATTTTTAATATAACAAAATTATTTTTAATTAATTTATTTAATTCATTAAATAACTTAAATATCATTAATATTAATTTATTAATGAATTTCATCACAAAATATTAAAAGTCATTAAAAATAACTTAAAATATTTTATTATATCATAATATAATTTTAAATGATTTTTCAAGTATTAAAATCATTTTTAAATAATTTATTTAATGTTATAAATAAATAAATTAAATGCCTTTAATGTTCCAAAAATATTAAATATTTATGAAATATATTTAAAATAATTTAAAACAAATTTTCAGAATTTAAAATAATTTTTAATAATTTATTTTGTATTTTGAGTAATTAAAAACTAATTTTCTATAATTATTTAATATAAATATTATTTTTATAAATAATTTATCGCTAAAGACCACCTATAGTGACAGAACTGTCGCTATAGGTGTTCTTCATATTCTTGAGCATTCATAAGGCAGTTTCGTGGGTGCTTCTTTGACCAAGAATCGTGCACGGTGTAATGTGTTTCTGGACATGTTGATCAGATCATGTAGTACAAGTACAAGACAACACGATCCAACAATAAACATCATCATAACAAACATAACCAAAGAGATCTAAGGGCCTAAATAAGCTGTCAGAGGCTGTTCATCATGTTCTAGGCTGCCCATAAAAATCTGGTCAATTCCGGTCAACGATCTTGGTGGACTTATTCCGGTTAATCGGTTTATGTCACAGGTTTTCTAGACGTCGGGATTTGTAGACAACCCAACAGAGTACAAGTTGTGATCATGTATAATGTCTAAACATAATTTAGATGCAAGATCTCAGTAAAATAAAAACTTGTCAAACCACTGCCTAAACTTTTTGGGTTACCCAGAAAGTTAAGTTTAACGATCAACGAGGTTTGACCAATTACTACGATCGATCTGAGGCTTTATAAGGTTATAAAGTGCTTTGAACTTGTAATACACATGACATACTATAATCTGGATACAAATATTCATCCTAACAACGTTCCAGAAACAAATCAAGGCCGGTCAAAGTCACGGCCAGAACACGTTCTTCAGTTTTCTGGGTTACCCAGAAAACTGATTTTGTGTTCGGTCAACGAACTTTGATCGTGAATAACTTTCGATCTACAGATGCAATGATCATGAACCCACTTGCAGATTACTAACAACATTACAGACTACAACTTCAGACCTTTAAATCACCAAAACCATAAACGAGCACAGATCTACAAGGCCTGACATTCACTCTCAGACAACAAAAACACAAATTTCCAGAATTTATAAACCTTCAAATCCGAGCCTCTAGATGTTATGGATCTAACATCTAGCAACCCAGATCATCATTATATACCATAAACAACATATTTTAACAACGAATCATAACATCTAACGACAGATTTTTGGTCAGATTGTATGGCTAGGGTTTATACCTTCTTTGATCAATCTTTAATTTCTGGCTTCTGATTTGGTTATGGTGTTCGTAGGGCTAGGTTCTTGGCTGATATTAGGAAAGAATTTCGGTGGTGTGGGGCTTGAGAGAGTTTAGTGGAGTGTTGGGAAAAATAGGCTACCAAATGCATTCTTTCTCTCTCCAATTCTATATATATATTGTTGTAATGTATTGGCTGATGCATGTTGGCTGATTTGCTGTCAATTTTTAGTCACTAGAAAGTCAAGGGTAGCTCACCAACTAAAGTATTGGCAATTCTAGCAAGTTAGCTTCAATAATGCATACAATGGCAATTTGGTCTTTTGGCTTGGAATTTTAAGGGCAATCTTGTAATCATGCAAACCCTTAGGGTTTGACCCTTAGGGTTTAACCCTAAGGTTTAGCACAAACCAATTGTATGATTTCTAATTTAGGGTTTGCACAAAAATAAAATTAAATAAATTTTAGTTTCTAAAATTTTGAAATTGGGGATTCCTAATTATGATTAATTTTCTAATTAATTTATACAGAAACATTAGGGTTTAATATCTCTAATTATAATTAACTTTACTAATATAGCAATTAGGGTTTATACTTTTGGTAATTAGGGTTACCAATTTTAAAAAAATAAATTAGGGCTTAAATTATTATTTAGGGTTTTCAAAATTAGGGTTTAAAATCACTAATTAGGATTTTTCATAATTAGCATTAAATTCTATAATACATAATATTAATCACATTAACACAATTTCTGACGGATCCTAAACTCCGGTTTAAGTTCCACGCTAGGATTTCTTACAATTAAAATCTTAAGGTTCTTTAATTACCAAAATAGGGTTTCTAAAAATTATTTTTTCTAAATATTTAATTAGGTTTTACCCAATTAATCATTTAATACACAACATAAATCATATAACACAGTTATATAACAGTCTTAAACTCACAATTGATTTTCAAATTAAGGTTAGTGAAACTAGGATTTTGACAATAAACACCATAATTGACCAACCATCATCAATACGTACATACAGTACATATTTATAGCACTGAAAAATCAAAATATAATTAGTATTATATTATTATTCTCATCTATTAATCAAAATCCAAAATTAGGGTTTGGATTTCATATCTAATTTATTCTTCCATATTTAACCTTAATAATTAAGGTAAAATAATTAACTTAATAATTTGTACTAAAATTCATATAATAAAATAATTATTATAATTATTCTTAAAAATCACTCCATATATTATTTAAATAATATATGATTATATTTTCATGAAAAATAATTAATAAAAACCTTTCTACCATAAAATTAATTATTATAAGAATATACTTTAAAAAAAATCAATAATTCTAAAATATAATTATTTGTAAATATTCATGTAATAAATATATTACATAAATACATATACATAATATCTTGTACAAATCCTCATCCTTAAACTAAAAAAAAATTATACGCAAAATTTCTGATTTAATTATATAGAAAATATCGGGTTGTTACATTCACCATCCCTTATAAAGATTCCGTCCCCGGAATCACCGTTTTAAAAACCTATACATACACGGGTACATGGCATACACAATCATTGGAAGTAGATCTCGATTAACTTTGATCGAACTGATCTTTAACTATTCACATCAAGCTTGTCTTTCTGATTAAACGAAAATTTAATTTCTAAAAGAACTCAAATTCCTCCCTCAAATTTTCTTTATAAAATAATTTACTATATTTAGGAAAATCATGTAAAAGAAAGTAAAAGTTATACGAATAATACCTAAAATCCCATTGCCAGCTGCCATCGCATCCTGGACAGTCATGTTATAGACCCTTGTTGTTGATTTTGTTGGCTTGTTTGACGATGTAGGTCCTGTGATTGCTAAAGTCCCGCTGCCAGTGCCAGTATTCACACTTCCTGCCTCCGTCCTCCTTTTTGGACAATCCTTCACCTTGTGCTCAGTCGATCCGCACAGAAAACACCCATTGTTCATTCTAGGATTGGGGCAGTTGGGAGAGATATGGCCCTCCTGCTCGCACTTATAGCATACAAATTCCCTTTCAAATATTTCCCAGAATGGTTCTTCCCACAAGTCTTGCACTGTACTGCTGGCTTTTCAACACCTTTTTGTTTCACCTGCACACTTCCAAAGTTATTCACCTTCCTCTTTCCATCTCCACTCCTGCTCCCACTATTAATTCCTACCTTCCCAGCTCCTTCTACCTTACCCTTATTCTTCCTCTCCTTGTTGTAGAGGCTCATGGCCTCACTTCCCTCCTCAGCTATGATCGCTTTCTCCATGAGTGCTGCAAATGTAGGGATCTGCAACACTTCCACCTTGTTGTAGAGCCAGGGTTTTAATCTCAGCTCAAACCTTCTCGCTTTTCTAGCCTTCGTATCCACTTGATGCGGGGCAAACCTAGCTAACTCATTAAATTTGGCGGCATATTCGGACACCGTCATATTCTCCTGCTTCAACTCTAAATATTTTACCTCCATCTTAGCCTACATACTTGGTGAAAAATAATTTTTGAAAATAGAGTTTTGAACCTATCCCATGTAACTACACCTTCTCCTGCCCTTGCCTGATTCGCTTCCCCCAAAAAATTTGCCTCACCCTTCATCATGTAAGTGGTAAAAGTAGTCTTCTGCCCTTCAGCTACTCTAGCTATCACGAATGCTTTTTCAATCTCTTTTCTAGCCTTCGTATCCACTTGATGCGGGGCAAACCTAGCTAACTCATTAAATTTGGCGGCATATTCGGACACCGTCATATTCTCCTGCTTCAACTCTAAATATTTTACCTCCATCTTAGCCTACATACTTGGTGAAAAATAATTTTTGAAAATAGAGTTTTGAACCTATCCCATGTAACTACACCTTCTCCTGCCCTTGCCTGATTCGCTTCCCCCAAAAAATTTGCCTCACCCTTCATCATGTAAGTGGTAAAAGTAGTCTTCTGCCCTTCAGCTACTCTAGCTATCACGAATGCTTTTTCAATCTCTTTGACCCAAGTCTGGGCTTCAACAGGGTCAGTTGTACATTTAAATTCCGACTGTCCTACAGCCTTGAAATCTTTAAAATTCGCCAAACGATTGTCCGACTGATTCCCAACGACTGGTATTCCCTGTTGCATAGCCTGAGCTATCATATTTACGAAGTTTTGCATCGGGTCTGCTTATTGTTATCCCTCAGCGTTGTTGATAGATTCTTCTGCCCTTTGATTTCGAGTTCGACGTCTTGGCGGCATTATCTGATTAAATAAATCCATAAATTTAACTTATATTGTAAACCTTATCGCATAAATTTAATATTTTAAACTTGTTTCATTACTCAAACATAGATTCATATTCATTTAACGAATATTTTACATAGCATAGCACATACTACTTTAAACATCATTCATCCCTTTGTGACTACAAAAGTCAGGATTTACAGTCTTGACTTAATACAAAAGTTGGAAACATTACATTACACAGACATACATATCATATATATTACATTAAACACTCCTACCCAACTGAACCTATACTACCTATTCGCTACGCCTTTTTTTGTCCTAGGACAACCTTTCACCTGATGATCTCCCATTCCACAGATAAAACATGCTCCTGGTTTGTAGTCAGGACAATACAGAGTAGTATGTCCTTCATAACCGCAAAGATATCATATTCTTTTCCCTTTCGTCTTGTCGAATTTTCCTAAGTCATGGTCTTCTATCTTTCTTTTCCCTTTCTTGCTCGGAGTTGCACACGATGTGTTGCTTGTGGCTCCCATCTGATCAATTTGGATTTTAAGCTTATCTTGTTCTTCTATTGTTTCTATTAACGCCTAACGCAGTTGACTATTTAGCAGCTTCTCTATCTCCCACAGCCTTTCCAGAGAAGAAACCTTGTTCCTCAGATCCTGCACCTCCGTTGATGCTTGATCAGCTTCAACTTTAGTGTCTGAATCACTATCTGTTAGTTCCACCATCTCCGGATCTGGTATTACGTTTTCTATAATAACCACATCGTCTGAGTTATTTTTATTGTGAGCCTCTATTTCAGCTATTGGCTTCGATATCAGCTCGGGTGTATGGGTTTGATTCTTCTTCAAGCTATAAGCATATAACAAGCCTTTTCCACCAGACATCTACACACACAAGTTATCCTGATTAGCATATAGTATATACACACAGCAAATAAGAGTTTTATATAAGTTATCTTTTATTTTATTTGACGATGAATTTATTCAGTTCATCTCTTTTTTAAACTCTATATGAGTTATTTATATTTTCAACGTTTCCCTCTGTTCTAAGGTTATAGCCTAAGGTCTAGCCCACCTAAGGTTTTTAACCCCTAAGCTTTGATACCAACCAGTAAAGCCCCCAAATCCAGGTACTTGATACCCGAACTCGGTGCTTCACGATACCATTTCTATGAGCAGAATAATACTAATAATAATAACAATAATATAACGATCAACTTAATTTATATATTTATTAGAGTCTAGCTCCTAAGTACGTAACCTTTAATACATTCATTACATAACATGATAGATAATATATATCATTATCTTAACAATATCAAACTATTACATAAACTATCATAAATCTTATTTGGTTAGCTTTCCTTTTTTTTTATTTCTGCATGAGCCTTCTGGTTCTTCACACTTAGCTGAAAACATTTAAATTAAGTAAGGATAAGCATTTGAGTGCCCAGCAAGTGATAACAATTACATATATATAAGCGAAAAGAATTTAAATGATTTTTTTATACTACCCTTCAACAACAGATCAATAGTTGTGAAGTAATCTTATCCGATAATAATAACATAACAACTCTCTATCAAATTTTTGAAACTACGTAATGACTATAAATAGGGTTAAGGTGACATATTATGAATATTGTTTTCATTTTCGAAAAGGTTAAACAGAAATTCATCTATAAACCGTCATGACTTACGGGCACGGGGGTGATCATCCCGTTGTACCATGTATTGATCAACACTACATGCAAGAACGAGGGTATCGTTCACTCTATCCGGCTTGGGCGTATAAAAGTTTTTCCATATAGGGATGTTCATACTTGTCTGGATTCCAAATCAAAAGTGTTATCTTGTTCAACAATAATCTATAATTCAACATATATATATATACGGGTAATTGACAAAGGTGTATCAACATGTGAATAAATACAATGATTATCCAAGTGGGGACACTTGTATAACCATTTATAGAAATTAAACAACAGAATACATATATCTGAATTACCATATACTAACATGTTGATAATCAATGAGCGTATATAATATAGGGTTAATAATCCGTACAGTGATAATATAAATTTAGAAACATTCTTACTCATGTCCATTGCATAAAGAAAATGCAAAGGTAAGATACTGGCCTGATGCACTGCTTACAATTTGCAACTTAGTTTTATCTTTTAAATAACCACCTATCAGTAATAAGATCATTTTACTGATTAGAATAACATATTATAACACATAGCACTGCTTATTGCAGTCAGTACATTACCTAATCACATTATCACATATGTTTAACAACCATTGAATCATAAATAAACACTTATCAAATCAAATTATCTAAGTCCAGATCAATTTCTGAAACATTTCGGTGTACCGAAAACTTTATCGGGTAATTATCGAGTCTAAGACTCTATTATGTAACTTAATATTTTCAAGTATCACTCATATTATTTTTAAATGACTTATAATAATTTTTAAACATTTATTATAATTTATCGTGAATTTTTAAACACTGGAATCATTTTTAAATGATTTAAATATTAAACAATTCTATTATCATTAATATTTAATTAATATTAAACTATTAATGAAACCATTGCCAAAATATTAAAGTTATTTATAATAACTTAAAAAAATTTTAAAGTATTAATATTACCCTTAAATAATTTTTAAAACAATTAAAATTATTTTTAAATAATTATCATTAATATTTAAATATTAATGTACTATTTATCAAAATATTAAAAGTCATTAATTATAACTTAAAATATTTTTAATTCATTTATATCATTTTTAAATTAATAAAATCACTTTTAAACTATTTATTTAATATAATTATTAAATAAATTTAATACCATTAATAATAAATTAATAATCATTAATATTAAATTATTACTAAAATTATTCTTTAAATATTAAAAGTTATATTTTATAACTTAAAATATCTTTAAATACTTTATTTTTATTTAAAATGATTTTTATAATATTAAAATCATTTTTAAACTAAATTATTTAATATAATTATTAAATAACTTTAATATCATTAATAATAATTAATTAATGAAATTTACCTTTAAATATTAAAAGTTATATTTTATAACTTAAAATATTCTTAAATATCTTATTATTATTTAAAATGATTTTTAATATAACAAAATTATTTTTAATTAATTTATTTAATTCATTAAATAACTTAAATATCATTAATATTAATTTATTAATGAATTTCATCACAAAATATTAAAAGTCATTAAAAATAACTTAAAATATTTTATTATATCATAATATAATTTTAAATGATTTTTCAAGTATTAAAATCATTTTTAAATAATTTATTTAATATTATAATTAAATAAATTAAATGCCTTTAATATTCCAAAAATATTAAATATTTATGAAATATATTCAAAATAATTAAAAATAAATTTTCAGAATTTAAAATAATTTTTAATCATTTATTTTATATTTTGAATAATTAAAAACTAATTTTCTATAATTATTTAATATAAATATTATTTTTATAAATAATCTGTCGCTAAAGACCACCTATAGTGACAGAACTGTCGCTATAGGTGTTATTCATGTTCTTGAGCATTCATAAGGCAGTTTCGTGGGTGCTACTTTGACCAAGAATCGTGCACGATGTAATGTGTTTCTGGACATGTTGTTGATCAGATCATGTAGTACAAGTACAAGACTACACGATCCAACAATAAACATCATCATAACAAGCATAACCAAAGAGATCTAAGGGCCTAAATAAGATGTCAGAGGCTGTTCATCACGTTCTGGGCTGCCTAGAAAAATCTGGTCAATTCCGGTCAACGATCTTGGTGGACTTATTCCGGTTAATCGGTTTATGTCACAAGTTTTCTAGACGTCGGGATTTGTAGACAACCCAACAGAGTACAAGTTGTGATCATGTATAATGTCTAAACATAATTTAGATGCAAGATCTAAGTAAAATAAAAACTTATCAGACCACTGCCTAAACTTTCTAGGTTACCCAGAAAGTTAAGCTTAAGGGTCAACGAGGTTAGACCAATTACTACCATCGATCTGAGGCTTTATAAGGTTATAAAGTGCTTTGAACTTGTAATACACATGACATACTATAATCTGGATACAAATATTCATCCTAACAACGTCCTAGAAACAAATCAAGGCCGGTCAAAGTCACGGCCAGAAAACTGATTTTGTGTTCGGTCAACGAACTTTGATCGTGAATAACTTTCGATCTACAGATGCAATGATCATGAACCCACTTGCAGATTACTAACAACATTACAGACTACAACTTCAGACCTTTAAATCACCAAAACCATAAACGAGCACAGATCTACAAGGCCTGACATTCACTCTCAGACAACAAAAACACAAATTTCCAGAATTTATAAACCTTCAAATCCGAGCCTCTAGATGTTATGGATCTAACATCTAGCAACCCAGATCATCATTATATACCATAAACAACATATTTTAACAACGAATCATAACATCTAACGACAGATTTTTGGTCAGATTGTATGGCTAGGGTTTATACCTTCTTTGATCAATCTTTAATTTCTGGCTTCTGATTTGGTTATGGTGTTCGTAGGGCTAGGTTCTTGGCTGATATTAGGAAAGAATTTCGGTGGTGTGGGGCTTGAGAGAGTTTAGTGGAGTGTTGGGAAAAATAGGCTACCAAATGCATTCTTTCTCTCTCCAATTCTATATATATATTGTTGTAATGTATTGGCTGATGCATGTTGGCTGATTTGCTGTCAATTTTTAGTCACTAGAAAGTCAAGGGTAGCTCACCAACTAAAGTATTGGCAATTCTAGCAAGTTAGCTTCAATAATGCATACAATGGCAATTTGGTCTTTTGGCTTGGAATTTTAAGGGCAATCTTGTAATCATGCAAACCCTTAGGGTTTGACCCTTAGGGTTTAACCCTAAGGTTTAGCACAAACCAATTGTATGATTTCTAATTTAGGGTTTGCACAAAAATAAAATTAAATAAATTTTAGTTTCTAAAATTTTGAAATTGGGGATTCCTAATTATGATTAATTTTCTAATTAATTTATACAGAAACATTAGGGTTTAATATCTCTAAATATAATTAACTTTGCTAATATAGCAATTAGGGTTTATACTTTTGGTAATTAGGGTTACCAATTTTAAAAAAATAAATTAGGGCTTAAATTATTATTTAGGGTTTTCAAAATTAGGGTTTAAAATCACTAATTAGGATTTTTCATAATTAGCATTAAATTCTATAATACATAATATTAATCATATTAACACAATTTCTGACGGATCCTAAACTCCGGTTTAAGTTCCACGCTAGGATTTCTTACAATTAAAATCTTAGGGTTCTTTAATTACCAAAATAGGGTTTCTAAAAATTATTTTTTCTAAATATTTAATTAGGATTTACCCAATTAATCATTTAATACGCAACATAAATCATATAACACAGTTATATAACAGTCTTAAACTCACAATTGATTTTCAAATTAAGGTTTCCCACAGTGAAACTAGGATTTTGACAATAAACACCATAATTGACCAACCATCATCAATACGTACATACAATACATATTTATAGCACTAAAAATCAAAATATAATTAGTATTATAACATTATTCTCATCCATTGATCAAAATCTAAAATTAGGGTTTGAATTTCATATCTGATTTATTCTTCCATATTTAACCTTAATAATTAAGGTAAAATAATTAACTTAATAATCTGTACTAAAATTCATATAATAAAATAATTATTATAATTATTCTTAAAAATCAGTCCATAAATTATTTAAATAATATATGATTATATTTTTATGGAAAATAATTAATAAAAACCTTTCTACTATAAAATTAATTATTATAAGAATATACTTTAAAAAAATTAATAATTCTAAAATAAAATTATTTATAAATATTCATGTAATAAATATATTACATAAATACATATACACAATATCTTGTACAAATCCTCATCCTTAAAATTAAAAAAAAATGTATACGCAAAATTTCAGATTTAATTATATAGAAAATATCGGGTTGTTACAGAAGGTGCAAGCCCCAAGCCACAATCATGGAGAAAGGTAGTAGAAATACTAAAAGATACCTACAACATGATTGTGGATCAAAAACAAATGAAGAATCATTTTGACTACTTGCGAGGAAAATATGGTGCATGGTGCAAACTCAAAAGTAAGACAGGAAATGTATATGACCCGTCAACGAATAGGTTCAACCTTTCTGATGAGGAATGGACACAAGAGATAAAGGTGTGTTTTTAATATTTTTACATTTTAAGTTAATTAGTAATAGTCCTTAAAAATATATTATAACATGTTGAACTTATTGTTTGAATACATGCAAATAAAATGTTAGAAACGTTGAAGACCTCACCTCTAATCTTCCCCAATCTTTATATTGCATTATTTGATGGAACTGCGACAACGAGACTTGATAGTTGGGGTCCTAGTTGTGGAAGAGGTAGGACTAAAGAAACACATTTGGACTTGGAAGTTGTTAGTCTTGAGGACATTCCTTTTAGCACCCAAGGTCAAGGGACTTCTATTCCTTCTCCCAATGCATCAACTCCCGGTATGCAATCTCATGCTTCCGCTCTTAGCTTTGAGGGAGAAAAACCAAAGAAAAAATCTAAGCGTTCATCTAAATAAACCTACAACACTAACCTAGATAAAGAGATGTCCAAGGCCTTAAAACTCATTGTTGAAAAGAATAGCGGACCTTTTGTGAAAGAGTGCAAAGATAAGTTGGAAGAACTTGGCTGGGGAGCTGAAAATCCACTACACAAGATGGCTCTTGGAATATTTTGTGAGAAACCAAGCTATAGAGAAGCATGGATGATTTTAAAAGAAAATGAGGTTGAAAATTGGGTTATGATGGTTTCACGCAAGTTAGGATATATTGTTTAGTTGTTGGTATTATGTTGGTGGGTATATTTGATACTAGTTAATTTGATATTTTTGGGTACAAACTTCTTATCTTTGGGGCTAGTTAATTTGATATTTTTGGGTACAAACTTCTTATCTTTGGGGCTAACTAATTTGATATTTTTGGGATATAAACTCTTGTATATGTTGGGGCTAATTTGGTAGTTATGGATGTGATATTTGCTATTACTAATTATGGATGTAATATTTGTTGTAGATGACTTTGAACTTCTTAAGTTAAATTATGGATGTGATATTTGCTATTACTCTGTTTTCTTTGGTCATTACTCTGTTAAATTATGGATGTAATATTTGTTATAGATGACTTTAAAATTGTTATGTTTTATATAGGTAATATGGATATTGAGGATCAAATTTTATGTTTGATGATTATATATTGGTATTTGAAAACACAATCTTTAAGGAGAATACCAAGGATTATGGATAATACTTCAGCATTGAGCGGACATGCTTACACATTAGAGTTATTACATGGATCAAATACACAGTGTCAAGAATTGATGCGTCTCTCTCGTGATGCAAATGTACATCTATGTGAACACTTCAAGGAAAAACAATAGGTACAAAATAGCAGATACATAACAGTTGAGGAAAAGATGGCAATATTCTTAACTATTATAGGCCATAATGAACGCTTTAGAGTTGTAAAACACAGATTTCAACATTCTACCCAAACAATACATAGATATTTTCATGAGATGTTAAACGGAATGATTGAGTTTTCAAAAGAAATTATAGTGCCGACATCATTTGATCCAAATCCCGATATTCCAGGGAACCATAAAAATTTACGACAAATATTTTCTGTAAGTGGCATATAAATTCTTTTCTTTTTTTTTCCATTTATTCCATACAATAAAATACTTTGAGATTTTTAAATTTTTTAATGCAGGGTGTAGTAGGTTCATTAGACGATACTCTTGTACATGCAGTTGTTCCTGTTAGTCAACAAACACGTTATAGAGGAAGAGGAAGAGGTGAATGCTATCAAAATATTTTAGGAATATGTGATTTTAACATGATATTCACATTTTTTTGGGCCGGATGGGAAGGGATTTCACACAACTCACGAGTGCTAAAAGAAGTTGTATTTGATCTATCTTCTGGTTTTCCATTTCCTCCCCCGGGTATATATTACAATTTCTTTTACCATTTCCAATTATTATTTATTTTTGTCATAAAATATCATTCAAGTTATTAATAATAATCGTTATTTTTTTCTCAATTACAGATAAATATTATCTTTGTGATGCTGCATACATAAACACTCGAGGATTTTTATCTCCATATCGCAATACAAGGTATTGGTTAGCTGATTTTCGACGCAAACGTGCTTTGAATAAAGAGGAAAAATTCAACCATGCTCATGCACAACTCATAAATGTTATCGAGCGTGCTTATGGTGTGTTGAAAGCAGGATTCCCAATTTTGAAACAAATAGCTCCTTACCCTTTTACAATACAAAGGGATATAGTTATCGCTTGCTTCGCAGTCCATAATTTCATAAGGAAGCATAACATTGAGGATGAATTGTTTGCTCAATATGATCGAGATAACATGTTTGACGATGAAGCGGAGCAAAATGAAGGAAACGAAGAAGAGGGACAAGATGAACCACAATGGGGTGATTAAGGCGTAGAATTTATGGTTAATCTACGTGAACAAATTGCACTTCAACTCTTAACAACTATTTGAAGTTAATTTAATTTGTATGGTTGAATTATTATGCTGTGTTGATATTTTTGGGACATGATACTATGTTTGAAGTTAATTTAATTTGTACGTTTTTTATTTTTATTTTATCATATTATGGTCAAAATATTATAAATATGTATTTAAAATACTATTTAGACCTTCTAATTATCAAACAGGTTTTGTTTAAACTGTTTAGAGGGTTAAAATGATAAAATATAGTTATTCAGACATTTTGAAAAAATTAATTATCAAACATCATTTTTTCATTCAGACATAATTCTATTCAGATGTTCTATATTATTCAGACGTCTAAACTGTTCAGGTCTTAACACTCAGTTTAATAAAACACCACCTAAGTCTCTCTTGTTGTGGTCCACTCTGAATGTGAAAGTAAATTAATTTAATTTTATTTCTTGAGAAATATAACAATTCGATTAACTATATTTTTGTATTTCAACAGTTGAAGAAGAATAACATACAATGTTATATTAATCAAGGAGAAAGCATTTTAAAAAGAGTAAAGATATGTACATAAATTATACACAAATTTTTTTACACAAACAATATAAAAAAGAAAAAAAATAGGTATCAAGGGATGTTTAATTTATACATTTTTAGTGGTAAACAATACATGAGTTCTACTATAGGGGCTGAATGACACTTTGTCCATCCAAGTTGCCACTTACATTTAAAGTCATCTTTAAAATTTATTTTTCGTCAATTGAGTCTTTGAAGTAGCATTTTGCATCAATTTCGTGCCTTTATTTTTCATCAATTGAGTCTTTAAAGTAGCATTTTGCATCAATTCCGTTCTTTTTTCCCAATTTCACTGAAACTCGCTAAAATTTTGACATGGCCCCAATTTCACTAATTCAATTTTTTTAAACAAAAATAAAAAGTTTTAAAATTAATTGTTATTTGCAAAAAATAAAACATTAGAAAATTTTATTTTAAAAAAAATGAGTAAATTTTCATAAAATATAGATTCAAAAAATAAATAAAAAAATATATATTTTATGAAACTTTACTCATTTTTTTTAAAAAATAAAATTTTTCTAATTTTTTTAATTGAAATAGTTTTTTTATATATCTTTTGTTAGTACTTAAATTTATGTGCATCCAAAGGCGGAAGGTGGGGGTCCGGGGGGGTCATATGACCCTGCCCCCTGGAATCTGCCTTCACTCTTCAATTGATCATAACAAGTAATTGGCACATAATGTTTTGAGGACATATATCTTACATAAAGCTTAAAAGTCGTCAATCCAGTTTCAAATGATATTTTAATTGTGGGAGTCAACAAATATTTGAATTACAGTAACAATGATGGTCAAATAAAACTCTTTAGGATAAATTTTAGAGTCCATAAAACTTTGAATATGAATAAAAAATAAAAAGGAATTCAATAAAAGAGAGATGAAGGGATTTCCTTTCATGCTTGGTCATTTTTATCTTTGTTTTCTTTTTTTTTCTACTTAGAAAATTTGAAAAAACTTTTATATAGGTATGATTTTGAACGCAATTAAAATATTTAAAATGATAGTATGTTATAACATAACTATGCTACTCACACTGATCGAGCTTACATGCCTTCTTGAAAAAGTATAATAAACACTCTATTCAAATCACCAACAATCTCAGTGGTCTTATACACAGCATATATATATATATATATATATATATATATATATATATATATATATATATATATATATATATATATTTGAAGCCATTAGACTCACAACTCAAAGGTTGACAAAAGTTGGAATATGATTTTATAAAATACTATAATTGGGAAAAATGAATTTGAAAGAAGCACTCTAAGTGTCAATAAATAAATTTTTTATTGATGTATTTTGACCCCCCTCTAAAAATATTCTAGTTTCGCTACTGTGTGCATCCCATTTGATTTGATGATAAATAGAAAAAGTAATGTATATTTGTATAGGTTGATCCATTTCGTAGAACTATAAGTTGTAATATTTGAAATAAAGAATAAGGTTGATCGCAGAAAAAAAAGTAGTTATCAAGTTCGTAGGATATAAAAGATGATCGTAGAACAAGTCTAAGGAACTTCAAGTTCATAGAGTACCTATCATCGTAGAGCATAGAATTCAGAAGCGTACAAACAAGACTGCAAACAAGTTACTTTAATATATGGGGAAATAACTCTACAATCAGATAAAATCGTAGAGCACCTTAATTCTGACAGTCAATGTCAGATTATGACAAAGTCCTAGTCCTAAGTTTATTATATCAAGGTTAATCCATCCAAAGGTGTAAGACCCCAACTTTTATGAATAAAGATGAATTTTTCTCTAAATATCATTTTTGAATATTAAGGTGTGAATTTGTTACAATGTTATAGTTGTGAGTAATATTTATAAATTTTGCAAAGTAAGAAAGTTGTTATAAAATATTCGATTGGTCGGGGAATATTCGTTTTATCAGGGTATATTCGTACGAAGGCACAATCATTGGTAGACCCCACAACAGAATTACTGTCGGAGTTAGAAAACGACAGAAATATCTTTTTATAAAAATAATGTTGAAAGTTTTACCGTTATTGATGCTTTCGTGAGAAGTCACTCAGTTTTATTCAATTATTGCCACAGTAATTGTTGCATAGTATCTCACGTTATTGATTCAATTATTGTCACAATATTTTATATTATTAAATCAATAATTGAGATGAAAAAGTTATTCATATTATTATTTGTATTATTGACAATGTCTAAAAAGTTCTGTCGAGAAAAGGGATTTGGTAACCTAATTACGCGCCAATAGGGAGAAATCTTTATCAGAAAGCCCCCTCTTTCCTAGAAATGATCTGTTTGTTAAATATTACGAGTTATAATAATGATAAATAAATGTTATTAAAAATATATTTTGTGAAGCTAAGTGAGTTGAGATAAATAGAGGAGTTTTTATTGAAGTATTTGTTGTAAATTTTACTTATTATATGAACCCCCACTTACTCATTTTTTAAAATAATCGGTAGAAAGTTATTCAGTATATATATATATATATATATATATATATATATATATATATATATATATATATATATATATATATAATAAGTTTTGTTTTTTTATAAAAAAATAGAATATATTATATTTTATTATACATAGTATTTGCATAGTGTCTGCATAATGTTTGCATAGTAAAATCATGTGAATTCAAAAAATTCGTCGAATCCTTTACTGTGCATTCCGTTATTTTTCCTTTACTATGCATCCAACTAGTATCATTCCATTCTCCTATAAATAGGATGCTCAGTTTAAAAATGAAAATCACACCAGAATCAGAGAATTCTTCTTCTATAATATTGAGCGTATTTCTTTTGAGTTTAAGGAAGCTTTGAGTGTAAAAAATAGTGAAAGTTTTCTTCAAGAATATCTCTGCTATACCAGTCGGAATTGCTCTCTTTTTGAGGTAAGGGTATTATTTATTTCATAATCGTTTAAGATATTATTTTTCGTATTCGTAAGGAATTTTATTTCCGTTCAATATTCGTAAGGAATATTATTTTCGTTCAATATTCGTAAGGAATATTATTTTCATTCAATATTCTTAAGGAATATTATCTTCGTTCAATATTAGTAAGGAATATTATTTTTGTTCAACAGTTGTAAGCGGTATTATTTATTTCATATTCGCTTACGATATTATTTTTCGTATTCGTAAGGAATTTTATTTTCGTTCAATATTCGTAAGGAATATTATTTTCGTTCAATATTCGTAAGGAATATTATCTTCGTTCAATATTCGTAAGGAATATTATTTTCGTTCAACAGTTGTAAGTGGTATTATTTATTTCATATTCGCTTAGGATATTATTTTTCGTAATCTTAAGAAATTTTGTTTTCGTTCAATATTCGTAAAGAATATTATTTTCGTTCAATATTCGTAAGAAATATTATATTCGTTCAATATTCGTAGGAATATTATTTTCGTTCAACAGTCGTAAGGGATATTATTTTTGTTCAATATTTGTAAGAAATAATATTTTCTTCCATACTCTGTAGTATGTAAGTAATATTATTTCGTTTCAGATTCCAAATTCTACACTTATTTATTTAAAATATTGCTTCTATACTCCGTGAAATTAGTAGAATATCCTTGAAATTTGCGTTTCAGCTAGTATCTTTTCATGAAAATATTATTCTAAGCATTCTTGTTAATTTTTAATCTTTTCATGTCGGGGTACTATTCCCGAAATACTATTTACGGGATACTATTCACTCGAGTACTATTCACCCTTGGTATTATTCATGACAAAATTAATTTTTTTCTGTCCAAATTATTTTTGATACAATATTATTTTTGAATTTTACTCCACAAAGCAGTATCATGTTGATAATTTGGACATTATTGAATTCTGGATAAATTGAATTATAAATCTTTAAAATTTATCATTTACTTCCACATTTAATTGAATTCTTATATCATTGTCATCTTCATCATGCTTATATTGTGATAAGAGTCATCTTTGGCCCGTAGTGCATAGATGGACTGTTGATTGGTATGATTATGACCAGAAATTATTTGGTGTAATCATGACCTGTAATGTTACAAATGATGTTGTAAAAGTCCTCATTGGCCCGTAGTGCATTGATGGACAGATGTTGGTATGATCATGACCATGCATTCTCTTCGGCCAAGGGTGCAAAGATGAATTGTTGTTTGGTATGATTATGACCACTGGTGATAATAACGAAAATCCTTGGCTCGTAGTGCATGGATGATTTATGGATGTGATAATAATGAATATCCTTGGCCCGTAGTGCATGGATAATTCAGTGATGTGGATTATTTATTAAGGTGAGTCTCAGCGATAAAATTGATGATAAACTTTTTAATCATAGAAGATAGTAGATATCATGCACTACTTGACTCTTCTAATGGATTGCTTTTTCTGCTGCAGTTGTTGATCTACAACTTGTTATCTATTGTATTCTATCAATTGTTATACTATTAAAGGCTAACGATAATTTATTCTGCATTATCATAGTCATAATATTTCTTACTGGGCTAGTTGAGCTCACCCTTTTCTTTCACTATTATCTTCAGAAAATGAGAATGTAGCTGAGACTAGTCGGAAAATAGAGTGACGGTCCGAGATGGTTGCTATAGTAGTCCTCACTCTTCTACAAAATAGTGCGATAATATATAATTGTAATGGGGACTTATTTTGAGTTTGGATATTGTCTAGGAGACAATATTTGTATTTAAACCCACAGTTTATGTTTTGTCGTATTCTGCACGGCACTTAGCACTTGTATAAATTAAGTTTTTATTTGAATTATGTACCATGTATTTAGCAACTCAGAATGGGTGATGTATACCTATTTTGGGGGCGTCACTGTTGGTATCAAAGTAAAGGGATATGATCCCTGGCTGAAATGTGAGGCTAGAACTAGGAGGGGTGAGACAGGTAAATCCTTCGCTAGTATGACCTACCTAAGTTTATTTGTTATTTAATTAGTTGGTCAAAATATAGGGATAATATGTGGCATGCCAATTAACCTTTATTTTGTGGCAGTATTTGAAAATGGCATCTAAAATTGTTGAGATAAGCAATGGAGCACATGAGACCGTTGAGTCACCGCCAATCAATAACCAGGATAATGTGCATCAGGAAGGCAATAATACTCGTGTCAACAACAACAGCGATCAAATGACAAACGATGGTACGTTTAGGAGTTTTTTAGAATTCATGCAACACCAAACGAGAGAGACTCCTATTCATAATGCAGGTGGAGTCAATGGCAACTCACGGCTGGTCACTGCTAAACAGTTCAAGGAGCTGGGACTGCCGAAGTTTTTGGGAAAGCCAGAGCCACTTAAGGCAAAAGCATGGACTAAGTAAATCACTAAGATATTTGATATCTTGGGATGCTCAAAAGAGCAAAAGGTTCCATTCGCCACCTTTATGTTGCGTGAAGAGGCATATTATTGGTGGGAATCTGTCAAACGTACCCAACCTTCTGCACTAAAGATGTCTTGGGAGAAGTTTCAAAAATTATTCAACGACAAGTGCTTTCCTGAAAGTATTCGTCACATGAAGGAGGTAGAATTCATCAAGCTAGAGCAAAATAATATGACTGTATCGCAATACGAGGCTAAGTTTGCCGAGTTATCCCGGTTTTCATCCCATTTGGTAAATAATGAGGAGCGAATAACGCGAATGTTTCTGCGAGTTTTGAAACCCGAAATATGTCAATACCTCATTTCTGACAAACTTTTTTTATATTCAGATGATGTGAATAGGGCTCAGTTAGTGGAACGCGATAATTAGTCAGCTCAACCAAAAGGTAACGATCAACAACACGATAATTAATAATCGTACCAGTGGCAACGACCATCGGAACAATGATAACCATCGTGGGGGAAATTATCATGCCAAGAATGGTAACCACTTCGGTGGTAATCATGGCCAAGATAATAAGAAAGGTGAACTAAGTGAGAACAACTTTAAGAAAAGAAGATTCAACAATGGCGAAAAGATGTCGGTAGCAGCACCAACACCCGTTTCTAAGGAAGAAGAACAACCACCGGTCGTATGTTACAAATGCGAACAGGTGGGACACATCCGTCCAAACTGTACACAGCAACCCAAAGCGTATTTTAATTGCGAAAGAGAAGGTCACCTAGCTCGATTTTGTCGTGTTGTGAAGTCAAGTCCAGCTGGGATAGAGACACCTAAGGCTGTCCCAACCAAATTAAAGCCGGTAGTTTAAGTGAGAGCGTTTGTCGAGGAACCCGAACGAAGTTTTCATAGGTAAGTTATTTATAAACTCTTGCGAAGTCTATACCTTATTTGATACCGGTTCTACCCATTCTTTTGTTTCACCTACTTGCGCTCAGCGTTTAAATTTAACTCCGGAGAAATTAGACTTTGACTTATCTATTAAAACTCTGTTGGGAGAAACCTTTGTTACATCCACTGTTTATAAATCTTGTTTGATTCAAATCGATACCCTCACGTTACCTGTCGATCTTATCTCTTTGAAAATACTTGCATTTGATGTGATTTTAGGAATCGACTAGTTAACTACTCATCATGCTAAAATTAATTGTTTTCGTAAGGTTGTTAGCTTTCATATTCCTAACCAACCTGTTATGCGAATTCAAGCAACCAAACCACTAAGGTCAATCACTGTCATATTAAGCCATAATTAAAGAGCCCCGTGCCTTTCGCTGGTGACTTCCTTGTGTGGGATGCACCGAAGCCAGACTTTTCATAGGGGATGCTGTGAATAACGGTGGCAAGTTGATAGGTATTAATGTGAGTGCTATCCAAGTCTTGGATGAGAGTCACAGTTTTGAATGATATTTTTATCGTTAATAAATTTCCTGACGTATTCCCCGAAGAACTTTCTGGCCTACCCCCAGAGCGTAAAATCGAATTTTGTATTGACCTTAAACCCGGTACAAAATCCCCAAATATTTCTTCACCTAGAACGAACGTTACATGCACCAAAGACGTTGGCTCGAGCTGTTGAAAGATTACGACCATACCATTCAATACCATCCTGGAAAAGCGAACATGGTAGTTGGCGGGTTGAGTAGAAGGTCGTATGCATTTACGAGTGCAACGTTGTTAACACAAAGACCCATTTCGTATAACTTACAAATGATGAAGATAGAGTTAAAGACTCCAAGAACCTATGTGAAGATAGCGAATATACGATTAGAGCCGACTTTAATCGATAAAGTTAAAGGTGCTCAAGCTAGAGACTCAGAGCTGATGAATGTGAAGAAGAAGGTGCAAGAAGGCATTATTCTAGAAGAAAGAATCGACGAAGAGAGGAAATCTCAACCCTCGATTTTATTGGTCCATTTAAAACCCTCGATCGAGTAGGGATTGTGGCCTATAGACTCGCCTTACCGCTATGTATGTCGCGTGTTCATAACGTTTTTCACGTATAGATGTTACGTAAAAATGTGGACGACCCAAACCACATTATTAAATTAGAACTAGACGAGACAGCGGAAGATTTAACGTATGAGGAGATACATGTTAAAATTTTAGAGAAGAAGAAACATATTCTATGCTCAAAGGTTATACCTCAAGAGTTAGAATCTGAAATGAAAATAAGGTATCCTCACCTTTTCGACATACCAGGTACGTACACTAATTTCGAAGACGAAATTTAATAAGAAGGGGAGGTTGTAAGACCCTAACTTTTATGAATAAAGATGATTTTTTCTCTAAATATCATTTTTGAATATTAAGGTGTGAATTTGTTATAATGTTATAGTTGTGGGTAATATTTATAAATTTTATAAAGTAAGCAAGTTGTCATAAAATATTTGATTGGTCGGAGAATATTCATTTTATCAGGAAATATGCGTACGAAGGCACAATCATTGATGGACCCCACAACAGAATTACTATCGGAGTTAAAAAACGACAGATATATCTGTTTATAAAAATAATGGTAAAAATTTTACCGTTAACTGTTAAAATACCTGGTGATAAAAGTAAAGTAATACGCGTGATTGCATAGTAACATACGATATTGATTATTGATGCTTACATGAGAAGTCACTCAGTTTTATTCAATTATTGCCATAGTAATTGCTACATAGTATTTCACGTTATTGTTTCAATTATTATCACAGTATTTTATATTATTAAATCAATAATTGAGACGACAAAGTTATTCATATTATTATTTACATTATTGATAATGTCTAGAAAGTTCTGTCGAAAAAAGGGATTTGGCCACCTAATTGCGCGCCAATAGGGAGAAATCTTTATTAAAAAGCTCCCTCTTTCTTGGAAATGATCTTGTTGTTAAATATTGCGAGTTATAATAATGATGAATAAATATTATTAAAAATATATTTTGTGAAGCCAAGTGAGTTGAAATAAATAGAGGAGTTTTTATTGAAGTATTTGTTATAAATTTTACTTATTATATGAACCCCTACTTACTCATTTTTCAAAATAATAGGTAGAAAGTTATTCAGTATATATATATATATATATATATATATATATATATATATATATATATATATATATATAATAAGTTTTGTTGTTTTATGAAAAATAGAATATATTATATTTTGTTATGCATAGTATTTGCATAATATCTGTATAGTATTTGCATACTGACTGCATAATAAAATCATATGAATTCAGAAAATTCGTCGAATCTTTTACTGTGCAGTCTGTGATTTTTTATTTACTGTGCATCCAAATAGTATCCTTCCATTCTCCTATAAATAGGATGCTCAGTTTAGAAATGAAAAAAACACCAGAATCAGAGAATTCTTCTTCTATAATATTGAACTTATTTCTTTTGAGTTTAAGGAAGCTTTGAGTGTAGAAAATAGTGAAAGTTTTTTCAAGAATATCTCCGCTATACAAGTCAAAATTGCTCTCTTTTTGAGGTAAGGGGTATTATTTATTTCATATTCGCTTACAATATTATTTTTCGTATTCTTAAGGAATTTTATTTTCGTTCAATATTCGTAAGGATCATTATTTTTGTTCAATATTCGTAAGGAATATTATTTTCGTTCAATATTCGTAAAGAATATTATCTTTGTTCAATATTCATAAGGAATATTATTTTCGTTCAACAGTTGTAAGGGGTATTATTTATTTCATATTCGCTTACGATATTATTTTTCGTAATCGTAAGGAATTTTATTTTTGTTCAATATTCATAAAGAATATTATTTTCGTTCAATATTTGTAAGGAATATTATCTTCGTTCAATATTCGTAAGAAATATTATTTTCATTCAACAGCTGTAAGGGATATTATTTATTTCATATTCGCTTACAATATTATTTTTCGTAATCGTAAGGAATTTTATTTTCGTTCAATATTCGTAAGTAATATTATTTTCGTTCAATATTCGTAGGAATATTATTTTCGTTCAACAGTCGTAAGGGATATTATTTTTGTTCAATATTTGTAAGAAATAATATTTTCTTCCATACTTAATAGGATGTAAGTAATATTATTTCGTTTTAGATTTCGAATTCTACACTCATTTTGTTAAAGTATTACTTCTATACTCCTTGAAATTAGTAGAATATCTTTGAAATTTATATTTCATCTAGTATCTTTTCATGAAATTATTATTCTGAGCATTCTTGATAATTTTTAATCTTTTCATGTCGGGGAACTATTCACGGAGTACTATTTACTCAGGTACTATTCACCCGGGGTACTATTCATGACAAAAATCGAGATCTTTTCTGTCCAAATCTTTTTTGATATAATATTATTCTTGAATTTTACTCCACAAAGCAGTATCATGTTGACAATTTGGACATTATTGAATTCTGGATAAATTGAATTATAAATCTTTAAAATTTATCATTTGCTTTCATTTAATTGAATTCTTATATCATTGTCATCATCTTCATGCTTATATTGTGATAAAAGTCATCTTTGGCCCGTAGTGCATAGATGGACTGTTGATTGGTATGATTATGACCAGTGATTATTCGGTGTAATCATGACCTGTAATGTTACAAATGATGTGGTAAAAGTCCTCATTGGCCCATAGTGCATTGATGGACAGATGTTGGTATGATCATGACCATGTGTTCTCTTCGGTCAATGGTGCAAAAATAAATTGTTGTTTGGCATGATCATGACCACTGGTGATAATAACGAATATCCTTAGCCCGTAGTGCATGGATGATTCGTGGATGTGATAATAATGAATATCCTTGGCCCATAGTGTATAGATAATTCAGTGATGTAGATTATTTATTAAGATGAGCCTCAGTGATAAAATTGATGATAAACTTTTAAATTATAGAAGATAGTAGATATCATGCTTTACTTGATTCTTCTAATGGATTGCTTGTTCCGTTGTAGTTTTTGATTTAAAACTTGTTGTCTATTGTATTCTATTAATTGTTATACTGTTGAAGGATAACGATAATTTATTCTGCATTATCTTAGTTTTAATATTTTTTACTGGCCTAGTTAAGCTCATCATTTTCTTTCACTGTTCTCTTCAGAAAATGAGAATATAGCTGGGACTAGTCGAGAAATGGAGTGACGGTCCGAGATGGTTGCTATAGTAGTCATCACTATTCTACAAAATAGTGTGATGATATTTGTAATGGGGACTTATTTTGAGTTTAAAAATTGTCTAGGAGACAATATTTGTATTAAAACTCACAACTTATGTTTTGTCGTATTCTGTACGATACTTAGCAGTTGTATAAATTAAGTTTATATTTGAATTATGTACCATATATTTGACGATTCAGAATGAATGATGTATACCTATTTTGGGGGCGTGATAAAAGATTTTCGGTAATGATAAGAAAACTTAAAGCTATTTTTAGCAGCTATACCAGCAAAGACAAGAACATGTGTCTGCAACTGCATAATGCTCAGTATTGTAGATAGAAAAAGTCTACGGGGACCGGCTATTTCCGACCGGGGTAGTGACCGGCCGGAATTTTTTTTTTTTTTTTTTTTTTTTTGCTTTTGATTACAAAATAATTAATGTGATTTATTGGAACTGAAATTTTTATAAAATGCAGTGATTTAGGCGTCCGTTTGGATACACGCAACAAATAGGGTTATACAGTCTGTACAACCCTATTTGTTGCGTGTATCCAAACGGACGCCTAAATCACTGCATTTTATAAAAATTTCAGTTCCAATAAATCACATTAATTATTTTGTAATCAAAAGCAAAAAAAAAAAAAAAAAAAAAATTCCGGCCGATCACTACCCCGGTCGGAAATAGCCGGTCGGCGTAGAAGAACTGTTGTAGATAACGACCTGACGTCGGAGCTGTCAGGACGTCTCCGAATCACCACTCAAGTAGCTATAAAAAAAATAGAAATCTAGCCCAAAGAGACTGATCTCCAGAAATGAGGCTTTGATGCCTACCTCAATTATCTACTTCTCTCTTATTTATAATCACTAGTCGTACTTGGCAGACATTATGTGTGTGTAAGTAAAAAAACTGTAAGTTTAATTATGGAGGGATAAGTGATAACTTATGAATGAGAGAGAAAATAGGAAATAAAAAAGACTTCAATGAGAAAGTACGTAGGAGATAATAAAAATTGTATTATTTTTTTGTAATCATAATTAAGGAGGTACTTGATAAAAATTGAATGAATTTGAATCTGAATAAAATAATTTGTTTGATAATATTGACGTGTCTGAAACATCTGAATAACATATTTTTATTATTTTTACCCCTCTAAAAAAATTTAATATTGTTATAAATTTATTTAATATTACTTAATATAATAGTTAATATTGTAAAAAAAAAACTTCATTCAGTCCTCATTCATCCCATTCAGCCAAAAAATGACACTAAATTATTCAGCTCAAATCGTCTGAATGACTGACCGATTCTGCCATTCAGACGATTTTTTTTCCAAACCAAACGAACTTAATGGCTGACCGATTCAGTCATTCGGTACTAAATTAATAGCCCCCCCTAAGTGTTACAGATCCTCAAGAATGAGTAATTTTTTTCTCAGTCTCCCATTATATAACCATAAAATCATACATGATAATTATCTACAGAGATACTTATCTTATGATTCTTCTTATTATCCATTCTTAGTACGTTACGTGACACATTTTTATTGGTGACATATTTACTATATCATCTAATAAAATCAAATATACTTTAACCTTAGTAATTTTGAGAGAGCTCCATAAATATAAGTGAGTCTAAGAGAAGTATACTAATTGTGAATTATTTTAATCAACAATGTCGTCTGGAGAATGGATTAAATATTTTTTTTGGTCACTGTACTATTGGTCAACCTATAAATGGATTATTAATTTTTTTTTCTTACAGTCAACTAACTGTACTCGACTTTTTTAACAAAAAGTTGAATTTTTGTCAGCGGAGTTAAGTTTTTTAACGGAATAATGATGTGGATTATTTATTAAGGTGAGTCTCAGCGATAAAATTGATGATAAACTTTTTAATCATAGAAGATAGTAGATATCATGCACTACTTGACTCTTCTAATGGATTGCTTTTTCTGCTGCAGTTGTTGATCTACAACTTGTTATCTATTGTATTCTATCAATTGTTATACTATTAAAGGCTAACGATAATTTATTCTGCATTATCATAGTCATAATATTTCTTACTGGGCTAGTTGAGCTCACCCTTTTCTTTCACTATTATCTTCAGAAAATGAGAATGTAGCTGAGACTAGTCGGAAAATAGAGTGACGGTCCGAGATGGTTGCTATAGTAGTCCTCACTCTTCTACAAAATAGTGCGATAATATATAATTGTAATGGGGACTTATTTTGAGTTTGGATATTGTCTAGGAGACAATATTTGTATTTAAACCCACAGTTTATGTTTTGTCGTATTCTGCACGGCACTTAGCACTTGTATAAATTAAGTTTTTATTTGAATTATGTACCATGTATTTAGCAACTCAGAATGGGTGATGTATACCTATTTTGGGGGCGTCACTGTTGGTATCAAAGTAAAGGGATATGATCCCTGGCTGAAATGTGAGGCTAGAACTAGGAGGGGTGAGACAGGTAAATCCTTCGCTAGTATGACCTACCTAAGTTTATTTGTTATTTAATTAGTTGGTCAAAATATAGGGATAATATGTGGCATGCCAATTAACCTTTATTTTGTGGCAGTATTTGAAAATGGCATCTAAAATTGTTGAGATAAGCAATGGAGCACATGAGACCGTTGAGTCACCGCCAATCAATAACCAGGATAATGTGCATCAGGAAGGCAATAATACTCGTGTCAACAACAACAGCGATCAAATGACAAACGATGGTACGTTTAGGAGTTTTTTAGAATTCATGCAACACCAAACGAGAGAGACTCCTATTCATAATGCAGGTGGAGTCAATGGCAACTCACGGCTGGTCACTGCTAAACAGTTCAAGGAGCTGGGACTGCCGAAGTTTTTGGGAAAGCCAGAGCCACTTAAGGCAAAAGCATGGACTAAGTAAATCACTAAGATATTTGATATCTTGGGATGCTCAAAAGAGCAAAAGGTTCCATTCGCCACCTTTATGTTGCGTGAAGAGGCATATTATTGGTGGGAATCTGTCAAACGTACCCAACCTTCTGCACTAAAGATGTCTTGGGAGAAGTTTCAAAAATTATTCAACGACAAGTGCTTTCCTGAAAGTATTCGTCACATGAAGGAGGTAGAATTCATCAAGCTAGAGCAAAATAATATGACTGTATCGCAATACGAGGCTAAGTTTGCCGAGTTATCCCGGTTTTCATCCCATTTGGTAAATAATGAGGAGCGAATAACGCGAATGTTTCTGCGAGTTTTGAAACCCGAAATATGTCAATACCTCATTTCTGACAAACTTTTTTTATATTCAGATGATGTGAATAGGGCTCAGTTAGTGGAACGCGATAATTAGTCAGCTCAACCAAAAGGTAACGATCAACAACACGATAATTAATAATCGTACCAGTGGCAACGACCATCGGAACAATGATAACCATCGTGGGGGAAATTATCATGCCAAGAATGGTAACCACTTCGGTGGTAATCATGGCCAAGATAATAAGAAAGGTGAACTAAGTGAGAACAACTTTAAGAAAAGAAGATTCAACAATGGCGAAAAGATGTCGGTAGCAGCACCAACACCCGTTTCTAAGGAAGAAGAACAACCACCGGTCGTATGTTACAAATGCGAACAGGTGGGACACATCCGTCCAAACTGTACACAGCAACCCAAAGCGTATTTTAATTGCGAAAGAGAAGGTCACCTAGCTCGATTTTGTCGTGTTGTGAAGTCAAGTCCAGCTGGGATAGAGACACCTAAGGCTGTCCCAACCAAATTAAAGCCGGTAGTTTAAGTGAGAGCGTTTGTCGAGGAACCCGAACGAAGTTTTCATAGGTAAGTTATTTATAAACTCTTGCGAAGTCTATACCTTATTTGATACCGGTTCTACCCATTCTTTTGTTTCACCTACTTGCGCTCAGCGTTTAAATTTAACTCCGGAGAAATTAGACTTTGACTTATCTATTAAAACTCTGTTGGGAGAAACCTTTGTTACATCCACTGTTTATAAATCTTGTTTGATTCAAATCGATACCCTCACGTTACCTGTCGATCTTATCTCTTTGAAAATACTTGCATTTGATGTGATTTTAGGAATCGACTAGTTAACTACTCATCATGCTAAAATTAATTGTTTTCGTAAGGTTGTTAGCTTTCATATTCCTAACCAACCTGTTATGCGAATTCAAGCAACCAAACCACTAAGGTCAATCACTGTCATATTAAGCCATAATTAAAGAGCCCCGTGCCTTTCGCTGGTGACTTCCTTGTGTGGGATGCACCGAAGCCAGACTTTTCATAGGGGATGCTGTGAATAACGGTGGCAAGTTGATAGGTATTAATGTGAGTGCTATCCAAGTCTTGGATGAGAGTCACAGTTTTGAATGATATTTTTATCGTTAATAAATTTCCTGACGTATTCCCCGAAGAACTTTCTGGCCTACCCCCAGAGCGTAAAATCGAATTTTGTATTGACCTTAAACCCGGTACAAAATCCCCAAATATTTCTTCACCTAGAACGAACGTTACATGCACCAAAGACGTTGGCTCGAGCTGTTGAAAGATTACGACCATACCATTCAATACCATCCTGGAAAAGCGAACATGGTAGTTGGCGGGTTGAGTAGAAGGTCGTATGCATTTACGAGTGCAACGTTGTTAACACAAAGACCCATTTCGTATAACTTACAAATGATGAAGATAGAGTTAAAGACTCCAAGAACCTATGTGAAGATAGCGAATATACGATTAGAGCCGACTTTAATCGATAAAGTTAAAGGTGCTCAAGCTAGAGACTCAGAGCTGATGAATGTGAAGAAGAAGGTGCAAGAAGGCATTATTCTAGAAGAAAGAATCGACGAAGAGAGGAAATCTCAACCCTCGATTTTATTGGTCCATTTAAAACCCTCGATCGAGTAGGGATTGTGGCCTATAGACTCGCCTTACCGCTATGTATGTCGCGTGTTCATAACGTTTTTCACGTATAGATGTTACGTAAAAATGTGGACGACCCAAACCACATTATTAAATTAGAACTAGACGAGACAGCGGAAGATTTAACGTATGAGGAGATACATGTTAAAATTTTAGAGAAGAAGAAACATATTCTATGCTCAAAGGTTATACCTCAAGAGTTAGAATCTGAAATGAAAATAAGGTATCCTCACCTTTTCGACATACCAGGTACGTACACTAATTTCGAAGACGAAATTTAATAAGAAGGGGAGGTTGTAAGACCCTAACTTTTATGAATAAAGATGATTTTTTCTCTAAATATCATTTTTGAATATTAAGGTGTGAATTTGTTATAATGTTATAGTTGTGGGTAATATTTATAAATTTTATAAAGTAAGCAAGTTGTCATAAAATATTTGATTGGTCGGAGAATATTCATTTTATCAGGAAATATGCGTACGAAGGCACAATCATTGATGGACCCCACAACAGAATTACTATCGGAGTTAAAAAACGACAGATATATCTGTTTATAAAAATAATGGTAAAAATTTTACCGTTAACTGTTAAAATACCTGGTGATAAAAGTAAAGTAATACGCGTGATTGCATAGTAACATACGATATTGATTATTGATGCTTACATGAGAAGTCACTCAGTTTTATTCAATTATTGCCATAGTAATTGCTACATAGTATTTCACGTTATTGTTTCAATTATTATCACAGTATTTTATATTATTAAATCAATAATTGAGACGACAAAGTTATTCATATTATTATTTACATTATTGATAATGTCTAGAAAGTTCTGTCGAAAAAAGGGATTTGGCCACCTAATTGCGCGCCAATAGGGAGAAATCTTTATTAAAAAGCTCCCTCTTTCTTGGAAATGATCTTGTTGTTAAATATTGCGAGTTATAATAATGATGAATAAATATTATTAAAAATATATTTTGTGAAGCCAAGTGAGTTGAAATAAATAGAGGAGTTTTTATTGAAGTATTTGTTATAAATTTTACTTATTATATGAACCCCTACTTACTCATTTTTCAAAATAATAGGTAGAAAGTTATTCAGTATATATATATATATATATATATATATATATATATATATATATATATATATTATAATAAGTTTTGTTGTTTTATGAAAAATAGAATATATTATATTTTGTTATGCATAGTATTTGCATAATATCTGTATAGTATTTGCATACTGACTGCATAATAAAATCATATGAATTCAGAAAATTCGTCGAATCTTTTACTGTGCAGTCTGTGATTTTTTATTTACTGTGCATCCAAATAGTATCCTTCCATTCTCCTATAAATAGGATGCTCAGTTTAGAAATGAAAAAAACACCAGAATCAGAGAATTCTTCTTCTATAATATTGAACTTATTTCTTTTGAGTTTAAGGAAGCTTTGAGTGTAGAAAATAGTGAAAGTTTTTTCAAGAATATCTCCGCTATACAAGTCAAAATTGCTCTCTTTTTGAGGTAAGGGGTATTATTTATTTCATATTCGCTTACAATATTATTTTTCGTATTCTTAAGGAATTTTATTTTCGTTCAATATTCGTAAGGATCATTATTTTTGTTCAATATTCGTAAGGAATATTATTTTCGTTCAATATTCGTAAAGAATATTATCTTTGTTCAATATTCATAAGGAATATTATTTTCGTTCAACAGTTGTAAGGGGTATTATTTATTTCATATTCGCTTACGATATTATTTTTCGTAATCGTAAGGAATTTTATTTTTGTTCAATATTCATAAAGAATATTATTTTCGTTCAATATTTGTAAGGAATATTATCTTCGTTCAATATTCGTAAGAAATATTATTTTCATTCAACAGCTGTAAGGGATATTATTTATTTCATATTCGCTTACAATATTATTTTTCGTAATCGTAAGGAATTTTATTTTCGTTCAATATTCGTAAGTAATATTATTTTCGTTCAATATTCGTAGGAATATTATTTTCGTTCAACAGTCGTAAGGGATATTATTTTTGTTCAATATTTGTAAGAAATAATATTTTCTTCCATACTTAATAGGATGTAAGTAATATTATTTCGTTTTAGATTTCGAATTCTACACTCATTTTGTTAAAGTATTACTTCTATACTCCTTGAAATTAGTAGAATATCTTTGAAATTTATATTTCATCTAGTATCTTTTCATGAAATTATTATTCTGAGCATTCTTGATAATTTTTAATCTTTTCATGTCGGGGAACTATTCACGGAGTACTATTTACTCAGGTACTATTCACCCGGGGTACTATTCATGACAAAAATCGAGATCTTTTCTGTCCAAATCTTTTTTGATATAATATTATTCTTGAATTTTACTCCACAAAGCAGTATCATGTTGACAATTTGGACATTATTGAATTCTGGATAAATTGAATTATAAATCTTTAAAATTTATCATTTGCTTTCATTTAATTGAATTCTTATATCATTGTCATCATCTTCATGCTTATATTGTGATAAAAGTCATCTTTGGCCCGTAGTGCATAGATGGACTGTTGATTGGTATGATTATGACCAGTGATTATTCGGTGTAATCATGACCTGTAATGTTACAAATGATGTGGTAAAAGTCCTCATTGGCCCATAGTGCATTGATGGACAGATGTTGGTATGATCATGACCATGTGTTCTCTTCGGTCAATGGTGCAAAAATAAATTGTTGTTTGGCATGATCATGACCACTGGTGATAATAACGAATATCCTTAGCCCGTAGTGCATGGATGATTCGTGGATGTGATAATAATGAATATCCTTGGCCCATAGTGTATAGATAATTCAGTGATGTAGATTATTTATTAAGATGAGCCTCAGTGATAAAATTGATGATAAACTTTTAAATTATAGAAGATAGTAGATATCATGCTTTACTTGACTCTTCTAATGGATTGCTTGTTCCGCTGTAGTTTTTGATTTAAAACTTGTTGTCTATTGTATTCTATTAATTGTTATACTGTTGAAGGATAACGATAATTTATTCTGCATTATCTTAGTTTTAATATTTTTTACTGGGCTAGTTAAGCTCATCATTTTCTTTCACTGTTCTCTTCAGAAAATGAGAATATAGCTGGGACTAGTCGAGAAATGGAGTGACGGTCCGAGATGGTTGCTATAGTAGTCATCACTATTCTACAAAATAGTGTGATGATATTTGTAATGGGGACTTATTTTGAGTTTAAAAATTGTCTAGGAGACAATATTTGTATTAAAACTCACAACTTATGTTTTGTCGTATTCTGTACGATACTTAGCAGTTGTATAAATTAAGTTTATATTTGAATTATGTACCATATATTTGACGATTCAGAATGAATGATGTATACCTATTTTGGGGGCGTGATAAAAGATTTTCGGTAATGATAAGAAAACTTAAAGCTATTTTTAGCAGCTATACCAGCAAAGACAAGAACATGTGTCTGCAACTGCATAATGCTCAGTATTGTAGATAGAAAAAGTCTACGGGGACCGGCTATTTCCGACCGGGGTAGTGACCGGCCGGAATTTTTTTTTTTTTTTTTTTTTTTTGCTTTTGATTACAAAATAATTAATGTGATTTATTGGAACTGAAATTTTTATAAAATGCAGTGATTTAGGCGTCCGTTTGGATACACGCAACAAATAGGGTTATACAGTCTGTACAACCCTATTTGTTGCGTGTATCCAAACGGACGCCTAAATCACTGCATTTTATAAAAATTTCAGTTCCAATAAATCACATTAATTATTTTGTAATCAAAAGCAAAAAAAAAAAAAAAAAAAAAATTCCGGCCGATCACTACCCCGGTCGGAAATAGCCGGTCGGCGTAGAAGAACTGTTGTAGATAACGACCTGACGTCGGAGCTGTCAGGACGTCTCCGAATCACCACTCAAGTAGCTATAAAAAAAATAGAAATCTAGCCCAAAGAGACTGATCTCCAGAAATGAGGCTTTGATGCCTACCTCAATTATCTACTTCTCTCTTATTTATAATCACTAGTCGTACTTGGCAGACATTATGTGTGTGTAAGTAAAAAAACTGTAAGTTTAATTATGGAGGGATAAGTGATAACTTATGAATGAGAGAGAAAATAGGAAATAAAAAAGACTTCAATGAGAAAGTACGTAGGAGATAATAAAAATTGTATTATTTTTTTGTAATCATAATTAAGGAGGTACTTGATAAAAATTGAATGAATTTGAATCTGAATAAAATAATTTGTTTGATAATATTGACGTGTCTGAAACATCTGAATAACATATTTTTATTATTTTTACCCCTCTAAAAAAATTTAATATTGTTATAAATTTATTTAATATTACTTAATATAATAGTTAATATTGTAAAAAAAAAACTTCATTCAGTCCTCATTCATCCCATTCAGCCAAAAAATGACACTAAATTATTCAGCTCAAATCGTCTGAATGACTGACCGATTCTGCCATTCAGACGATTTTTTTTCCAAACCAAACGAACTTAATGGCTGACCGATTCAGTCATTCGGTACTAAATTAATAGCCCCCCCTAAGTGTTACAGATCCTCAAGAATGAGTAATTTTTTTCTCAGTCTCCCATTATATAACCATAAAATCATACATGATAATTATCTACAGAGATACTTATCTTATGATTCTTCTTATTATCCATTCTTAGTACGTTACGTGACACATTTTTATTGGTGACATATTTACTATATCATCTAATAAAATCAAATATACTTTAACCTTAGTAATTTTGAGAGAGCTCCATAAATATAAGTGAGTCTAAGAGAAGTATACTAATTGTGAATTATTTTAATCAACAATGTCGTCTGGAGAATGGATTAAATATTTTTTTTGGTCACTGTACTATTGGTCAACCTATAAATGGATTATTAATTTTTTTTTCTTACAGTCAACTAACTGTACTCGACTTTTTTAACAAAAAGTTGAATTTTTGTCAGCGGAGTTAAGTTTTTTAACGGAATAATGATGTGGAAATGCCACATATTTTCTAAATTCGAGTTGGAAGGTTCAGATAACAACATTTTACATATTAGCTATAACCCACCCAAAAAAAACAAATACCCATACCCTCCCGAACCGACCCAACAAACTTCATCCAAGTTAAATAAGAAATCAGACATCAAAAAGGGGGGGAAAATTGGGTTCTTCATACAAGCAGAGATCATACCTCAAGAGGCGACTAGTTTGAAGTAATTAAAACTAAGAATCCAATACATAGGTGCAATTAGAGAAGATGAATACCTCAAGTGGGGTAGAGAACTCGTATAAAAGGAAAATGGTGAGCAATTGTGCAGATTCTGAGTGCAACTCTGCCGAATTCAATGCCATCGTCTGCGGTTGTGGAATCGTTGCACCTATGTGGGAAGTGTGGAAAGATGGAACCCTAGATCTAGGTAGAAGATTTGTTGCTTGTAACAGGTACAAGGTATGTGAATTTTCAATTTCTTTGAAATTTTGTGGCATGAAAAAAAGGGGGTTTTTTAGTCACAAATCTTCCACTATTGTATCTTTTGAGTAGGAGCCAAAGATGTATTGTCGATTTTTCAAGTAGTGTGACCCTCCATTCACTGAAAGATCAAAGGAAGTGTTGAAAAAATTGAGGGATGAACTTTGCTCTGCGAACGAAGAAATACAAAGGCTGAAATTATTTGAGAATGGAAGTGAATCAATTGTGGTCAAAGAATTGAATAGGGAAAATGCCCAAAAAATAAAAACACTCACAAGATTGTGGACTATTCTAATTTGTTCATGGATGATGTTTTTAATTTTTATTAGTAATAATGGTATAAAACAACATTGGGATGGTTTATGTTTTTTATTGTAACCGTGGAAATTTGGTGTTTGAAGTTTTTGATTGTAAAAGTGGAAGTTTGGTGTTTAATTGTTAATCAACATTGTATTTTGAAGTAGATTGGTATGTGGTTGATGTTTATGTTTTCAATGAATGAAATGGAAAAAAAAGAGCATTTTGCTCTTTTGGTGTAGCTGGTATGACATTGCTAAGTTATGCTAGAAACAGAGTATGAATGCAACAAAAAAATAACAAACCTGACTGCACCATAATTTTCCTAACTGCACTAAAGTTATGAATGGCTCCCTACAATTATCACTAATGATTGTCCAATAATAAATGTCACAACCAAACTGAAATAAAATGATAACCAAACAAAACTTAAATAAATTGGTAATCAATCAATAACATTGATAACCATCAGTCATATAACATTTTGAATATGTACTATTACAATAAATTATCCAAAATTCCTTGCATCAGTTGGTACAATTTACCCTAAATAGTATTACCAGTTATCCCATACATATATCCATATCAATTCAGAAGCTATACCAAAAGAGCATCACCAGCTATCCCATACATACATAATCAGCTATACCAAAGCACTATAACCAGCTATATCAAAACTCTATGCAAAAGAGTTGTCAAGCTATACCTAAACACACCAAAATATATGTTATAAATATTATTCCAATTAACTAGTAATTAATTCCATTACATGATATTGTTTTGTGTTACTTCCACCCTTCTTCCTTGGTGTTTTAAATGGCTTGAATGTTGAAGATTGTGACCCTTGAGTGTTTGTTTGTCTTTTCTTAGTATTGCCCTGGTTTGGTGGTGTAGAAGCTAGTGGAGTGCAACCTTCCACAGTTGTTTCTGAGGTCTTCTTCTTCCTCATAAGGTTTGGAGTTAGCATCTAATTAGAAATACATAACATGTCATGTAAATTAGATTAACAGTTATTAACAATACTAAAACTGTTAACATAGGAAAAATATAGGTAATAGGTAATGTAAATTAGATCCCTCTCTTATCAACAATTACTTATAAAGGTAACTTTGTCTTTCGCTTTTCTAGTCTCACTTGCATTCTTAGGCCTTTTTGAAATTTCAATACCCTATGGAATAAAATAGAAACAATCAATAAAAAAACACTTAAATGAAAATGGGTACATATATTTTAAAAAACTTACAACAGCTTTAGTAGGTGGATTAGATGGGTGTTCCACTCTTTTTTTCGCCTTGGGGACCGGAGGTTATGGTTTTGCAGGTAATTTCCAAGTAGAGTTGGGTGCTTTGGACACTTGAGTCGATTGTGACCCTCTCCCTTGCATAGGTTGCAGTGCATCTTCCTCCCTTTCCTTGACACCCTACCCACCTTCACCATGCTATTTGCTCTATCTTCCCACTCCTCCTTCCTTCTTAATCTGTGTGGCCTTCCCTTCAAATTTTTCTTCATTGGTGGTGGAAAGATAATATCACACTCAATAAAATCCCAAAAGTCTTCTCCATTCAGTACTTCTAGTGTGTGAGAATAAGTCTTCAAATAAGTTTCTCTAGTGTATCAGTGAATTACATATTGTAGAGGGTTTCCATAGATGGAATGAATGGCTTTAACTGCATGAGAACAAGGGATTCCTGTTAAATCCCACTGTGACGCCCCCAAAATAGGTATACAACACCCATTCTGAGTCGCCAAAATACATGGTACAGAAACAACTACATCTTTATTATTACGACACAAGAACTGTGAGTTTAAATATAAATATTGTCATCTAGACAATATCTACACTCAAATAATTCCTCATTACAATTATTGATACATTATTTCACAAAAATGGTGAGGACTACTAAAATAACTTCTAGAACCATCATTCCATACCCCGACTAGTACTCGCTACATTCTCGCCTCCTGAGAAAAATGGAACAAAAAGGAAAAGGGTGAGCTCAACTAGCCCAGTAAAGAACATTATGACTAAGATAATACAGAACAAATTATCGTTAGTCTTCAACAGGAAAAAATATAATAGAATACAATAGACAACAAGTTTTAAATTAATATTCGCAGCGGAAAATAATAATTCATAGAAGAGTTACGTAGAGAATGAAATCTACTATTATCTATGAATTTAAAAGTCCATCATCAATATTTTATCCCTGTAACATCAATCAATAATCATCTTTGCACTACAAGCCTAAGATATTCATCAGTTGGTCATGTTCATCTCAACACATGTTCATCTTTGCACTACGGACCAAAGATATTCATCGGAAATCATTCATCTTTGCACTACAGGCCAAAGATATTCACTAATATCATCAATTAGGACTGAGGATGATGAAAAATATTTTAAAGAAAACGAATCCAGTGAAGCAAAAGAACAAATATTAGGATTCGTATTATAGTTTATCCATGTCCAAAAATACCTCATAAACAATCATAGTGGAGTAAAATTCAAGAATGATCAAAACATGGATACAATCAAAGCTAGTATCCATAATAGATATTTTGGACAAAAAGAAGAAAATTTCATTTTTCGGTGAATAGTAACTCGTGAATAGTAACTCGTGAATAGTAACCCCGACATGAAAAATTCCAAATTTGATAAAAATTTCCAACCAATATAATGATATTGAAGAAATAATATCATTTTCGAATAAAATAACATCCCTTACCTCGAAAAGAATAGTACTTCTGGCTGGACTACTGGATATAGTGTTGAAGGGAACTTGCACCGTATAACAACGCTCAAAGTATACTCACAAGAATACGCTCAATGTATAGAGAGAGAAAGAGAGAGAAGTTTTCAGTTTCTGGTGTGATTTTCAATTCTAACCTAACCACCCTATTTATAGGAAAATGCTTAGAACACCAAAGTAGAAAATTTAATAAAATATTAATATATAAATAAAATTTTCTACGCCAACCTTAGACTTCTGAATTCAGTAACTTAGCATGTGATTAATGAGGCTCATAACATATAAAAAACGTTTTTGTTACTTAAAATATTTTAAACTTCCAAAAATTAATTATTTCGGAGCATCGAAACTTCAATAATTCATAATAAATAGCCTTTTTGTCAGAAAAACTCGAAACTCGCGACTTTCCGTAGGAAATTCCATTATCTACAACTTTACAGAAGAAAGTTTTTCCAAATTCCAAATAGAAATTGACTGAAATCCATAAACGGACGATTTTACAGGCTATAATCAAATTTCAGTCAAGAAATGGGCCCATAGACATGTTTAACATGTTTTAAACAACTTTTGCAACAAAAATACTCTTTCTCCTCATATACTCATATATCCCATATTCATTGTAAAAATATCATCATTATTATATTATAATAATATAATAAAATATTATTTTATCAGAAAAGATAAAATATCGATTTTTAACAATTGTCACTTTAAAAATTTTCTCCATCTATATCCACATAAAATGAATATTTTTCTCATCATATAAATCAATAATTAATTATTCACAAAAAATATTACAGAATCACAGTACTGGCAACCAGGCCGTTCCCAGGAAAGAGGAGGCTTTCCAACAAGGATCTCTCCTTACTGGCGTGCAATTAGATGACCAAACCTCTCCTTAGACAGAACTTTCTAGACATTGCCAATAATGTTATCTAATAATATTATTCAGATAATATGAATTATTGCTCCGATAATAGAAAATACTGTGTAGTGACAATTATTAAAACAACAGTAATATAAAATATCAACGCAGCAATTATTGAATCAATAAAATAAAATACTGAACAGTAATTACTGTAACAATTATTGAGTAATGCCTTCTTACGTAAAAATTAATAATTGGTGCAATACTGTGTGCTACTGTGCAACAACGCGTATTACTGTGTTTTAACCACCGGGTATTCCAACAGTATTAACAGTAACGCCGTTATTTATAAACAACTTATTTTTGTCGTTTTCTTCATCCAATCGCTTTCCGTTATGGGGCCCACACAAAGCTGCGCCGTCGTACGAATATTTCCCGACAACAAGAATATTCCACGACCAAACGAATATTCCCCGACAACAATGAATATTTTATGACCACTTGCTTATTTGAAATATTTGCGCATTTTACCCATAACTAACCTCATTAATCAATTTAACCCTTACTATTTCAAAATAATAAATAGAGGAAATTTAAATTTCATTTATTAATTATTTGGGGTCTTACAACCTCCCCTCCTTATGAAATTTCGTCCTCGAAATTGACGTAACCTGGTGTTTCGAAAAGATGAGGATACCTCGCTTTCATTTCCGTTTCCAACTCCCAGGTCATTTCCTCAATAGCATGGTTTCTCCACAAAACTTTAACTTGTGGTATGACCTTCGTGCGTAGGACATGCTCTTTCCTATCCAAAATCTTGACAGGTACCTCCTCGTATGATAAGTCTTCGGCTATCTCATCCGGTTCTAACTCAATGACGTGGTTTGGATCTTTCACATATTTACGTAGCACAGATATATGAAAAACATTATGAACACGAGACATACTTGGAGGTAACGCGAGTCTATAGGCCACATTTCCTACTCGGTCAAGAATCTGAAATGGACCAATAAATCGTGGATTGAGCTTTCCTCTCTTCCCAAATCTTGTAACTCCTTTCCATGGAGCCACACGCAACAATACATGATCCTCAATGTCAAATTCCACGTCCTTTCGATGAAGATTCGCATAACTCTTTTGTCGATCTTGTGCCGTTTGTATACGTTGTCGAATCGTTTGGATCTTTTCTGTAGTCATACATACCAACTCGGGTCCCAACAACGTTGCTTCTCCCACCTCATCCCAACATATTGGAGAGCGACACTTTCGTCCATATAATGCTTCAAATGGAGCCACACCTATACTTGCCTGATAACTGTTGTTGTAGGAGAATTTCACCAATGGTAAATACTTATCCCAACTGCCTTTGAAGTCTAGGACACAGAGTCTTAATAGATCTTCAAGAGTTTGAATAGTCCTCTCTGATTGCCCATCCGTTTGAGGATGGTAAGCCGAACTAAATCGTAAATTCATGCCCATAGCTTTTTGCAAGCTTACCCAAAATCTTGAAGTGAATCTTGGGTCACGATCCGAAACTATGGATACTGGCATGCCATGCAACCTCACAATCTCATTCACGTACATACTAGCAAGACGTTCAAGGGAATAAGTCTCCCGTATCGGCAAGAAATGAGCAGACTTGGTTAATCTATCAACAATTACCCAAATAGCATTTATGCCTTGAGAAACCGTGGGAAGACCCGTAACGAAATCCATGGTAATGTGTTGTCACTTCCATTTCGGAATCTCAAGTGGTTGCAATGGACCCTTTGGCACTTGATGTTCGGCCTTTACTCGTTGACAAGTTAAACACATCGATATAAACTTTGCAATCTCTCTCTTCATATTGTTCCACCAAAATGTATGTCGAAGATCACGATACATTTTGGTACTTCCAGGATGGATCGCAAATGGTGTATTGTGTGTTTCCATCATGATCTTGTACTTCAAATCAGAATCGTTAGGAACACAAAGTCTGGAGTGGACTCGAAGTATTCCTTCTTCATCGATTCTTGCTTCTGGAATAGCACCTTTTTGCACTTTCTTCTTCATACGCATCAGCTCCGGGTCTGTGGCTTGAGCAACTTTAACTTTATCGATTAAAGTTAGTTCTATGCGTATACTTGTCATCATCGCACTCGTTCCTGCATATGATTTTCTACTCAACGCGTCAGCTACCACGTTTGCTTTTCCAGGATGGTATTGAATAGTGTGGTCGTAGTCTTTCAACAGCTCGAGCCAACGTCGTTGCCGCATGTTGAGTTCTTTTTGAGTGAAGAAATATTTGAGGTTTTTATGGTCTGAATATATCTCCACTTTCTCCCCATATAGATAATGCCTCCAGATCTTTAGCGCGAAAATGACTGCTGCCAACTCTAGATCATGAGTAGGATAATTCCTCTCATATTCTTTAAGTTGTCGCGAGGCATAGGCTATAACTTTCCCACGTTGCATGAGAACACATTCTAGCCCTTTGCCTAAAGCATCGCTGTAGATAACAAATCCATCCGAACCAGATGGTATTGTCAAAACAGGTGCCGAAATGAGTCTCCTCTTAAGCTCTTGGAAACTCTTCTCGCATTCCTCGCTCCATACGAATTTTGTATCCTTCCGAGTCAGCTGAGTTAACGGGGTAGCGATTCGAGAAAACCCTTCCACGAATCTCCGATAATAACCAGCTAAGCCCAAAAAGCTACGTACTTCGGTCACCGTCTTTGGTTGCTCCCAACTTTGTATTGCTTCAATCTTCGCCGGGTCAACAGATACTCCATGTTTTGACACCACGTGCCCTAGGAATGCTACTTCCTCAAGCCAGAACTCGCATTTCTTCAACTTAGCATATAGCTTGCTATCACGAAGCCTTTGCAGTACCAGCTTCAAATGGTGCTCATGATCTTCACGGCTTTTGGAATATATGAGGATGTCATCAATAAAGACAACAACGAATTGATCCAAATAATCCTTGAATACTCGGTTCATCATATCCATGAAAGCCGCAGGAGCATTAGTCAATCCAAAAGACATGACTAGGAATTCATAATGCCCGTATCGAGTTCTGAAGGCAGTCTTCGGAATATCCTCAGTTTTAACCTTCAGCTGATGATATCCAGAACGAAGATCAATCTTTGAAAAGAATTGTGCTCCTTATAACTGGTCAAACAGGTCATCAATACGAGGTAGCGGATACCTATTCTTGATAGTAACATGGTTCAATTCCCGATAGTCAATACAAAGTCGCATACTCCCGTCCTTCTTCTTTGCAAATAAAACAGGAGCACCCCAAGGAGATGTACTAGGACGAATGAAATCGATGTCCAACAACTCCTGTAGTTGGACCTTTAACTCCTGAAGTTCAATAGGAGCCATTCGATATGGGGTTTTAGAAATAGGCTTTGTACCAGGTTCAAGATCAATAAAGAATTCAACTTCACGTTCCGGAGGTAGACCGGGAAGTTCTTTAGGAAATACGTCAGGAAAGTCAATAACAACAGGAATATTATTCAAATTTGACGTGTCTTTATTCAAATCTATAACATGGGCTAAGAAAGCTTGACATCCGTTTTTTAATAAACGAATGGCTTTATGGCTTGATATAACAGTGATTGATTTTAATGGCTTAGTTGCTTGAATTCGTACAACAGGTTGATTAGGAATATGAAAACTAACAACCTTACGAAAATAATCAATTTTGGCATGATGAGTAGTTAACCAATCAATCCCTAAAATCACATCAAAAGCAAGTATCTTTAAAGAGATAAGGTCAACAGGTAAGGTGATGGTGCCAACTTGGATCACACAAGATTTATAAATAGTGGATGTAATGAAAGTTTCTCCTAACGAAGTCTCCACAGATAAATCAAAATCTAACTTCTCCGGAGTCAAGTTTAAACGTTGAGCACAAGCAGGAGAAATAAATGAATGGGTAGCACCAGTATCTAGCAAGGTATAAACTTCGCATGAATTTATGATTAGCTTACCCGTGATCACCTCGTTTGGGTTCCTCGCATGTTGACCAGTCACGACAAACGCTCTTCTAGGAACCGTTGACTTTGTCTTTTCTGGGACAACTTTTTGAGTCACCATCCCCGCTGGACTTGATTTCGCTACAGTGCAATCTCGAGCTATATGTCCTTCCTTTCCACAATTATAACATACCTTAAACTGTTGTGGACAGTTTGGGCTGATATGTCCTTCTTTTTCGCACTTATAACATATAACCGGTGGTCGTTCTCCTCCCTTGGAACCAGTTGCTGCTGGTGCTGACGTCTTCGTATTATCATTGTTGAATCTCCTCTTTTTAAAATCTCCTCCCAACTCGCTTCTTCTATTTTCATAGCCACGATTACCACCAGAGTGGTTGCCGTTCTTGTCTGCATTTTTCTTTTTCCGCTGGTTATCACTGTTCTGATGACTGCTGTCACTGATATGATCCTGGTTGTGGTCCCTCGGTTGACCGTACTCGTTATCTCGCTCTAATAATTGAGCCCTGTTGACAACATCTGAATAGAGAGAAAATTTATGAGAAATGAGATATTGACGTATGTCGGGTTTCAAACCTCTCAGAAACATCCGCGTTATACGTTCCTCATTCTCCACCAAATGAGGTGCAAACCTGGACAACTCTAAAAACTTCACCTCGTACTGGGACACCGTCATGTTATTCTGCTCCAGTCTAATAAACTCTACCTCCTTCATATGACGAATACTTTCAGGGAAGTACTTGTCATTGAACAGTTTCTGAAATGTCTCCCAAGACATGCTGAGTGCGGCTGGATGGGTACGCTTCACAGACTCCCACCAGTAGTCAGCCTTGTCACGGAACATAAAGGTGGCGAATGGAACCTTCTGTTCCTCCGTGCATCCCAAGACATCGAATATATTGGTAATTTGCTTGACCCATGTCTCCGCCTTAATCGGATCCGGCTTTCCCCAGAATTCTGGTGGTCCCAACTCTTTGAACTGCTTGACTGTAACCAGCTGTGCGTTGCCATTGTTTCTTCCTATATTTTGAACAGGAATCTCCTTCGTCTGGTTTTGCATGAATCGCAAAAAGCTTCTAAACATCTCATCGTTCATCGTTTGCTCAGTGGTGTTGTTCACAGGAGGAACATTGCCAGCCTGTTGCACGTTCTCCTCGTTGGTGAGTATAGACATCTCCACCGTCTCATTTACTCCACTGTTAACATTCTCAGTCGACATTCTCAAATACTGCCATAAAACAAGGGTTAATTTAACAAATTAACATGTCACATAATATCCCTATATTATGACTGACCAACAAATAAGCTTAGGTAGGACACACTAGCGAAGGATTTACTCGTCTCTCCCCTCCTAGTACTATTCCCCGATCTCCGCCAGAGATCATATCCCTAAGCTCTGATACCAACTGTGACGCCCCCAAAATAGGTATACAACACCCATTCTGAGTCGCCAAAATACATGGTACAGAAATAACTACATCTTTATTATTACGACACAAGAACTGTGAGTTTAAATACAAATATTGTCATCTAGACAATATCCACACTCAAATAATTTCTCATTACAATTATTGATACATTATTTCACAAAAATGGTGAGGACTACTAAAATAACTTCTAGAACCATCATTCCATACCCCGACTAGTACTCGCTACATTCTCGCCTCCTGAGAAAAATGGAACAAAAAGGAAAAGGGTGAGCTCAACTAGCCCAGTAAAAAATATTATGACTAAGATAATACAAAACAAATTATCGTTAGTCTTCAACAGGGATAAATATAATAGAATACAACAGACAACAAGTTTTAAATCAATATTCGCAGCGAAAAATAATAATTCATAGAAGAGTTACGTAAAGAATGAAATCTACTATTATCTATGAATTTAAAAGTCTATCATCAATATTTTATCTCTGTAACATCAATCAATAATCATCTTTGCACTACAAGTCAAAGATATTCATCAGTTGGTCATGTTCATCTTTGCAATACGGACCAAAAATATTCATCAAAAATCATTCATCTTTGCACTACAGGCCAAAGATATTCACTAATATCATCAATTAGGACTGAGGATGGTGAAAAATATTTTAAAGAAAACGAATCCAGTGAAGCAAAAGAACAAATATTAGGGATTCGTATTACAGTTTATCCATGTCCAAAAATATCTCATAAACAATCATAGTGGAGTAAAATTCAAGAATGATCAAAACATGGATACAATCAAAGCTAGTATCCATAATAGATATTTTGGACAAAAAGAAGAAAATTTCATTTTTCGGTGAATAATAACTCGTGAATAGTAACTCATGAATAGTAATCCCGACATGAAAAATTCTAAATTTGATAAAAATTTCCAACCAATATAATGATATTGAAGAAATAATATCATTTTCGAATAAAATAACATCCCTTACCTCGAAAGAATAGTACTTCTGGCTGAACTACTGGATATAGTGCTGAAGGGAACTTGCACCGTATAACAACACTCAAAGTATACTCACAAGAATACGCTCAATGTATAGAGAGAGAAAGAGAGAGAAGTTTTCAGTTTCTGGTGTGATTTTCAATTCTAACCTAAGCACCATATTTATAGGAAAATGCTTAGAACACCAAAGCAGAAAATTTAATAAAATATTAATATATAAATAAAATTTTCTACGCCAACCTTAGACTTCTGAATTCAGCAACTTAGCATGTGATTAATGAGGCTCATAACATATAAAAAACGTTTTTGTTATTTAAAATATTTTAAACTTCCAAAAATTAATTATTTCGGAGCTTCGAAACTTCAATAATTCATAATATATAGTCTTTTGTCAGAAAAATTCAAAACTCGCGACTTTCCATAGGAAATTCCATTATCTACAACTTTGCAGAAGAAAGTTTTTTCAAATTCCAAACAAAAATTGACCGAAATCCATAAACAGACGATTTTACAGGCTATAATCAAATTTCAGTCAAGAAATGGGCCCATAGACATGTTTAACATGTTTTAAACAACTTTTACAACAAAAATACTCTTTCTCCTCATATACTCATATATCCCATATTCATTGTAAAAATATCATCATTATTATATTATAATAATATAATAAAATATTATTTTATCAGAAAAGATAAAATATCGATTTTTAACAATTGTCACTTTAAAAATTTTCTCCATCTATATCCACATAAAATGAATATTTTCCTCATCATATAAATCAATAATTAATTATTCACAAATAATATTACAGAATCACAGTACTGGCAACCAGGCTGTTCCCAGGAAAGAGGGGGCTTTCCAATAAGGATCTCTCCTTACTAGCGCGCAATTAGATGACCAAACCTCTCCTTAGACAGAACTTTCTAGATATTGCCAATAATGTTATCTAATAATATTATTCAGATAATATGAATTATTGCTCCAATAATAGAAAATACTGTGTAGTGACAATTATTAAAACAACAGTAATATAAAATATCAACGCAATAATTATTGAATTAATAAAATAAAATACTGAACAGTAATTACTGTAACAATTATTGAGTAATGCCTTCTTACGTAAAAATCAATAATTGGTGCAATACTGTGTGCTACTGTGCAACAACGCGTATTACTGTGTTTTAAGCACCGGGTATTCCAACAGTATTAACGGTAACGCACCAAGGCTGCGCCGTCGTACGAATATTCCCCGACAACAAGAATATTCCACGACCAAACAAATATTCCCCGACAACAATGAATATTTTATGACCACTTGCTTATTTGAAATATTTGCGCATTTTACTCATAACTAACCTCATTAATCAATTTAACCCTTACTATTTCAAAATAATAAATAGAGAAAATTTAAATTTCATTTATTAATTATTTGGGGTCTTACACCCACACCATATATTCATAACTTCTCTGCTCTCTAGGTTTACAGTGTACCATCCTTTTCCTCTCTTCTTTACTTGAAATTTTGATTGTCCATCCCATAGAGTTTCACAGTGTTCAAAGTCTAAAATAACTGCATCTAATTTTTTTAATACTTGGGTATATTAACTCTCTAGTCTTTAGCATTGCATCTCTCTTATGGTACAACCTCATCATTATTTGATCATGAATTTCAGCTAACATGTGAAGAACTGACATATATCTTGCCTTAATTATCCATGCATTAAAGCACTCTGACATGTTGTTCTCTACACTTTCAGATTTTAAATGAGTCTCAAAGAATGCTTTGGACCACACCTTTGGATCTTGCTCTGCCAGCTTGTCATGTGCAGGAGTAGACAACATATTTACCTTCCGCATTGCCATTTTAAAAGCTACAGGGTGTGTAGCAATGGATGCCTCCCAGAATGCTCCTTTTAGTGCTTGTGAGGGATATTTCTTTCTCCAATTTGCATAGATGTGCCTTGCATAGTTTCTATTCTCTGCGTGAGGAAGAAGGTTCTGAATAGCTTTTTTCAGTCCCTGCAACACGCATAAGTTAGTTAAAAAATGCCAAAAAAAAATCAGATTCATATATTAAAGACTGGTATATGAACAAAGATTTTAACCTTTTGTTGGTCAGATATTAAAGTCAGACCATAGCCATCTCCCAAATCAAGATCAGCCACCAACAACTCTATGAACCAAGTCCAGCTTTCATAATTCTCACTCTCAACCACCCCCATAACTATAGGAAACTTCTGATTGTTTCCATCCCTGTCCACTGCAGATAATATATGTCTGCCACATACTATTTTCAAAAAACAACCATCCAAGCCAATAACAAGTTTACATCCACCTTTTAAAGCCTTTTTCAAGCTAGCATAGCATACATAAAATCTCTTAAATCTGGGCACATCATCAGGATTCAATCTTTTTGTTTTTTTATGTCAACTATATTATTCTTATTACTCTTAACTATCTCAACCCCAAATTCCCATACCCATACATAATGATCCTTCATGACCTGCTGAATTTCCTATAACGCTAACTTCCTAACCCTCAGACACTTTGCCTCTGTAACATCCAACTTCAGTTTCAACTTTATCTCTTCTTGCATTTCCCTTAATTTCCAACTAGGATTCCTCCTAATCTTATTCCCACAGTACTCAGTCAACTGTAGCCAGCTTATTTTTAAAGACTAGTGCAATTGTGAATGTCTAAGAGAGATTTCACCTGCCATGTTTCAGTCCCTTGTATGCAAATAGCCCATAATCTCAATGGACATCTTTTCTCACACCTACTTTGGCATCACTTGAAATCATTGACTGAATACCATAATTTCCTCCCATTTACAATAAAGTAGTCTCTAATAGCATCTTTTGTAAGACCCTAACTTTTTATAAAGAAAGATTTAATTTTCTCTAAATGTTATTTTGAATAATAAGGTATGGATTTAATATAATGTTATAGTTGTGGGTAATATTTACAAATTTTACAAAGCAAGATGTCATAAAATATTCGTTTGATCGGGGAATATTCGTTTTATCAGGAAATATCCGTACGACGACACAATCATTGGTGGACAACACAATTATTGGTGGACCCCACAACGGAATAACTGTCAAATTTAGAAAGCGACAGAAATAACCTTTTTATAAAAATAACGGCAAGACTTTTACCGTTAAACTGTTAAAATACACGGTGATAAAAGTACAGTAATACGCGTGGTTGCACAATAGCACACGGTATTACACAGTATCTCTAAATTATTGATGCTTACGTAAAAAGTCACTCAGTTATATTCAATTATTGCAATAGTAGTTGCTGCATAGTATCACGTATTATTGATTCAACTATTGTCACAGTATCATCTGCATAATAGTTTATATTATTAAATCAATAATTAAGACGACACAGTTATTCATATTATTATTTGTATTATTGACAATGTCTAAAAAATTCTGTCGGAGAAAGGGGTTTGGTCACCTAATTGCGCGCCAATAAGGAGAGATCCTTATCGGAAAGCCCCCTCTTTCTTGGGAATGATCTGATTGTTAATATTGCGAGTTATAATATTAATGATGAATAAATGTTATTAAAAATGTGTTTAGTGAAGTCAAGTGAATTGAGATAAATAAAGGAATTTTTTATGAAGTATTTGTTGTAAATTTGGCTTATTACATGGACCCCCACTTACTCATTTTTTAAAATCGTCGGTAGAAAGTTATCTCAATTTTTCTTATTACTTATATATATATATATATATATATATATATATATATATATATATAATATAATATAATATAATATAAAGTTTTATTTTTATTATTATTATAATAGTAATAAAACAGAAAACTTTTTATATAAAACAAAATACTTTTTATAAAGTTATTCGTTTTATTAGATTATAAATAGAATATATTATATTTTATTTAAAGTTTTCGTTTTATTAGAATAATTTACTGCATAGTGTTGCACAGTAGAAATCAGAAAATTTCGCAAAAATCGCCAGTGAACTTCGCCCGTGACTTTTCCTTACTTTGCATCCAAATAGTAGCTAACCATTCTCCTATAAATAGGATGCTCATTTTAGAAATGAAAATCACACCAGAATCAGAGAATTCTTCTTCTATAATATTGAGCGTATTTCTTTTGAGTTAAGAAAACTTTGAGTGTAACAAATAGTGCAAATTTTTCTTCAAGAATATATCCGCTATACCAGTCAGAAGTACTCTTCTTTTAAGGTAAGGGGTATTATTTATTTCATATTTTCTTACGATATTATTTTCGTATTCGTAAGGAATATTATTTTCGTTCAATATTCGTAAGAAATATTATCTTCGTTCAATATTCGTAAGGAATATTAAGTTCGTTCAACAGTTGTAAGGGATATTATTTTTGTTCAATATTCGTAAGAAATAATATTTTCTTCCATACTCTATAGTATGTAAGTAATATTATTTCGTTTCATATTCCTAATTCTACACTTATGTTGATAAGTATTGCTTCTATACTCCTTGAAATTAGTAGAATATCCTTGAAATTTGTACTTCATCTAGTATCGTTTCACAAATATATTTTTCTGAACATCCTTGTTAAATTTTAAACTTTTCATGTCGGAGTACTATTCATACATACGACACTATTCGTACATACGGTACTATTCATACATATGGTACTATTCACGGGATACTATTCACGAAGTACTATTCACGGGATACTATTCACCCGGGATACTATTCACGATAAAAATTAATTTCTTTTCTGTTCAAATTATTTTTGATACGTGAATATTATTCTTAAATTTTACTCCACAAAGCAATTATCATGTTGACAATTTGGACATTTTTAAACTTTGGATAAATTAAAAAAATTTTAATATTTATCCTTGATTTCGTTTGATTGATGCTTATATCATTGTCATCATCCTCATGCTTATATTATGATGAAAGTCATCTTTGTCTCGTAGTGCATAGATGGACTGTTGATTGGTATGATTATGACCAAGAATTATGTATCGGTATAATCATGACCTGTAATGTTACAAATGATATGGTAAAAGTCCTCATTGGTCCGTAGTGCATTGATGGAAATTGTTTGGTATGATCATGACCAGTGGTGATAATAATGAATATCCTTAGCCCGTAGTACATGGATAATTCGTGGATGTGATAATAACGAATATCCTTGGCCCGTAGTGCATGGATAATTCGTGGATGTGATACTAATGAATATCATTGGCCCGTAGTGCATGGATAATTCGGTGATGTGGATTATTTATTTTACAGACAAATGATGTGGTAAAAATCCTCTTTGGCTTACGTGCAAAGATGGATTATTGATTATTGGTTTTACAGTTGTATATCTTTGGCTTACGTGCAAAGATAGACTGTTGATTATTGGTTTTACAGTTGTATGTCTTTGGCTCATAGTGCAAAGATGGACTATTGATTTACCTGATTATAAATATGAATTGTGAATTTAACTATAATCTTTGGTGGTTCAGGTGAAGACAGGGGATGAGAGTTCTCTTTGTCTTGGGTACAACAAAGAACTGTTGATGAGTATTATAGGAATGAAATATTAACGATGGACTTTTAATTTAGAGGAGATAGTAGACATTATGTTCTACTTGACTCTCCTAATGGATTGTTGATTCCGCTGCAATTATGGTTGAAAACTTTTATCATCTATTATATGTTCTAAATATCTAATTTATTACTGATGAAGGCTTGATAAATTAATTATCTTAGTCATAATATTCTTTACTGGGCTATTTGTGCTCACCCTTTTGCTTCATAATTCCTTTCAGGTATTAAGAGTGTAGCTGGGTCGAGCGGGGATAATAGGGGAATAGTGTGATGGTCCGAGACTGTGGAAGTTTCTCGATACATTATAAAACTGCATGACATGCAATATATAATTGTATTGAGGACCTAAGATGGGTGTGTCGTATATTATACGTTACTTAATAATTGATTTTGGTGAACAACAATAGGGTGATGAGAACCCAACTTTGGAAGCGTCAAAAATGCACCCCATTAGAATGAGGACATAAATGTATTAAGAGCTTAAAGGGTGTGTTTCCACTATCATACATGATGTCTGACCACATACAAACTCGTGTTATCATAAGATATGGTTGTGCACATCTACTTGTTGACTATATCTATGGGCGTTATTTATATAATCTTAGAGTATGGTTAGAATATAATTCTCGATTTGAGACAATGAAGATAATTATATGGCAAGAAGATATGGAATGAACAAGATAGTAATCTTCTCGTTCTTCTTTGGGGTCTATTGGGTCAACCAAGGGTAATGCTCAAGTCATATAATATCTATTATAACTTAGATGCATGGCCTCCCATGTATGAAGGATTCCTTGAGCATTTTCCAAATATTTTTATTCCTAAAACAGTTATCGACTGTATATTTATGTAAAGTATCATCGGTTTGGAGTGTGAGTACTGTTATTTCTATTGAAACTCACAGCTTATATGTTGTCGTATTTTGCACGACAGTTCAACAGTTATATAAATGAAGTTTGTATTTGAATTCTGTACCGTGTATTTGGCGACTCAAAATGGGTTGTGTATACCTATTTTGGGGGCGTCACATCTTTAAACTCCTTTCTGCTGGAAAATATCATGTATTCCTTAAACTTTATCAACTTCTTTTTTGTCTTACTATTGTATAGCTCAACTATATTTTTTTTTTTGCTTTACTAGGGGGGTTCTACATAGCAAACATCCTCATCTTCTTCACTAGTTTCAGAAAGAGACCTGAGATTATCATTGTTCTCATATTCACTTTGCCATGATGTATCATCTAAATCATTGTTCTCATATTCACTGTACTCGTCATGATTTTCACTGCCCTCACCATTATTCTTAAAATGTTCTCCCTCTATTTGATTCATCTTTGGCTCATGTTTTGGCATAATTTCTTCCTCATTTTCAGGCTCATCCTCACCCTCTTCATTTCCATCATTCATTTCATCTTGCTGATTTTCTCCTTCCTCTCCATCATTTCCTGCCTCCTCTCCCTCATTATCTCTTTCATCGATAATATTAATATTTACATCCTCCAACTCTGTGTTCTTTCTCATCTCCCTCTTATACACCCTACATCTCCTCTTAGCTTTTACGAATTCTTCATCACTACAATCTTCATCAACATCACTATCAGAGGTATCATCTGTCTCATCACATTCCTCTTCAACTGCCATTTGTTTACCCCTTTTGGACTTCCTTTTAGCACTCTGTTTTACATTCTTTTTTTCAGTCCATTTTCTATCACTAACATTATCCCCAGCCACATTGTCCACATTTTTACCCACTATATTTCCCTCTTTATCACCTTCATTATCAGCCTCACCCTCACTCTCCCTGACTTCATTTTTAGCAACATTTTCAACGACAAGTAAAGCCGCATTTTTAAACACATTTTCAACCACATTATCAGCCACAATTTCATCCATAATTTTAACCACATTATCAACCACATTAAAACCATTATGTTCATCTAATATGGAGGTTTAGTCAGTATTATATGCTAATACATGGTCTGCATAGAGATCAATGACACCAATTGGTAAGCAAACATTAACCATGTCTCTTATACTAGCATCATCATAAACAAGTCTAACACCATTTTTAAGCTACTCCATCAGTTTTAAAGTAAACAGATGACTTATGATGATAACTAAGTTGAATAGCTAAGTCATCTATTGCACCCATACATATATAGTCAGGTTCCAAGCGTGGAAAGTGATGAACATTACCTCCCACAAAGTCACAAAAAAGATCATTGATGAACTTCTCACCATAGTTTACATTTAATTGCACAATATTATCCATATAAATACACAAATATAAAAAATAATGAAAACAAAGCATACAAAGTATGCAATCAGAGCATGCATAGGGTATATGTGTGTGTGTGTGTGTATATATATATATATATATATATATATATATATATATATATATATGTAGTAATGCTTATCATAAATAAGGGTTTTAAAAATCTAAAAAGGAAGAGAATCTGTAACCTAGGGTTTCTAAAAAAAGGACAATACTACAACAATATAACAATAATAATTGATTAAAGCCAAAAGAGGGGATAAAAGGGCTATACCTCTCGACCATCATCTTCTTTATTATCATTTTAGCCAACATTGTTATTTACTTTCGAGTAGGATTCGAACTCAAGACCTCCGAGTTTATGGCGGGACTCAAATTCTCCCTTAAACCACTAAGACAAGCGACGAGGTTACCAAGTGATATTGATATAAACCATTAAATTAAAGTAACAAAACACGAAAAAGAATAAAAAAAAATCTTTCCAATCTCGAATTTAAATAACTTTTCATTTTTACCTCTACAAGTACTTTAATCTGATACTTTTAAAAACTTCAATAAATGAGGTAATTATTTTTCTATTAAAAAGAAACTAACCTCTATAAATTGAAAGAAAAATAATTAAATCCCTCGAGTTGTATAATTAACCTCAATCGAGAAAAGAAAATCTCCCAATGAGTATTAATTTCCAGCATATCTTCATCCCATATGTAAGACCCTAACTTTTATGAATAAAAAATTAATTTTCTCTAAATGTTATTTTGATTAATAAGGTATGGATTTGATATAATGTTATAGTTGTAGGTAGTATTTACAAATTTTACAAAGTAAGCAAGTTGGCATAAAATATTCGTTTGGTCGGAAAATATTCTTTTTATCGGGGAATATCCGTACGACAGCACAATCATTGGTGGACCCCACTACAGAATTACTGTCGGAGTTAGAAAATGACAGAAATATCTTTTTATAAAATAACGACGAAAGTTTTACTGTTAACTGTTGAAAATACCCGGTGATAAAAATACAGTAATACGCATGGTTGTATAGTAGTACACGGTATTATACAATATCTTTGATTATTGATGCTTTCGTGAGAAGTTACTCAGTTTTATTTAATTATTGTCACAGTAGTTGATGCATAGTATCTCATATTATTGATTCAATTATTGTCACAATATCATCTGTATAATATTTTATATTATTAAATCAATAATTGAGACGACAAAATTATTCATATTATTATTTACATTATTAATAATGTCTAGAAAGTTCTGTCAAAAAAAGGAAATTTGGTTACCTAATTGCGCGCCAATAAGGAGAAATCTTTATCAGAAAGACCCCTATTTTCTGGGAATGATCTGGTTGTTAATATTGCGAGTTATAATAATGATAAATAAATGTTATTAAAAATGTGTTTTGAGAAGCCAAGTGAATTGAGATAAATAGAGGGGGGTTTTATAAAGTATTTGTTATAAATTTAGTTTATTATATAGACCCTCACTTACTCATTTTTCAAAATTATCAGTAAAAAATTATCTCAGTTTTATTTTATATATATATATATATATATATATATATAAGTTTTATTTTTTATATAAAATAGAATATATTATATTTTATTATTTACATAGTACTGCACAGTGTTGCATAGTATTGTATAGTGCAGCATAGTGTTGCATGGTAAAATCAAAAAAAAAAAAGAATTCTCGCCCGTGAAATTGTCTGAAATTTACTGTGCATTCCGTGATTTCTTTTCCTAAATAGTATCATGTCATTCTCCTATAATAAGGATGCTCAATTTAGAAAAGAAAATCACATGAGAATCAGAGAATCCTTCTTCTATAATATTAAGCGTATTTCTTTTGAGTTAAGGAAACTTGTAGTGTTACAAATTGTGCAAATTTTTCTTTAATAATATCCCCTCTATACCAGTCGAATTACTCTCCTTTTGAGGTAAGGGGTATTATTTATTTCATATTCACTTACGATATTATTGTTCGTATTCGTAAGAAATTTTATTTTCGTTCAATATTTGTAAAGAATATTATTTTCGTTTAATATTCGTAAGGAATATTATCTTCGTTCAATATTCGTAAGAAATATTATTTTTGTTCAACAGTTGTAAGGAATATTATTTTTGTTCAATATTCGTAAGAAATAATATTTTCTTCTATACTCTGTAGTATATAAGTAATATTATTTCGTTTCATATTCTTAATTCTACACTTATGTTGATAAGTATTAGTAGAATATCCTTGAAATTTGCGCTTCATCTAGTATCGTTTCACAAGAATATTTTTCTGAACATTCTTGTTAAATTTTAATCTTTTCATGCCGGAGTATTATTCATGGGTACTATTCATACATACAACACTATTAATACGTATGGTACTATTCACGAAGTACTATTCAACAAGTACTATTCACGACAAAAAATTGATTCTTTTCTGCCTAAATTATTTTTGATAAGTGAATATTATTCTTGAATTTTACTCCCCAAAACAGTATCATGTTGACAACTAATTTGGACATTATTGAATTCTGGATAAATTAAATTTTAAATCTTTAAAATTTATCCTTACTCTCATTTAATTAAATTCTTATATCATTGTCATCATCCTCATGCTTATATTGTGATGAAAGTCATCTTTGGCCCGTAGTGCATTGATGGATTGTTGATTGGTATGATTATGACCATGAATTATGTATCGGTATAATCATGACCTGTAATATTATAAATGATGTGACAAAAGTCTTCATTGGCCCGTAGTACATTGATAGACAGTTATTGGTATGATCATAACCATGGGTTCTCTTCGGTCAAGGGTGCAAAGATGAATTATTATTTCGCATGATCATGACCATTGGTGATACTAACGAATATCCCCGTAGTGCATGGATAATTCGTGGATGTGATAATAATGAATATCTTTGGCCCGTAGTGCATGAATAATTCATGAATGCGATACTAACGAATATCCTTAGCCCGTAGTGCATGGATAATTCGGTGATGTGAATTATTTATTAAAATGTGTTACAGAGATAAAATATTGATGATTAACTTTTAAATCATAGAAGATAGTAGATATCATGCTCTACTTGACTCTTCTAATGGATTGCTTGTTCTGTTGCAGTTAAACTTGTTGTCTATTGTATTCTATCAGTGTTTATACTGTTGAAGGCTAAGGATAATTTATTTTGTATTATCTTAGTCATAATATTCTTTACTGGTCTAGTTGAGCTCACCCTTTTCTTTCACTGATCTCTTCATAAAATGAGAATATAGCTGGGACTAGTCAGGAAATGGAGTGACGATCCGAGATGGTTGCCAATAGTGTGATGATAATTGTAATGAGGATTTCATTTGAGTTTGGATATTGTCTACAAGACAATATTCGTATTAAAACTCAGCTATTGTGTTGTCGTATTTTGCACGACAGTTGTGTAAATTAAGTTTATTTTCAAGTTATGTACCATGTATTTGGCGATTCAGAATGAGTTGTGTATACCTATTTTGGGGGCGTCACGCCATAAATCAGAAACAAAATTCTTCAATCGATTTGCATAATTCATTCCACTTTCAGTTCTTAAAGTTCCTGAAGATATTTAGCAAATGTGGATGAGAAAAGAGTCGGTTGTTTCGTATTTACCCAAAAACTCAAATAAATCCCTCCTATGTCATAACTGACAATCTGTCACAAAATGGAAGAATGAATAAAATAAAAATAATATATTTAACGATCATTTTGAAAGATAAACTATTCCAATAGAATGAAAATTTATTTCATCCTTTTTTTTATTTTTTATTCCATGTGGAAAGTGTGAAATAAAATTCATTCCAATGGAATTGATATATGATAATTTTGTCATTATATGACAACTCTCACCATTACCAATAATGTACCAAATATACATTTAAAATATCTTAAAATCATTCCATCCCGTCCTATATTTCATTTCTTCAATCCAAAGTCCAAACACATAATTAGGGTTTCTAATCCATGATAGCCAACCAAGTTAATTCTAAGACGACGAAATCTGCAAAATCAATGCAATTCATTATTCCACAGTTCTAGTTTTTGAAGATCAATGCAATTCGTTATAAAAATCACAATGTTAGTGGATGCTATGACTCCTAAAATATATAAAAATAAATCAATAACAGTATAGGAGAAAGGTGAGTTTTATTGAAATCTTTTGGTACTCTAAATTTCTTGCGAACCAAGAGGTTTTAGGTTTGATTCCCCTAAATTATCCAAACAAAAGAAAAGAAAAAGAAAGGTGAGATTTAAGAGGGCAGTTTGTTCTTTATCTCTTTACATTTTAATTTTAGCTTTACTAATTAATACATAAATGCATGTATAAATTCAATTTAAATATCACTACAAAAAAATGGGACTTTTGCAACAACCAATTTTCGTTGCTAAAAGTACCAAATTTCGTTGCAAAAGGGTTTTGGCAACGACTTTAATGTCGTTGCGTCTTTCGTTGCGCAATAAGCGTTGCTAATTGTTCCGAAACGAACGTTTTTTTTTCGTTGCCAAAAGTAATACATTTTACAACGAAATTTGACTTTCGTACACAGACATCGATCCTTTAGCAACAAAATATATTGTTGCAGAATAATTAAAATTTCGTTGCTAAAAATCTCATTTCGTTGCAAAAGCATGCTAATTGGCAACGAAATGAACTCTTTTTTTTTTCAACGACCATGCATTTTCGTTGCAATTGACACCATTTTCCAACGACATTTTTCGTTGCAGTAAATTATGAAAATTGTTGCCTAAGCTTGCTTTCGTTGCGAGATGTAAAATTTTTAGCAACGCTTTTCGTTGCTGATTATATTATTTGGCAACGACATTATGCTGAATCAGCAACGAAAATGTTTGTTGCTGGTTATTTTTCAATAGCAACGAAAGTCGTCGATTAGCAATGACATTATATTTTGCCATTTCTTTATATGTGCAACAAAAGTTGATATGATTTGCAACGATAAAAAATATTACCTTTTATATTAGTATTAACAACAATATCATCTCCGTTGTTATTAGGTAAATTTTTCGTTGCCAAATATTATATTTTTAATACCATTAGCAACAAAAATTTGTTGCTAAATGTATAAAAAATTGTTGCTATATTAAAACTTGTTAAATGCTTTTGTAACGAATTATATTGTTACCAAATCAAAATATGACATTCTTTTTGTGTACCTGGCTAGCTCAATGTTCCCATAGAAAATAATGGCAAAAATACAAAAAACTAAAATATTATTAACTTAATAAAATCATCCACTACATAATCATTCATTATCTTTACAATTAACCATCTAAAGCTACCACAGTTCTTCAATCAAAGTATATATGACAAATCAGTGGACAATTGACCAACTGCATTAACAGCTGCCCATCGTACACGAGGCTGGGGATCTTGAAATGAGTTCAAAACCATAGACACCACCGGTTCCAAATTTTTACTCATTACCTGTATGTAGTGGTGCACAAATGGCCCGAAGCCTGCAATCCGGCCTTGGTCCGGCCTGGTCAACACCAGGCTTGGTCAAAGCCTGGGCCAAACAGGCCCGGCCCACTAGACTAAGAACAGACCTTGATTTTAAGGCTAATATCTGGCCTGACCCGGCCTTCAAAATAGTCCGGCCTGGCCCGAGGCCTGGATCGGCCCGAGGCCTGGACCGGCCCGAGGTTCAAGCCTGGCCCTTATACAACATGTTTAGCTTGATCCTTGCTATACCTTTTATAGAAAAACACTTCTTGACTCTCAGCAAATACTAGATGTGGGACTTGGTTATTTTGAAATAAATGGGGTGAGGATTATTTTTATAGTGTGAAGTATAATATTTAATTCAAGTTTAACTCATTGTGGGACTAAGATTTTAGACTTCAAATCATTATAAAAGGTCTTGCACTATTGTTGCCTTGTTGGGTTGATCAACAAAAAAATGAATCGTCCAGAAAATGTACACAGCAAATACATGAAGATGTACATATACATTAGTTCACTCTTGCCTGATAAAATGGAGAGGAGCTCACATCTGTTGTGTACTGTAAAAGGAATTCTTTGTGTTACCATAGTCATCCCACATGACAACCACCTTTTTCAACAACTTTAGTATAAATAACACAAAGTTGACTAATATACCAAAGAAAAGTTCTTAAAATGAACAATGTGGGACTTTTGCTAAAACTAAGATTTTGAAGCACAACTAACAAAGTGTTGGACAGAGACTTGGAGCGAAGAATTTTTTACCGAAGATTGGGTTGTGAACGTCTTTCTTAGGGGATTAAGGGAAGAAATCAGAAAGTATGTAGAGTGGTGTTCCCCAAATTCCTTGCAAAGAGCAATTGATTTGGCAAAACAACAAGAGTTATGCAACTATGGAGTTTAAGGAGTATCTTTGAAGCATGGATACTTAACCATTGTTCAGAAGTCCCATTAACAATTTAAAAGTCCCACATAGCCTACTATTCCTCTCTTCTCCTTCCTTTGTTTTATAAATAGAAAAGAGTAAGGTTAATTTTTCAAAAATCCCACATTGCTTACTATTCTTTTCTTCTCTTACTTATGTTTTATAAATAGAGAAGAGTAAGTTTAATATCTTAAATTATAGTATGCAAGTTCACCCTTTTGATTTTGAATGAGTATCACATCAATAAGTGTAATTTTAGAACTTGGAAAAGGTGGAGGAAAAGGCAAATAATAAATATATATTTAAAAAGATAAATTGTATTAATGAACACAAGTCTAATTATCCCTATTTTAAAATATAAAAAATTAATATCAAGAACAACGTTAAATTCTATTGTAATTGATGGTTGAGAAAGCTTTAAAAAAATCATTTAAAAGTCCCACATCCAAGTCCCACATCGCTACCTCAAGAAAGATATGTTTAACAACAAGCTATAAAAGTGAGGTCTTTTTAGCTCTAATGCATCTTTGTTTCAAAGTCCCATATCATATATTATGCTTTTTTTCCTCCTACTTTTGTTATATAAATAGAGAACAATAAGATAAAAATTTCTTTAACAAAACTTGGAAGTCCAAATTTGGATGTTCGAAGGCCTGGCCTAGGCCTAGGTTGGGCCTGGCCTGATCTGATCTGTAGGCCTTAACAGGCTTCATATTTTGTTGTCAAGCCTGGCCTGGCTGGCCTTGTAGTCCAATAGTCAAAGCCTGGCCTGGCCTGGTCAACGGCAAAAGCCTGGCAGGCCCAGGCCGGATCAAGCCAGGCCGGCCTGTTGTGCATCACTACCTGTATGGATCAAGAGAGAGAAAACTACATTTTAAAAGACAGTAATATCCGAATATAATGAAACATTTTAGTCAGTCTAGCCTATCAAACACAAAGTCAACATCACACAAGTAAGTACACTTAACTAGATAATCAATAAATAAAGGCACATAATCTTATAATCAAACCGAACATAAAGTAGAAACTAATTCCAATTTCTATCTAAGGGTGTGAACAAGTGACCTTAAGAAAAAAATATCAACAACAAAAGCACAAACTTAATACCTTGGAGCAACCCTCAGCAATGTGAGCAAGTGCAATGAGTGTAGCATGATGTTTCTGCCACTCAGGAGCAACCAAATAAACCGGCAACACTTCATAAGCAAAACAGGAATAATAGTATTCCCACCCAAAGCCATCGCTAGAAAGTAGAAACAGAGAATATATGCTATACAAGAATCACATAGAAATGATATTCAACATCTGTACTAAATGTGATGACAAAAAATCATGCCAAAATTATCTTTCTGACGTCCCTTCTCAAGTTCTCAGTATAATGAATATCAACTGCAGTACAACATGACTAAAAAGTTGTCATATATGCTAGAGAGAAATCAAACAGAAATGATTGTCCAAAAAAATTTACGTTCAATATGTAGGTGCATAAAGAAGACATCTGCTTCCATCCTAAATATTTGTGGAATGTGACGAGTTTTAAAAGCAGAATATTGAAAATGTCAGCATGTAGAATAACAGATAACATAGTTTAATAAATACATAATGTAAGACATTACCAAATGAATAAAGATATCTGATGGGACAAACTAAGCACTCGCCATAAAATTCTTTATACTTCTTAAATTTTGAATTAGTTTTGTAAGAAACAAGATAGCAGTATCAAGAATAACTTGCAACAAGATTTACCCTATATACTCGAAATGCACTTTGAATCCTAATCGCTGCTATATCCTCATCTAGCATCGGAAGAGCCACAGGATTTTCATTAGAATTACTGTTAGCAAGAGTAGTGGACTCTTTCGGGCCTATTTAGTTCCCTTCCTATTATGTGAAATGGACTTGTTTGAATTCAATGTTTTCATTGTTGGTGATTTCACGTTTTTACTGTTCTTGCATGGCTGTCTACTTGCTGCTCTCTTTGGACTCGACTGGACGAGGGCTCTGCTTTCCCATGGCTGAGCAGGAATCCAGCATTCCATCCAGCTCCAACCCCAGATAGCTTTGCTGAGTTCATAATTACCCAGCACAGAGTTTGAATTGGCCCTCCACTGCAAAAAAGATGGTTCTACTTGGTCCTTTCAAAACCACCAAGTGAAGAAACTGAATAAGAGTAATTGTTGTGTTGACATTCCTGATGAGAAAAAGCATAAGCCATAGCTCGCACTCGTTTCACCGCTGCTTCTTCTCTTAGATGAATTCTTGCAAGAACTTCCTCCATTGTTTCAGGGCCACCACTCCATTCCACCTACAGACATCCAGTCCATCAAGTGGAGTGATTCAACATGAAAGTAAGCACACCCATAATGCACCATCGTTAATTGTTCTCAAGACCAAGATAAAATGAATTGGATAGAAAATCTAGTTCCAGCTAAGAGAAAAAGCCGTGATTTCTAAAGGTGTGCTTGGAACGGGAATCTGACAGCCAGATGCAATGCCACATGAACATACTAGAGTGTTTAGGAGAGTTACTGGGTCGGTGGATCAGCACCTACAATGTTCAAAAAAGCTAAAATCGGTACGAGGCGTTTTTCTCTAGGCTATGCGAGGCGTAAGCCTTGAGGCGGAGCGAGGCGGAGCAAGGCGGAAGCCTTGATTTAAAGACATAAAAGTCCCCAAAAAATTATAAAAAAATACTAATAAAATCATAAAATAATTCATCATTACAATTAAGGTCATAGGAGACATAAATAACCAACGTCATAGTAATGTATCATTACAAAACATCAAAATAACATAATATCAAGTACTTATATAATGATCATCCATCACTATGTAAGTAATGTATCATTTGTATCAAACGGCTTGAATAATGGATCAAATCCTAGATCATCATCCCCATCACCATCATTACTATCATCACTAAGAGGATCCTCCATGGAATCATCATCGTATCTAATTGCTCTGTCATCCTCCTCATTGTCAGTGCTAAGATCCTCAAACTCAGGTTCTTCATCAACCAATTGCAATCCCTTCCCTTTATCTATAAATAAACAAGTGAATATATATTTAATCGAAATAAATATGTTTTTTTAAAGAACATTTTAAAGGCAACTTAAGTAATGACACTAACCTTTTGACATAGTTTTTGATGGCAAAGTGTTTCTCTTTCTCTTTTGACTTCCTTGTTTACTACTTGTTCCCCGAGTCCCTTGCCCTCCAAGTGTAATCTCCCTCGTCTCTTCTCCCCCAACTGTCTTCTCATTCCCACGAGTCCTTTCACCCTCCATATCATCATTCCCAGAAGTCAGTCCCGATATATTTTCATCATTTTCCCCCGCAATCCACTCACTATCAGATGGCACATTTTCAACAACCAATGGATCTTCTTCCGTTAATGCCTTTTTCTTGATATGCCGATCTTACAATTTTTTATTGTACATAATGTAAGCCAATGAGTTAAGCCTGGATGCAGAAAGTCGATTCCTTCTCTTTGTATGTATCTATATTACAAGTAATTTAGCATTAGTGACAATGTCAGATCTCACAAAATCTTAATAAATGATTTATATGATTATATCTAATAAATACCTAACTGAAAGTACTCCAATTACGCTCACCCCCTGAAGATGAGCAAGTTAAACTCAGAATCTTCACTGCAAAGTTTCTTAATTCTGGAGCTTCATCTCCATATGCGATCCACCAATCAGCTGGATCAATATTAAAACATATGTCAATCTTACTGGTACACGTTTAATCAAAATGAAAAGCATAACCAAACTTTAATCAACGGTACTTACCGGGAGCACGTTTCTTACACGTGTTTCTGGCATTTGTGTAGCCAAATAAGCCTTGCCTCAATCGGAATGTATCCAATTGCAAATCAGCTTTCTCTTTCCACAGCATCAGGAATAAGCTTGTCCATACATGAGTACAATCCCACTTTAACTTCCGCATTGGCATAAAAATTATCTTCATATTGAAACTGAGGATTCAAATAATATACAGCAGCGTGCAAATGCCGATGTAACTGATTATCCCACTTAGCATCTATTATGCTCCATATCTCTTTATAGGCCCCCTCCTCATTATCCAGATGTTTTGCAATCTCTTCTTTTGCATTGTCCATGGCACCATATAAAAATCCCATTCCCGGCACCTTCTCTGAATCTGCCATCCTCAATACACCTACTAGAGGTTTTGTGGTCTTAATTGCATATCTCACGCTACCCCAAAAATTCCTATCAGTCAGTATGATTTTTCTCGCCTCCTTACCTTCAGATTTTTTTGCCCAAGCACAATTTGCCCACTCCCTAGATGTAAACATAGCCTCCAAAGGCTGTCTCAAACTATGCATACTCTGCAAAGTTAAATAAACAGTGACAAATCTAGTGGCGGCTGGCCGAACAAGGTCTTTATTAGTGTTTGCCCTCATCAATGCCAAGACCCATCCATGATTATATATGAAGTTGCTTACCTACATAATGAATAAAAATAATAATAATTCAAGTATTCATTGAATAAAAAAATTAGATCCAAATAATAATAATAGTAATTACCTTCTTTGCCTTTGTCAAAGCATTTTTATGTTGAGGCAACTCTCCAAGCTTCTCAAGCATCAAATCAATGCAATGCGCAGCACACGGTGTCCACCACATACGTGGCCTCTTCTTCATTAACATCCTTCCCGCCGCCTTATAATTTGATGCATTGTCCGTGACTACTTGAATGACAAGGTCTTCTCCCACTTCCTCAACAACCTCATCAAGTAGTTTAAACATCAAAGCAGCATCTTTAATTGCATCAGATGCATCAACAGATTTCAAAAATACAGTTCCATGGGGGTTGTTAACAAGAAAATTTATTAGCTGTCTTCCCCTAATATCTTTCCAACCATCCGACAAGATTGACACCCCCGTATGTGCCCAAGTTTTTTTTTACCTCCTCAACAAAGGCCTTTGTAGTCTTCTCTTCCTCCTTCAATATCCAAGAGCTAAGCTCGTATGGGGTAGGGGGTTTCAAAGCACGACCATAGTTCCCAATACATCGACACATATTTATAAATGAAGGACTATCAGCAACATTGAAGAGAATCCCGTTTTCAAAGAAGAATCGACCTATATCAAGACAGACTGCATTACGAGCCTCTTTTGAAAATACGGTACGCCTTGTAGTAGCATCATCATCACCAGCATCAACATCCACAACAAATCTGTCCATGGGTCCCCGAACTCCCCTCTCAGAGGCACTACCCACACTTGAACCTCCCATTCCCAAGGATGGATAACTACCATAATAAGACCCGCTTTGTACTTTTTCAGCTTCATCTCTGTCTTTCCTCTTTAGAGTCCATATTTTTTTTCATATATGAAGCAAGCTCTTCCTTCACTTCGCTTGGTACTTTTTTGCAAGCCTCAACGTTACTATGATTTCCCACAAGATGATTTTTTAACCTTGTAATCCCTCCTTTGCAAATTTTCTTACAAAAATTGCATTCTACATATAAATGAGCTTTATTAACTCCAGGGGCTGCGGTACCATATTTCCATGCAGGATCTTTCTTACCCATAATCTTAATTCACTGTAAGTCTGTAATAAAAAAACCAAATATATGAATACAATATATGTTAAATATATGTTACTCACAGAATATATAACAGAACTTTGTTAATATATCATATATGTTATTTTGTTAATACTTGATATATAACAGAACTTAAAAAATCATAATAGGAATTTAAAATATTAACAGAACTTAAAAAAAACCTTAACAGAAATTAAATTTGTTTAACAGAAATTAAATTAAATTTGTTTAACAGAAATTAAATTAAAACTATAACAGAAATTAAATTAAAACTATAACAAAAATTAAATTTGTTTAACAGAATTAAAATTTTTTAACAGAAATTAAAAAACCTTAACAAAAATTAAAAAAGTTTAATAGAAATTAAAGAAAAAGAAAACCGAATAAGATATACAAAAAGAAAACAGTCGATCACAGAACACTGAATAAGATGAAGAAAAAGAAACAGTCGATCACAGAACAGGAGAAGAAAGCAGTCGATCGAGAAGAGGAGAAGAAAGAGACGCGACTCAGAGTCGCAAAGACAGTCGCGCAGAGAAGAGGCGAAGTCGATCTCGAAGAGGAGAAGAAAGAGGAGAAGAGAAGATACGATCGACGAGGAGAAGAAAGAGGAGACGAGAAGAAAAATACTTGTTCAAGTCGCGCAGAGGATGAGAGGAGAGCAGTCGAAGATACCTTTTCAAGTAAGCCCAAATGAATTTTTGCATCAAATCTGTGTTTTAGGGTTTTTTTTAAGTCAATTTGAGGCGCACGCCTCCGCCGCCTTGAGGCGCGACGCCACGAGGCTTAAGCCTCAGCCAAAAAAGGCCCAAGCCTCACCCATTTCAGAAAATGCGCACGCTTCGCAAGAACTTTCTCCCGCCTCGCAACAAGGCGCGCCTCGAGGCGCACACCTCGAGCGCTATTTCGAACCTTGAGCACCTATATACAGGAGATGCGATCTCCAATTTGGGTATCATGATAAAAATTGGGCCTCACGCATAGGAAGTCTATGAGCGAGTATTGTCCAGTAAAAAGTTCTTGCGAGTTGTGTGAGTATAGTCTAAGGTGTCAGCAATAATTAACATACCAAGTAGTGGGCTGCAAAACTGAGGTTTCATTATGTACATAATTTGTGAGTGTCTATGTTATTGACGCTGTGAGTGCTTGTACTTGGTGTACAATTGTTTTTGTTGTAAAAATTTTCTTCAAGGTTCGTCAAGTGTGCAAATTTTTTTTCTACACACAAGTCGATGGATTAAAATCAACCTTTTCTAATTTTGATAGGTTTGTAAAACTATAAATGGTGAGTTTGTGTAACGTATACTGTCATCGTGCACATCTGACTTTTTGTTTTATGGAACCATGCAATGGGTAATGTAACGAAATAGTTTTCTTATATATGAAGTTAAGTTCAATTACTAATAAGCTAGATGCATCATGCATTTCAAATGGGATGTGCTATGCGTCTAATAAATGCACTTCACGAACTATGTTGTACTTTTCTTTCAAGGAAAAACGAAATGAATAATGTGAACAGACGTTCAAAAATAAGTGGTAAATTCTAATTGAAAAGAATATTCTCAGAAAGTTTGTCATATAAGAACCTCTAATTATCACAGACGAAGCATTCAAATCACACTATTCTAACAAGAGTGAAACGATCTCTTACCTCTAGGTCATGAAGCTTTGCCTCGAGCTTTAATTGATTCTCTAGCTTTTTCTGTCTGATTTGAGCTTCTGTTGCCATAGCAATTCTGCGAGCTCTAATTTCGGCCTGTATCCTGCTCCATGTGTGTAGGTGGCTCAGCGTAGTTGAAGCTTGCTTTCTGGAAGAACCACCTAGAGTCAGGGTTCGCAATCTTAAAGTCCATTTTAAATGACGATGAATTTTTCTTGCCTGCAACAAGAGAAAAGTATGTAAAAGTGTAATTCTCTATGAAATTAAGAAATACATAATGTAAGACATTACCAAGTGAATAAAGATATCTGATGGGACAAACTAAGCACCCGCCATAAAATTCTTTATACTTTTTAAGTTCTGAATTAGTGTTGTAAGAAACAAGATAGCAGTAGCAAGCATAACTTGCAACAAGATTTACCCTATATGCTCGAAATGCACTTTGAATCCTAATCGCTGCTATATCCTCATCTAGCATCGGAAGAGCCACAAGATTTTCATTAGAATTACCGTTAGCAAGAGTAGTGAACTCTTTCTGAGAGTGGGGGTCCTTATTGATCCCATTTGAATTTTGAGGTGCTGAAGATCCCTGTGCAAAGAAAAACAAATAAAAAATCAATCATGTAGTGATGCTAAGTTTACTAACCATAAGATATCCTACGAAAGACGTTGCAGAACCATTTAGAACCACAACGAGAAAATGACTTGTGTTCATGGAGGCCTATATGGGTCTGAATGAAAAAGAGAACATGACAGGTATTTCACATAAGCTTTGTGATTATTACATGGAATCATTATGAACTATATAGAAACTAAGCATAGACTATAGCATTGAGATGAATGCACATGCTAAATAAGGAGCTGAATCACAGATTGTAAATGCCTTATACCTGGAACTTCTCTAGCCACAGTAAGAATCATCGCAAGAAACAATAACAATTTCACCTCATATATTACATCAGCAAAAAGATAAGTTTCATTTCATACATGTAAACACATTCAGGCACCAAACCTACCCCCAAACCCTCAAGATCCTGAAAGAAAAAAGAAGGAAAAAGAAATAACATGATAGATTGGTAATAAATTGCAAAAAGTTGATCCATTCACAGGTACCTTTACTGATTTTGTCTTCCCATTCTTCTCTTTCTTTAAGCGGATTATATTTTTGAACCAATCTCCAGAGCCCATTATCAATATTTAATCTCTGTAGTAACTTGCCCTGCTCAAAACATTATTCGGTGAATATTAAATGCGTCAGCATTATACAACCATCAAGAAAATAAACTTGTTCTACATGCTGACATTTCAAGCATCTATTATTTGTGCAACTGAAAATTGGAGGCAAGAGACAAAGTAGTAAGATTGCTTAATACAGCCCCTCTACTAATCATCTATATTCTGTTCTCATCCATTAAAATGAAATTCATCACTATTGAATATATAAAAAAATAACAACATACCCTCTTTGCAAGTTTTGAAGCCTTCCCTTCAGCTGGCTTCTATCTTCAGATAAGTTTGAATATTGTTAGTAGATGGCTTTAGGTGGAAAAAAGAGACGAAGGACAATAATTCACAGGTTCAGCAATACCTTTGTCCTGATAGAGTTGGGATTCGGGAACCTTTTCAATATTGAAAGACCAACATCTGAAAATTGTGTCCGACCCAAAACACTATACACCAAACTATAAACAAAACACAACACAACAAACACAAACAGCGCATTATGACCCAACACCATCAGCTTATACCCTATTCCAGCCCGACCCGAATTGAAAATCCGCTCTATCAGCATCGACAACACCAACAGAACATCAAGAACCACCGCCTGCATCACATTGAACCTCGCGTACTGGCTCAAATTCAGGTTTCGGCCCACACCTATGTACAGAGCCAGGAAGGCGACGTAGCTGGCGGAAGGGATAGAGCGGTAGAGGCCGAGGAAGGGAAGAAAGGGTTCTAGGGCCGGACCCAGGATCCGAGGGTACTGCGCGAAGAGGAAGCGGCCGTATTAGAGGCCGTTGAAGAAAGGGAAGAAGTAGGTCACGACAGAGAGTAGGCGGTCGGTGACTGGGGTCGGATTGTAGGATGCGGATAAGGCAGTGAGATTGGGTTGCTGCGAGCAGGAACGGGAGTGGGAATTTGGGTCTGAGCGGGAGCCGGAGCGGGGAAGGGAGGGGGTGGAGCGTTGATTTGAGAGGGTGAGGTAAGAATGGTTTTCTGGTTAGGCTTTTTGGTGGTGGGAGAGAGAAATGGAGGAGAGAGGGATTTATGGGCGGATTTGGGAAGGTGGGTTTTTGGGAAGTAAGGAACGGAGAGGGTTTTATGATGATTTTTTTGTTTGGAATTCATATTTTGACGAGTAAAATTAATAATTTAACAATATTCTTATTAAATAAGTCTCAATTTATATGAGAGATTTTGTAAATATTTTAATTTTTATTTGTAAAAGTAATAAAAAAAAAGTTCTTTTTTTACCAATTATTCCCTCCATTTCTTTAGATTTTTCAGAGATTTTTCATTTTTTATATTATATCATTTTCATATTTTTTAACTATTTTACTATAACATAATGACCTTTTCTTATTTTCTTTCTTGTCTCTTTGATAATATTTTAAAAAATTATTGAGATTTTTTTCTAATTTGGCCAAAAATAATTATTAGATTTATTAATTTATGTTTCTACTAGCAAATTTGTAAAAAAAAAAGAAGAGTAATATGTAACATCACTTTAACTGACGTTGAAATTTATTTTTTTTTTTTTATTTCTTTGATCTCTTGTACTTGTTTACAAATATCAATATTTTTTTATGTTTATTTTCTATTATCGGCGTTGGAAATGAAGGAGTATATAAGACTTCAGCTATAAAAAATAAAAATAAAAATTCTAACACCAATTAAAGTGACGTTGCATCTTACTATTCTTTTTTACAAATTCGTTTTTATCATTTGACATTTTTTTTTTAAATTAACATAAAATCAATCATCACTTTCATTCTCGGAGTGAGGGAGTACTTGTAAGTATATGCTACTTCTATCTATAAATAAGAAACATTGGGAAGCATAGATATAATAATCAGGTTTGATGAAGTTAGGTTTATTTGGGTCGGAGGCCTGGAACTAACATGCTTGGCAATCGGTTGTCACGGGTACTATTTCAACAACCATAATCTATACCGTTGATCGCAATATTGGATGGCACGGATTGAAATGGATTTCTCCCTGCCGTTACAGGCTGTAGTGACATGAGAAATTACTTATTTGCCCTTTATTTGCTCATGTATTACACTGTCTACCGCTACAAGTTAGGGTGGTAGTTTAGTTAACTAATAAATTAGAATGGCTTAGTGATAGCTTAATGGCCTAATAACACATAGGTCTTAGGTTCGAAACCTAACTATGAATATTTATATATCGTAACTATGAATATTTTAATATATATATATATATATATATATATATATATATATATTTATATCTAAATATTCATATAAATATTTATAAACAAATATTCATATAAATTTATCTTTAAAATTTTCTTATAATATAAAACAAGATCTACTGACAACTAGACTTGGGTTGAGAACCATCTAGTTAATTAACTAAAACTATTTGGGTTTTAGTGTGTTAGTTAACTAATTTTTATACTATGAGTTGGTTTAATTTTGGACCCATATTAAAAAGTAAAAATATTAGTTGAAACTAATTTAACTAGTTTAGGCCCATATTAAAAACACATTCCAATTTATTTAGTTTTAAATTAATTAATTAGTTTTGATCCATATCGACTCCAAATCAGTTGTCCAGGATAAATACCATTAGCTGTCCAAGACTCAAAAATTTGCCACGTGTCATCTTGTTTATGTAATTGGAACAAAGCTTATCTTGAAAAAAATGAATAAAAATAAACTACTGACAACTAAGCTTAGCTCTTAGAATCTCAGTTTCACTGTTTGTCATGTTGAGTTCCCTTTCTTGACATTTTGTATCGATCTGGGGAATGCCCCTAAGTATATGTATCTCTTTTCTTTTATATACATATAAATTTAACAAAAAATAAATTAAATAATATGAAACAACTTATAAGTACAATTTATAAATTTATAAATAATTTATTAGATAAATTTTAAATATGACATATTTTAATGACAATATTTATAATAATAATTTTATTAATTTTAAGTGATATCATTATAATACATCACTTTATTTAATTGGAATAAGAATATGAAAAAAGGGACACCATATATGCATTTGGTTTGCGAATTTGAAAAGTTATTGTAAGTTTATGAATTTGATAAGCTATTACAAATGAATCTATGATGCACAAACAAAAATACCAATGAAAACGAAAAACTTTAAATATATTCGAATCCGTATTCCTATTTGAAATTTGTATTCGAATAAATGTACATACATAAATGTACATAACTAATTGCGTGATAATAATAATAATAATAATAATAATAATAATAATAATAATAATAATAATAATAATAACAGTCATTATAATATTAATAGTAGTACTAATAATAATAATAATAATAATAATAATAATAATAATAATAATAATAATAATAATAATAATAATAATAATAATAACATTTATTATTATTATTATTATTATTATTATTATTATTAGTATTTTAGTATTTTAGTATTTTTTTTAATTAGTATTTTTAGTATTTGATGTAAATATGTAATTATTATTTTTAGTATTTTAGTGTCGGGTAACTGACTTTATAATTAAAAATCCTTATAGCTTAGTTGGTTTGAGCATTTGTTTAAGGAAAGTGGGAGGTTTAGAGTTCAATTCTCAAGGAGAGCATTATTTTATTTTATTTTTTTAAAAGCCCACGGGTCGGGCCAGGCTTTTTTATTATTAGTACTATTATAATTATTGTAATAATTATTATTATAATAGTAATAGGAATAATAATAGTAATTATAATAATGATTAATAATAACAATAATAATAATAGTAGTAGTTATAATAATAGTAATAGTAATAGTAATAGTAATAATAATTATAATTATAATTATAATAATAATAATAATAATTATTATTATAGTAATAATAATAACAACAATAATAACAATAATAATTGTAACAATAATAATAAAAATAATAATAATAACAACAACAACAAAAATAATAATAATAATAATAATAATAATAATAATAATAATAATAATAATAATAATAATAATAATAATAATAATAGAAATTATAATAATAGTAATAATTATAATTATTATGATAATAAAAATAATAATTATAAGATTAGTAATAATTATTCTAATAATAATAATAAAAATTAATAATAATAGTAATAATAATAATAGTAAATATAATAATAATTATAATAATAGTAATAGTAATAGTAATAAAAAAAATAGCACATGAAGCATGAAAAAAATTTAATAATAGCTTATAAGTAAAAAAAAGTTAAAATTTAAGTTATTGTCAAACACTAAATAATAACAAATGACTTATAACTTAGTTTAACCAACTTATAAGGCATTGCCAAATACCCTCTAATACAAGATATAAAGAGAAATTAATATTTGATTAAAAAAAAAATTACAAGTCAAGAAAAATGAGAATTTGAAAAATGAGAGTTAAAAAAAATTTACACACCATTGGTGCAACTTTATTATTATTGTTATTATTATTATTTTTATTATTATTGTTATTAGTACTGTTATTATTATTATTGTTATTATTATTGCTGTTATTATTATTATTATTATTATTATTATTATTATTATTATTATTATTATTATTATTATTGTAGTGTATAACTTCTTGAGATTATATTAATGGTATTTAGTGAAGGAGAAGAAAGAAATATATGAGAGAAATCTCATATTTTGATATAAATATTAATCCTTGCAAGATATTAACAGATAACTTGTGTTGTTCCAGCGGTCAAATGATCAAAGTTCCAAATGATAGGTCACAGGTTCGAATATGTTTCGCATTTGGATATAATTGTTAAATACTAAATATGAATATTTTGACAATTCTCCGAATACCGAATATGGTCTTACAAAAATATGTTTATTGGGATTATCTTAATTTAAAGCAACATTTTAATAGTCGTTGTAAAAAGTTGTATAAGATATGCAACGAAAATAAAAATTGTTGCCAATGAATGTGGTCCATATTAGGCAACGAAATATTGCAACAAAAAAATTTTCGTTGCCCACGATGAGGAGAAATCAAGTGGTTAGAAATTTTGTAACGAATTTCTAACGAATTTTGTTTCTAAATTTTGCAACGACTTATGAATTTCGTTGTAAAAAGTGAAAACCTGACACAAATTGCAACGAAGGATAAGTTTCATTGCTAAACATACACTATTAGCAATGACTTATAAAGCTGTTGCTTGAAAAATCGTTGCTAAAGCCCCATTTTTAGCAACAAAAAAACTTTTGTTGCCCACGATGACGGGAAATCAAGTGGCCGAAAATTTTGCAACGAATTTCTAACGAAATTTTTTCCCGCCAATGAATTAGCAACGAAATTTTGCAACGACTTATGAATTTTGTTGTAAAAAGTGAAAGCCCGACACAATCTGAAACGAAGGACAAATTTCGTTGCTAAACATATACTTTTAGCAACGACTTATAAAGTCGTTGTCCGAAAAATCGTTGCTAAAGGCCCATTTTTTTGTAGTGTATATTGTTCATCTTTTACCTCTCATATATGTACTCAGGGCCAATCCAAACTTTTTGAGGGTCTCAAAAAGAATAAATTTCAACATTCCATTAGAAAGAATAAAATATCTTGTATGACTGTACTTATAGCTATTGTTTTGCGGGATTTTTTTTTTTTGAGTTTTTTAATGAGCTCTAACATATATGGATTATTAAAATTTTGGGGTCTTCTCAATTTTGGGGGTCTCAAGCCATCGCTTAAATGGCTTAACATATGGGTCGACCCGTTATGTACTTACCAAACGTTCTTTTCTTATTTATTTTCATTTCAAAAAGACATTTAAGATTATGGGTGTAAATGAGTCGAACCGAAGCGAACAGAGAGTTATTCAAATTCGACTCGAAACGTTAAATTCATACTTGAGTTTGACTAGAATTTGAATTGTATTTGCAAAATTCTACTCAAATTTAACTCGACTTAAATATTTATTGCTCGAATTCGATCCAACTCAGATCGAATTATATTCAAACTACTCGCGAGCTTTAAATTCAAGTTCGAATTCGAGTCTTCACATAATAACTAGCTTTATAATAAATATAATTATAAATTTAATTTTTTATTTTACTTAGAAATGAGAAAATATATTTACTATTACACTTTAGATATATAAAATCACAATTAAAAAAATAAAAATAAAATAATAATTAATTAACCTAATTTGATTTAATTCTGTATATGTTATAAGAGAATGTATCTAGTATCTAATTGAATCTGTACCAATCGGGTATGTATCGAATTATAATTGAGAATTCGAATAGTTTGAATCTTAAACGAGTCAAGTATAACATTGTTCATATTCTACTCATATTTTCATTCGAACTATTTTTTTATGCTCAGATTTGGATCATATTATTAAAGAATCTGAGTCTCGCTCGTATTTTTTCAAGTCGAACCCAAATCGAGCCCGAACTGTTTGGTTCGTTTACAGCCTTAATCATGTATACTTGCACGTAATTATCTATACTTGAAATCGGACAACAAATGACATTTCCATTCACTTATGTACAAAAAACATAACATAAATAATACGACTAAAGGTTATTTTTTTGGCTCAGGAATCCTTAACACTCGATAGTAATTGTGCTTATCGTAGTCATTTTCAAAGCCGCAAATTGTACATTTTTGATGAGGCTTAGAACCCATAATTTTCTCGAGTGCACTCTTTAATCTAGATTATTTTTGCGTCTTGTTTGAGAAATAATTGGTAGCAAAAGCTCATCTTCTTCCGCTTCCTCCTCTGCATCTTCATCGTCATTATCATAACCCATATCCTGAGGTGTATCTCCGACCGTGCAATCAATGTCATCGTCAACCAGTTTAGTAATATTCTCATCTGGATTATACTAGTCAACCAACGCTTTTCCTCGTGCATTCAATTTAAGGACAATTTTGTAACTTCGGACTGAACAAACGGCTTTGCTCGCTAACTCCTGGGTAATCACTCATCAAATGATTATAGCGCATTGCTTAATCTTATTCAAAGTTAGCAGTTGTTAAATTTAAGTGTAATTCTTCACCATCGTTATTGTTCGTGTCTCTTGTCCAACGAGGAAGAATCATGTCACTTCATATTTGTGAAGTATTCTTTAACATGAAATATTACAAGATGTGCCTGCATAATTCACCAGAATGAGAAAACATTTGGCAATTACATGTTATCGACCCCAACTGACGATTATTGACAATTTCTTTATATTTTCCACCACTTTCAGTTGCATCTGCACTATACATTATATAAACCTTAGTATCAATGACACATAACTCACTAACTTTACAAACGTTGTATTTCATGGAATCGATGAATTGACGTTAAAAACGTCTAAACATGTCTTTTGTGTACACTTGTGTAGCATGAACTTCCAAAGATGACGTGAGTACCATATTCCTTTTTCTATGTTTTGTTATGTAGTCGGCCTTCCTCTCTTTATTAAAATTTTTTTTATAGCCTTATGACTCTGCACTATAAATTCTTTCATACATGTTAAAGCATTAACGTACTTATCAAAACAATGGTTCATGATCTCGCTTCTTCCAGTGATTATCATTCCCGCGGTAAAATATTTCTTTGTATACGCATGATGAGTGCATAATATCCATTCATTTTGATTTTTTTATGTTTATTTTATTGCATGATTTGTTGTGTTACGAGCTTATTAAGGTGTTTTATTGATTTCAGGCTGAAATGGAGCTGAACGAATGAAAAGGGATGAATTGGAGCTGATTAAATAAAAAAGGAAGAAAAGTGAGAAATTCAGTGAACTCGCCCCGGCGAACTCAGCAGTTCAAAAGAATTCGCCCTAGAGAATACCTTCCTTTCTGGAAAATAACTAGCTCACCCCGGCGAGCTCAACAAGGCATAATGAACTTGCCCTGGCGCGTTCAGCTGGAAATCTTAGATTTTTGGAAACTTTTCAGAGCAGATTTTGATAGATTCCTACTAGGTTTTGGATTGATATTTCTAATAGGATTAGGACTTCGTTTAACATTATAAATATATGTAATTAGTCAGGTAATAGATTTATTTTCTGCAATCATTTTCTATAATTGGATTTAAACCCTAGTTTTGGAGGATCAAAGGCATGTTAGGCTAATCTTTTTATTTCAGTTCTCAAGGATGTTGAACCTTATTCATAATTAACGGTTTGATCAAGTTTACTTTATTTATTCTTTCTTGCATGAGATTTATTCTGATAATCTGTTTCAACTTCTTGTGTGCTATTCAATTTACTAATTTGGTTTCTGCAGGATTAAATTAGTTAATTGATATCATCTGCTAGATTAAGATATAGTATTAAGCAAACGATAATATATTTGATTATAATTATCAATTAGTGATGCTTGATTTTGGACAAGTTTTTAAGTATTACTATGATTATCAGAAGGCAAGTTAAATAATCCCTGATTATGTGATTGTTACTTAAAATAACCTAATTCTCATTCTCCATACTACTGTAATATTAAATCTAGACTGATAGTTCTTGTTTGTATGATAGTTATGGTCTATTGGAACGATTGTCACCTTAGATTTACAACTTAAGGAGAATTTTAGAAAATTGAGCAATTGCGGTTATCTAGGGTTTTTAATCTCATTGAAGGGTAAATACTGTATAACTTGATTAACCCATAATTGTGAAAAGGCGATACTGAACTGTGGAACTGGAATATTTTATTCATTGGTTATTCATTTTAATTATTCTCTGTTTTCATTAGTTTAGCTAATCAAACTCAAAAATCCATTTTTGTTAGAAACACTTGGATAAATATAAAAACACATCACTCTTTGTGGGATCGATCCTTGCTTATTGCTATACTCATTCTTGTGTTAGTAGAGTAGGAGTAAGGTATTAATTTTGGAATGTCAACGACAACTCCCAACTCAAGAATCCATTTCTCTCGTTCATCATACAAACTTTTAAGCCACTCATTGTTATACAATTCATAGTTCCTTATCAGAATTTGTCAATGCTCTTCAAACTCCCCGATGGACAATGAATTATACACATAATTATAAAAACGATCTTTGAATGATAGGTGCTCAAAATAAACATGATGCAATGTAATATTCGCGAATTTTATAAATAGTATTAATATTGGAAATAAAAATATTTGAATATTTGTGTTGAAATACATATATATTTATATGTGTTTTGAAAGGTGGTAATTTATTTTAAATTGAATTAAGTAGAGTAAAGTGGTAATAATGATGATGCCTGAGTATGTTCCGGCCGTGCCACAGCCAAATCCAGCGTAGTCACGCCGGATGCCAATCTTTAAAATTGATTTTTTGTTGATTCTGTTATGTTGAGCATATTAGTTTGACTTAAATATGTATGAAAATAGGTCTGACATGTGATTTAAGTTTCCTTGCATGTAGTAAGTTGCATTAGCTTGGTTTATAATAATTTTAAAAGGCAAACTTAAAGTTTTGAAAACAAACCTTGATGAACCTCGTGTCCTTTAAGTTCTGACCTTTTTAGTATATGTATATGGCTTAGTTATGTGTACAAAGGGGTGTGAAATGTGTTTCAAAGTTTCTTTTCATATGCTAGGTTGCCTTAGTTTGGTTAGTATGTATTTTAAAGAAAACTTAGAAGTTTTAAAACTAATATTGATTAGCACTAAGTAGGTTGCATTCTGACCTTATGAGATAACATGCTAGAACTCTTTATGCCTTTAAACATTACTAATATGTACAGCCATCTATTTAGGCATGGTTTACAATAAATTTCAAGAGTAAAGTTATGTTAAATATGCGTACATAAATTGAATAACTTTGAGCATGCGTATTAGTAGTCTATGTAGCATCCTTATGTGGTTTAATGGTTAACATAATAGTCCTTTGTGAAATGAATGTAATTAGCCTTGTTGAATAGAGATTTTTCCAAATAAAAACATAACTTTTGAAAGTAAACTTAAACGGAACATAGGAGGGACCAAACCTAGCCCAAGACCTCTTAACATGAGTATATGATAGGTATCAGTGTTATTGTATGCTAGAAAGTAAGATGAAAACAAGAAAACTAAAACTCAATCTGGTCTTGACAGGGAATAGCGCGGCCGCGCCACTCCCAGGTCATCATGCAATGCGATCGCGCCGCATGCCAGTTTTGACTGACTTTTTCAAACTGAAATCTGAACCTTGAGGCATGTTTATATTGATATCCTAAGTTATAAAACAGAGTTTAAGTGATGTTTTAAGTGTTCAATTGTGTAGTGGTTAAATAAAATCAAGGTTTCAAAAGTGTATAAAGGAGTTTCTAAATGAAGCTTTCAGAAGCAAAGACAATGTTGATTATGAAACTACGTGATTTGACAGTGTACTAATATGTGACCTGATTTTACAACAAAGATAAGGCTGCAAAATATATGCTTAGCATATGTAACTGAACATGTGTATAATATGTGTGCAGGACAGTTGGAATATATATATATATATATATATATATATATATATATATATATATATATATATATAGACACACACACACATAACTATGATAATAGGATATTGAAGTGGCATTAAGCTATAAGTTGGTAATCGACGCGAAAGGCAAGTACCTAAACTTGTACTCTTATTGATCGTCAAGTAAATAATTGCTAGAATGATTCTTATGCTATATAAATTATCATTAATATTCTGAAGCTTGATTTAAATCACAAATATATTTTTTGAATCGTGTTGCAAGCGTTGAACTTATAAATTATCCCTCAATCCATTAATTTTGAAAGTTGTCTAAGCCATTTGATTTAGCTAGACTAATATCATGTGTTAGAAATTTATCCAAACCAATTGCCTTGGTGCAAACTCTTATAATCTAATAAGATGAACAAACCTTAACCTGCCATAGAGAGAACCCTTATGCACCGATTATTATCCAGAATTGTGGAGTTTATAGGTAAACTAGAACAGTCAGAGCAAATGGAGGTGAGCAAGAAGACTGAGAAAGAGGCTTTTCGCACATAGCTTGAGTTAAAAGTCATAGAGAGAATCCATTTCGAGGAGAAGTGGGAAGAAGCTCGTGATAAAGCTGAAGACTTAGAGGATGAATTAAGGTGTAAGAAGAGGAAGATGAACAGAATGGGCTATGCATTTCGCACAGCGATGGACCGGTGGATCGATGGAGTATACCATTATCCGACAGAACAGGGACAAACCTGTTACACCTTGAGTAGAGATTTGATGGCACACATGGGACGTATAGAGTACAAGAGCTCTATAAAGCGCAAGATGCATGCTGGGTTGAGACTTATTTGTTAGGAGTTTAGTACTTGTAGTTAGGTTTATGTATATACTAGTATGTGTAATCCTGATCTTTTGTGTAAGATGCGGGATAGTTTATGTAAACCCCATGTTCTGTTAGTGTGTTAGTATTCCCCATCTTTTGTGATAGTAGAGGATAGATGTTAACATTTATAGAAGTATGCTAGGAGATGATCATGTATGTTGTACTGATTTTGGCATATGAATATAAATGTTTTTATTTAAATGTGTTATTGAATTGTTACATTAAAAATAAATACTTAAGAATGTTATAAGATAATAATATGAAGTTATTATTTCAAAAAATGTCGCCCAGACGTAAATTACCATCATCGGAAGAATCGGTTAATAATGAGAGGGATCAAGTAGACCCTATCCAACGGCTAGCCGACTTGTTAGGAGAATTCCTTCGAGGAAGAAAAAATAAACCTGTGCGTACCAACCCCCAAGCGATTCCTGTAACTAATTTTAAAGATTTTAAAAGTGTAGGACCTCCAGAATTTAGGGGAACTATAAATCCTATCGAGACACGGATTTGGATCAAGAAGATGGAGAAAGCATTCATCATCGCTCGTGTGGGAAATGACCAAAAGACTGCGTACGCTACGTATATGATGAAGGGTGAAGCGAACTTCTAGTGGGAAGCGAATCAACAAAGAATGGGAAAAGGAATAATACTGTGGGAGAGGTTCAAAACGTTGTTCTTTGAGAATTACTTCCCAAAGAGCATGCAAAATAGAATGGAGGTTAAGTTCTTAGAACTAAAGCAAGGAGAGATGACCGTGGCTCAATATGCGAATAAATTTAACAAACTCGCTCGATTTGTGGACAACCAAGTGGACACAAAAGAAAGGAAAGCTAGACGCTTTGAGCTAGGACTGAAGCCGTGGCTATTCAACAAGGTGTCAATACTCAAAATTGATTCGTTTACTACATTATTGGAGAAGGCTATCATCGCTGAAGGAGGTAGTGAGGTTTTGAGCCAGTACAACAAAGAGAAGAAGAACAAGAATACTAGAGGAGAAAGCCATAGAGGAAGCAGTAATGGGGGAATCAACTTAAGAAAGAGGAAATGGAACAATAACAACAACAACAATCAAGCACGAAGTACGAAGGAGGATTTAAGAAACGAGCTTAGGCTTGTTCAAAATGTGGGAAGAGTCATCAAGGAGAATGTTGGAAGGGGCGGAATGTCTACTACAATTGTGGTCAGGACGAACATATCTCGTCAAATTTCCCGAAAACAAAGAAGATCCGAGGATGGTATACGTGCGTATCGACAGAGCATCATTATAAGGATTGCCCGAAGAAGGGAAGCAGCGGAGGAAGCGATAATCAGGGAGGAGGTAGAAAGCTAATAATTGGAGGACGGGATCAACCCAACCAATCGACTTCTAAGACATTTAACATGACAGTCTAGGACGCAGTAGCTGCGAAGGACGTGGTGTCAGCTATTATCTAAATCAATAATATAAATGCTTACGTATTATTTAATTTGGGTGCTACATGTTCCTTTTTATCTGAAGATTTTGCTAGTCGACTAAATTTACCCCAAGAACGATTAGAAAATCCCTAGAACATAGAATTTATGAATAATGAAATAATTACTGTAGAATTCATCTACCGAAATTTTTGTGCCGAAATTATGGGATATAAACTAAGCGTAAACTTGATTCCAATAAGACTGGGAGAATTCGATGTAATATTAGGAATAGATTGGTTATATAACCATGCTGCGATAATTAACTATCAAAAGAAAAGTGTGAACTTTCATACTCTAAATTGGTCTAAGGTAGTGTTTTATGGTAGCTCGTCGCTTAGGCAATCGTGTTGTCTTAAGATGATACAGGCCAAGAAATTGTTAAAAAAGGGATGTGTAGGTTATTTAGCCTATATCGTAGATACTCAGAAAAAGGGAGTAGAAATGAAAGATATATCAATAGTGAGAGAATTTCAGGACGTATTCCCAGACGATCTACCCGACCTTCCTCCAAATAGAGAAATCAAATTCGTGATAGATTTAGTACCGGGGACTGCACTTATTTCAAAAGCCCCATATCGTATGACGCCGGTAGAATGAAGGAATTGATGGATAAGGGATATATTAAGTTGAGTGTGTCTCCTTGGGGAGCACTAGTGTTGTTTTTTAAGAAGAAGGATGAATCGATGAGGCTTTGTATCGACTATCGAGAGTTGAACAGAGTGAAGATTAAGAATAGATATCCGTTACCGAGAATAGACGACCTTTTTGATCAATTGAAGGGAACAAAGTGTTTTTCAAAGATAGATCTACGAACGGGATATCATCAGTTGAAGGTACGAAAAGAAGACATGCTGAAGACAGTGTTCTGAACCCGTTACGAGCATTATGAATTTTTGGTAATGTCATTCGGGTTGACTAATGCTCCAGCAGCATTCATGGACTTGATGAATCAAGTTTTTAAGCCATATTTGGATAAATTCGTGGTGGTTTTTATTTATTATATTTTGATTTATTCAAAAACCAAAGAAGAGCAAGTCAGACATCTAAAGATGGTATTAGAAGCACTGAGAAGGGAGAAGATGTACGCGAAATTTTCTAAGTGCGAATTTTGGATGGAGAATGTCCACTTTTTTGGGCACGTGATAGAAAAAGATGGAATTTCAGTAGATCTTGCGAAGGTGGAGGTGGTGAGTAATTAGGAGCAGCTGAAGATGCCGATGGAGGTGATAAGTTTCTTAGGGTTATCCGGGTACTATCGAAGATTTATCCCAAAAAATTCTAAGATAGCAACCCCGTTAACCAATCTAACAAGGAAGACAGTGAAGTTCGTGTGGACGGAAAAATGTGAAGAAAGTTTTAAGGAATTGAAGAAGATATTAAGCGAGGCGTCTGTGTTATCTTTACCTGATGATACGGGAGGTTTTGTGGTTTATAGTGATGCGTCGCACAAAGGTCTTGGATGTGTGCTAATGCAAGATGGTAAGGTCATTGTGAATCATTTTCATCTTCATAATCACGCCTTAAATCTCTCACCACATTCTAAATATTTACATTAGAGAAATGAACATTTTGCTTCCCGCCACCCATTGTGCCCAAAACGTTCATCATCCTACTAGGACCAATACCAGACTTATTTAAAGTGTCAATTAATTTTCTTGCAACCGAAGTAATATTTATGTATGTCTCAATCAAATCTAGTTTGGTAGGGGTTACTAAGTGATGATTGTGCTTTAATTCAACATTAAAAATAAGTCAAATGTCTTCTTTGTTATTATAGACAACATATATTCTTGGTTTGCATAATGTGCGTCCTATAGAGTCTCTCTATCTAGTTATTTTATTACTACCATCTTCATCATCAGGTAAACTCTTTACAGAAGTTGGTGTACCAAATTTTTTACATACATACAACCTAGATGACACATCATTCGTATGAGCATGTTTATGACTAGTCACATCATTCGTATGAGCATGTTTATGACTAGTTGCAATTCTAATTTGAAATCCATTTTTTTGAGCATATGATCTATAAAAAAATTCAACTTCTTCCAACTTAGAGAAAAATTGACCAACGTATGGAACCATTTCAAATTTACTACTTTCAACTTTAATTACAAACTCAGATGTATTTTCACAATCTAAACTAGTAACAGAATCTGAAAAACTAGATCAAAATAATTTCTTATGAATATTATGTGTTATTTGAAAAACTTACATATGAATAAAAAGAAAGAATCACCAGATCAGAACTTCAAGTTGAATTTGGGAGTGAAAGTGGGCAGCGAGATCAAACAAAGCTAAGGAGATCTGGAAAAAGGAAAAGAATATCTGAGAGAGGAAACCAAGCTGCATGAGATGTGGGAATGGAAAAGATAGGAAGACAACTTAAGAAAAGACCAAGATGCAAAAGAATTAAAAAAGGAAAAAAGAAAGTCGCTACAACTTGTAGCGGCATATGTGCACGCGAACCGGGGGAAGCAAAATTAATAAATTAATGGGGGAAGTTTTAAAAAGAAAATTAATAAATTAATGGTGGGAGGAGTTTTAAAAAGTCTTGCCGGCATATGTGTGCACGTGGCCCAATTTTGATAATTAATATTACATTGAATGAATAATATAATTAATATTGCATTGAATAATAATATAATAATAATACTAACTTGCCAACCTTTACAAGTAGTAGTGACATGTGCACTTGAAAGTTTTGGGAGTTTTAAAAAGTCTTGCCACTTACCGAGGTGCAAATATTAGTACAACATTGAATGAATAATATAAATAATATTAAATTGAATAATAATATTACTAACTTCAGCAGTCAGCCGCTACAAGTTGTAGCGGCATTTAGGCGTTAACAAGTGGGTCCCAGATTACTTTTTGATTAATTTTTGGGGGCATATTCGTTATTTCAGTTGTCGATCATAAGTGTTGAATTGTCGCAACATGTTGTAGCGGTAGAGGCTTTTAAATTTTAAATCTATATAATCCAATATCAAGATCAACAGATAAGATTATGGTTGCTGGAATAGTACATATGATAACCCTTTGCTACGGATGCGTACCCTATATATATATGTACACCCTCTATCCTAAAATTAGATACATATTTTATTTTGTTTGTTTGTTCCAAAGTTAAAAATATATTTTTGATTTAAAACTGTAAAGTGACATGAATTTTTTAAACATTACTATATCTATCTAATTTTAGGGATACATATGTAACATTCTATACTTTCTATCTGCATGTCATCACTGTAAGGTAATATCTTTCATGCCATGCATCTTCATGTAAGCTTTGGTTATTAGGCGCTGCCTATCTCACTCAGAAAATAAACATGAGAATATGTGGTTTCACTTCCTTCTCCCATGTTGATTCACTAACAGTGCCATGGAAACCACGAACAAGCCGTATGCAAGGGTGGATCTAGCTTTGGGACGGGGGCAATTGACCCCACTGAATTTTTAACGGTAAAAAATTAAAGAAAGAGTAAAATTTTAGGGTATTTAATAAAAATATTAAAGTTTAGATTGAAAAGTATTATATACGTTTTAAAATTAGAGATGCATTTTGACTTTTTAAAGTTAATTCTTGAAATCCTAAAATTCAGAATTGATATATATATATATATATATATATATATATATAGGGTAATTATTCATAACATGTATTTGCTTTGAATTCTTATAGAACATATACCATGTATACCATTGAAAATAAGAAGGAACGGTCAGAATTAGAAATTAAAAATCGATGTCCGCTACAGTAGCATGCGATAAAAAAACACATATGATCCGCTAGTATTAGTAGCGAACACTAATTAGAATAAGGATTTGATTTTATTCTAAGGTTTAATGTTTATTAACCAGGATTTAGTATTTATTAACCATGGTTTAGTATTTATTAACCAGAGTTTAAGGTTTATTGACTAGGGATTAATAAGGTTAATAAATCTTAAACCCAATTAAAAATGATTTAATAAAGGGTTAATTACATATTTTAGTACATTTTTAGAAATAATTACAATAATGGTGCATAGATAAAATAATTACAAAAGTAATACATTTTTTCATATTTATTTATAAAATTAATACATTTGGGTATCCTTTAATCATGGCCCACGATTATCTCCCTTATCTCTTCCCGTTAATTATTATTTTCTTATCTCTGCCGCACACGCTATCCATGTACAGTCATTTGATCTATCCTCTTTTATTACGTAGGATGATAGGACAGAAGAGGATTATCAGCACATTCAATGCTTCCCATTACCATCTTCTTATCAATAACTCCACCACCTCCACCTTCTTCCTTCTTGCTACCCTGCGCCTTTTCTCTCCTCTAATCCTTCACCACCCACCAGTAACCTGCACCCCTCCTCCACCACCACCCATATATATCTATTTCCAATCTCATCATCCATCATTAAATTATCACAACACAGCCTCTATTTTGCCTTTTCAAATCGGATCAGATCAAATTACCTCTGATCTGAGTGGCCCAGATACCCAATTATGACCACCATCGTCGCCACCGATAAGCTGCCGCGAAAATTCCCACCGCCTTGTTGGACGTAAGAGGAAGCCCTGGTTCTGATTGAAGCATACTGCGAGTGGGTAGCCAAACCTTCATACCAAGGTAACCAATTTAGTTTTATTAAGTTACCAATTTATTTTGAATGCGATGCAGTTGTTAGCCAAACCTTCATGCAGTTGGTTGCTAAACTTTCAGACCAAGGTAACCAATTCATAATGCAGGCGTGGAGGCAGATTGGTTACCTTGGTATAAAGGTTTGGTTACCTTGGTATAAAAATTTGGTTACCTTGGTACGAAGGTTTGGTTATCAACATTACATTATACATCACTCTCTTATCTCTCTCTTTCCTATGCAGTGTTCTTATTTTCCTTTCGACATGAAATTGGAATTGGAATTTTCGGACATGAAGAAATTTTGAAAAATCAAATATCCACCTCTTTTCAACATCTCATCGAACATTTTGTGGTTTATTCTCGCTCTGTCTCACCGGCGAAGGGGGAGGAGGAAGATGACGTTGCCAAACTTTCAGTGTTTGGCTAATCCAAGCAGCTTTGGCCAGACTACATTCTTTGAATTTGAATATTTGAATTTAAATTATTATTTTGAATTTGAATTTGTTTTTGTTGTTAAATCCCAGATATTTGAATTTGAATTATTAATTATGACAGCTATTTCTCCTTGATTTTAGGTTTCCTTATTAATGTGAATTGTGATATTTTTGAAATTATTTTATGGATGCACTAATAGTATAATTACTTACTAAATGTTGTATATTAATTTAAAGGACCCTTTAATAAATCCTAAATCATGGTTAATAAACACTAAACTCCAGAATAAAATCAAACTCTTATCTTGATTAATGTTCGTTACTATTAGTAGCTGATGATATGTGTTTTTTTACCTTCAGCAACTAATAGTAGCGGACGTCGATTTTCAGTTTCTAATCCTAACTGTTCCTTCTTATTTTAAATGATATGGATTGTATATGCCCTATAAGATTCATAACAAAAATACATGTTATGGATCATTCCTCATATATATATATATATATATATATATATATATATATATATGTATATATGTTTACCATTGAACCTTCGAAATTTTCATCTGGTATTGGTCTCACCCTTATCAAGAGAAACATCATGTAGGCCAATGAATTGAACAAATAAATAACAATATCATTTTTACATCATCCATTGACTATCAAATTTCAATTAAATACGACGTCGTGTTCTCCATTCTAAAGATCTTACAACTCCAAAATATGTCAAAGCTTATGTTGCATTTTTGAGTTTGGAGGGATGAAATGGAAAGGGAAAGGATGAGAATGGATTATAATTTTTCCTTGTCATGTTTGTGAGTTTTAGAAAAGAATGGAAGGAATGAGATTTTAATTATATTTCTCATTATTTGTGAGTTTAAAATGAGAGAAGGAAATGAAAAATATTTTTATTTTTAAACTAAACTTGTAAGACCCTAACTTTTTATAAATGAAATTGAATTTTCTCTATTTATTATTTTGAAATATTAAGAGTTGATTTGATTAATGTGGTTAGTTATGGGTAAAATGTGCTAATATCTTAAATAAGTAAGTGGTTATGAAATATTCATTGTTGTCAGGAAATATTCGTTTGGTCGTGGAATATTCTTACTGTCGGGGAATATTCGTACGACGGCGCAGCCTTGTGTGAGCCCCATAACGGAAAGCGATTGGATGAAGAAAACGATAAGTATAAGTTATTTATAAATAACGGCGTAGTTGTTACCGTTAATACTGTTAGAATACCCGGTGGTTAAAACACAGTAACACACGGTATTGCACCAATTATTGATTCTTACGTAAGAAGGCACTACTCAATAATTGTTACAGTAATTACTGTTCAATATTTTATTTTATTGATTCAATAATTGCTACGTTGATATCTTATATTATTGTTGTTTCAATAATTGTCACTACACAGTATTTTCCATTATCAGATCAATAATTCATATTATTTGAATAATATTATTAGATATCATTATTGGCAATGTCTAGAAAGTTCTGTCTAAGGAGAGGTTCGGTCATCTAATTGCGCGCCGTAAGGAGAAATCTTTATTGTAAAGCCCCTTCTTTCCTGGGAACGGCCTGGTTGTCAGTATTGTAATTCTGTAATATTATTTGTGAATAATTAATTATTAATTTATATGATAAAAGAAAATATTCATTTTATGTGGATATAGATGGAGAAATTTTTTTTAAGTGACAATTGTTAAAAATTGATATTTTATCTTTTCTGATAAAATAATTTATTTAAATATATTATTATATTATAATAATATAATAATAGTGATATTTTTACAATGAATGTGTGATATATAAATATATGAGGAGGAATAGTATTTTTGTTATAAAAAATATTTAACACATGTTTTGTGTGTTGGTGGACCCATTTCTTGACTAAAATTTGATTATAGCCTATAAAATTGTCCGTATGTGAATTTCGATCAATTTCTGTTTGGAATTTGAAAAAAATTAAACTTACAAAGTTGTAGAGAATTGAATTTTCTATAAAATGGACATAGGATTCAAAATTTTCTGATAAAAGGGTTATTTATTATGAATTATTGAAGTTCCAGAATATTGGGTCTAAATTGATTTTTGGGTTATAAAATATTTTTTTCATGAAAAACGTTTTTTTTTGGGTGAATGTGCTGAGATTTTGATGTGGTGGGCTAAGGAAAATTTAATTAAAAATAATAATATTTTATTAAATTTTCTGCTTTGGTGTTCTAAGTATTTTCCTATAAATAGGGTACTTAGGTTAGAATTGAAAATCACACCAGAAACTAAAGTTTTCTCTCTCTATAATATCGAGCGTATTTTTGTGAGTATTTTGATACTTTGAGTGTTGCTATACGGTACAAGTTCCTTCAGCACTATATCCAGTATTCCAGTCAGAAGTACTGTCTTTTCGAGGTAAGGGATGTTATTTTTTTTATAAATGATATTATTTCTTTCAATATCATTATGCCAGAATATTGGTAAGATTTTTCTTGTGAAATTCTTGTCTTTTAGTGTCGAGGTTATTATTCACGTATATGGCACTATTCACGTATACGAAAAAATTAAATTTTTGATTTTTGTCGAAGATATCTATTATGGATACTAGCTTTGATTGCATCCATGTTTTGATCTTCATTCTTGAATTTTACTCCACTATGGTTATTTACGAAGTATTTGAACTTGAATTGTTTAAAGTACGAATCCTTAATATTTGTTCTTTTGTTTCACTGGATTCGTTTTCTTTAAAATATTTTTCATCATCCTCAGTCCTAAATGATGATATTACTTAATATCTTTGGCCTGTAGTGCAAATATGAATGATAATAGATGAATATCTTTGGCTGTAGTGCAAAGATGAACAGGTGTTTAGATGAACATAACCAACTAGTGATACAAATAAATATCTTTGGCCTGTAGTGCAAAGATGAATATTTGATTCAAGATGTATATTGATTGATGTTACAGGGATAAAATATTGATGATGGACTTTTAAATCTTAGAAGATAATAGAATTCATTCTATACTTAACTCTTCTAATGGATTGTTATTTTCGCTGCAGTTGTTGATCTAAAATTTGTTGTCGATTATATTCTATCAGATTTTTCCCTGTTGAAGACTAACGATAATTTGTTCTATATTATCTTAGTCATAATATTCTTTACTGGGCTAGTTGAGCTCACCCTTTTCTTTTTTGTTCCATTTTTCTTCTCAGGAGGCGAGAATGTAGCGAGTACTAGTCGGGGTATGGAATGATGGTTCTAGAAAGTTATTTAGTAGTCCTCACCATTTTTGTAAAATAATGTATCAATAATTGTAATGAGGACTTATTTGAGTGTGAATATTGTCTAGAAGACAATATTTATATTTTTAAACTCACAGTTTAAGTGTTGTCGTATTTTGCACGACAAATGTATTAATAAAGTTGTAGTTATATCTGTACCATGTATTTGGCGACTCAGAATGGGTGTTGTATACCTATTTTGGGGGCGTCACAAAACTATTACTATATTACCCTTACATATTAATGTAATAAATGGCATGATTTATTTTGAAATATTACTTTAGGTAATATAAAATGTCTAACTTTCTCATCATTTCCTATCCCTTCAAATCCTCTCACTTATCACTACAAGAAAAAGGGTTAAAATCGACTGAATTATCCTCGACGGATTATAATCCGTCGTAAGTAGAGTAGTTTCGACGAAATATTTCATCGAGTATAATTCCCTTAAAAATAATTTAATTCCGACAAAATTTGGTCAAAAGTAGGAGCCCCTTTTTGGCGCCAAAATTCCCGCCAGCGCGAATCCTATTTTCGACAAACAAACAATTATTTTCGAGGGAAATTCTGTCGGAATTAGGTTACCTCCGAGGGAATTAGTTCCGATGGACATTCCTTCATAAATAACTTATAAAACCTAAATAACCTAAATCAGATTTCATTTTCTTCAACCGCATATCATATATATCTCTCTCAATGTCGTTTCCATCTCAGTCCCGATCGTCGGCGTCGCTGCCTTTTAAGTCCCAACCGTCATCTACAGTTGCTGTCTCCGACTCCATTCCATTCGATTCCATTGTTCGTTCTCACCTAATTTTCAAAGTATGTATGTTTACTGATTTTTATTTAGCTCCAAATTAACATAAGACTATTCAGTATTATAATTTGATTTGGGTATGAAATTTGTTGTCTGAAATTTGGTTAGTAGTATTACAATATTTGTGCATTTTAGTCTGAATTTATGGAATTTTTGGATTTATATTACTAGAATTAATTCAATTTTGTCTGAAATTGATCAATTTTGCTATGTAGTTAGTCTAAAATTGGTCAATTTGGGTCTGAGGGTTTAAATTTTCTATGAAATTTTTATTTAGTTGCAACATAAGACTATTCAATATTATAATTTGATTTAGGTATGAAATTTGATGTCTAAAATTTGGTTAGTAGTATTACGATATTTGTGCATTTTTGTCTGAATTTATGGAATTTTTTGATTTATATTACTAGAGTTACTTCAAATTTGTCTGAAATTGATCAATTTTGCTATGTAATTAGTTTAAATTGGTCAATTTGGGTCTGAGGGTTTAAATTTTCTATGAAACTAAGTAGCATTTACTTAGTTTTCGACTAATAAAATAAAACAAAATGAGCTAAGTATTATTTACTTAGTTTTGTACTACTAAATAAAATAATATATATATATATATATATATATATATATATATAATAAATAAACTAAATTTAAATAATATAATACATTATAAATTAATAAAATTAAATAACATAAGATAAGATAAGATAATTAAGATAAAATAAAATAAAATAAATAATTAAATTAAAATAAAATGAAATGAAATAAATTAAATTCAAATAATTAAAAAATATAAAATAAAATATTTAAATTAATTAAAATTAAAAGAAAAGAAAAGGAATAAAATAAATTAATTTTACAATATAATATAATATAACTCAAAATAAATAAACAAAATAAAATTAAAAAAATTAATTTTGCTAAATAAATGAAATAATTGGAAAATAATATAATATATTATAATAGTTCTCATATAAACTGAGTAGTCTTTACATAGTTTATCATTGAAAAAATACACTAAGTCGCGTGTGCTTAGTTTTCACAATTAAAATAAACTGAATAAGTACTAAGTAGCATTTGCTTAATTTTGCATTGGTAAAATAAACTAAGTAGCATTTATTTAGTTTTGCATTGGTAAAATTGAAAGTAGTATGCACACAATCCAATCATGTTTGATGATAAAGCATATACTTTCTAACAATCTTATTCATTTATTAATAAAAAGTATTAATTTATTAAAGACTTTTAATTATCTACATGATGCTATTTTATAATATGTGATAAACCCATAGTTTTAAGTAATGCTTTTAGAAGAATGATGATGATCATTCTAATGACATCTAAATTCTTAGAAAGCTTAAAACTAAAATAGTTCCCAATCGATGGATTACTAAATTGGATATTAGTGAATCCGGATAGATTGGTACATACGTTGCTTGCTCATTGGATGAGGATGATTGATATCATGATCATTTGTGTGGAGACACTAAAGCAAGTATGTAGGTGCTTATTAGAGAATAAGTTCACTGAATGTGGCTCGCTAAGGAATACCTAATGGAGTTTTACTTGCCTGTTAATAGGAATTCCTGTAGTGATAGTAGTACAAGTGATCCTTGGACTTGAGATCATCATAGTATCTTGTGTATGATGAGTTATACTTTGACTTATTCTTTAAGACCCTTAGGGTATATCAAAGCTTAGGTATAATAAGTTGTACATGGAGATAATGTATGATCAATAAAGAATCTACCACTTCTAGTAAAAGAAGAGAAATGTCCTATGTGATTCGATAATTGACAACACAGTAGTCCTTGGCCAAGACAGAATGAAATTAGAAAGGAGTTTCTAATTTACATTATTTGGAGTTGTGCATTTAAGAGTCAAAATACATATAATTAAATAAAATAAGACTTGACAGTAATTCCATGTCTTAGATTTAATTGGGACTTTGTATGGTGGAATGATTGAATTGTACAGTAACTATTTACTCAAAGATTCTTTTATGATTAATGTTGAAATATATATTATTTGGAAAGTCGTTAATAGTTGGGGAGGCTTATCCCTATTGTAGAATAAATATTATTTATTTAAATAAATTAATAGTTTAATTTATTTATTTAAATAAGATTAGAATTGTTCTACTTAATTTATTCACAACCGGTTTAATATAGAGAACCTAAAGGGTCACACCATAAAAGGAAGAATAATTGAGTCTTATTATGGGTAGAAGAGTTGTTGTTGATTTTCACAACAGACGTGATTCCAATTATTGGAGAGTACGCTTCTTTTCCATGATAGATAAAAAAACCAGGATTTTGCCAAACACCCATCTTCTTGAATTTTTGTTCTTCCTTGGTGGATCACCTCTAGAGGCCAAACACTTGGGTGACTAATGTTGATCAAAGGAAGGAACCAAACTCGGTGCATTCAACTTGAACGCGAAAAGATTTGGAGGTGAACTCGTACATGAGGAAGCTCGAATCTTCAAGGGTATGATTCTTGTTCTTTATCTTCTCGTTTAATTAATAATTGTGCATAAAGGATGATCCGGGTATATGATTTGTAAAAAAAAAAAATTAAACTCTAATTTTTCATGCTTCCACTAATTTTGTGCAATTTGATTGCGTCCAAGAATATTACAAACTTAACAGTGGCATCAGAGCCAAATCTTTATGCAAATTATTAATTATTTTAATTCGATATGTATATTGATAAGTGTTTAGAATTATTTAATTAGGCATAATTTGTTGTATAAAATTTATTTTAAAAAAAATGCGAATTTTTTTTAATTCCGTGATCGCGTGGCTGATGGCTGTCGCATGGCTGATTCCGTAATTTCGTTGATAACTGTTGTTTCTTATCATGTTGGCTGAATAACTTTTATTATTGTTAACTATTATATATATATATATATATATATATATATATATATATATATATATGGTTAATAAAGGTTACAGGTGAAACAAGATCATATATAATTATATATGATAAGTTATATATTATATATATAATATATTATTGGTAACCGTTTCAATCACGTGAATTCATATTACCGTGTATATTACTTGCATGATATATATATATATATATATATATATATATATATATATATATATATATATATATATATATATATATATATATATATATATATACCATTACCGTGCATATATGTTCAAATTATCATGATTCACGTGATTTTATTATTATATATATAATATTAATAACCTGATGAATCATATAAATTATGTTAACTTGGTGACATACAACCGTACGGAATATATTATACTCTTAATAATTTTATAATTAAAATAAAAATTTTATTTTAATCTTAAAACAAAAAGTTTATTTTAATCTTAAAATAAAAAGTTTATTTTAATCTTAAAATAAAAAGGTTTATTTTAATTTTAAAATTGAATTTCATGCTTACTAATTAGAGTTGGAATTAGATTCCAAGATAATTAATTAGAATTGAAATTGGATTCCATGTTTCCTTAAATAAAGGAGTTTATTTAGATATGAAATAAAATTTCATATTATTCAAAATAAAAGAGTTTATTTGTGAATAGGAAAGAGAATCTGTATTTCCTTAAATAAAAGAGTTTATTTATATATGGAATAAGATTTCATATTATTCAAAATAAAGGAGTTTATTTATAAATAGGAAAGAGAATTTGTGTTTCCTTTAATAAAAGTTTTTTTTTTTACTTGGAATTAGACTCCATAATTAATTAAAATAAATGACTTTATTTTGATTTAAAAAAAATTGATTAAAATAAAATAGTTTATTTTATTCAAATTTGGATAAATTAAAATAAGAGAGGTTTATTTTTATTTAAATTTGGATTAAAATAAAGGAGTTTATTTTGATTCAAAATTAGATTTTATACTAACTAAATTTGCCCATTAAATGATATCAATATATATATTGAATGTTTATTATTCATGAGATGAATGTTATTTATTGATGCATATGGTGATGTGTATGATAATAAATGAGATTGATTATGGACTATTGACCAATGTGATTTGATTTTATTTTAGTTGGATGCATGAATGTATGAGTTTTATTAAATGGGGTCTGCGTACCTCGTCTTCTCTAATTTTTTCTTAATGTAAATTCTAACTCCCTCCTATGTACTTCCTTTTGACTGCTGATCAAGGTTTCTATTTATTTTAAATAGTTTTGTAATAGGAATAATTAGAATTAATTTTAAAGAATTGGAGATCAAGAAGCAAGGAGCGCCTGAAAACTCGTTTGTAATGGAGCCCGAGTTTAAATGTAATAGTTATATTTAAATATTAATTCTTGCACCCCTAGGGTTTGACCTTTTGATTCACTTGGTGGCTCTAGTGAACCAAATTAGAATAAAAGTCGATAATCAATCTAGGTAGAATATAGTATTATATATGTGCATGCTTATACTATATATATTATATATTATGCAAACATGCTTCACATGTTAATTAATATGACGCGTGTTTTATATATATATGTGCATGCGCGCTAAACAAGATAAGACAAATTAATAACAAACTCCTCAAATATTTTATATTAAGTCCTAAGCGTTCAAATATATTTGGAATATCGAACGTCGCCTTCTAGCATGATAAAAAATAATAGAGTATCAATTAATTATTATAAGTTTGTTGTGTCACCACAAGGCTTATCTTAATTCTTTGATATGTTAATTTTATCACATTTGATGCTTATAAAGAAAATTGAACAATATTATTTTGTTGTGTCACCACAAGGATAATATTTTTCTTTTTTGAATATATGGAGTGCTAGGTTGGACTTAACTTAAATCATTTTAGTTCGGATGTGCACACACTTGACCATTATAATTTAAGAGGCAAAATACAAGGAGTTGCATAGTTGATGTAATCGACAAGTGTTGTCTACCATATTTATTTATATATAGTTTGTTGTGTCACCACAAGGCTATATACATTTGAAATGGGATCCTTAATCTCACTAGCAAATCTTTAATTAGATTTCGTCGAACTATATAAGTGAGGGTAATATAGTTTGAAGAAAATAGTGGGAGATACCAATTTAAAACAAGACCTAATTTGTTTTAGTAATTAATAAAAGAATGTATGCTAAAATGTTATTAAGTACAAATTCAATTACAGAATTTTATAATGTCTAAAATTACTATCACTGCATAGCATATTTGATGCTGAATTAACCGGACCGAATTAAATAGATTGGTTAAGGAAATTGAGAATAGTTCTCACTGTTGAAAAGCTATCTTATGTCCTTAGTACGCCTATCCCTGCAATGGTTGCAGATAATGCCTCTGAGAAAGAGATTGCTACTTTTAGAAAGTGGTAAGATGATACACAGTTGGCTCAATGCATCATGCTCGCATCCATGAGTAACGAGCTTCAGCGTCAGCACGAAACTATGGATGCTCTTACTATATTTCTGCACATCAAGTAGTTGATGGTGAGAAAAGTAGGACTGATAGATATTACTAATCTAAGGAGCTCTTCCGATCTAGAATGACCGATGACACTACAGTATAGACAAAAGTTCTTAACATTATCAATTTGATTGATCAATTAGGACAACAGGTTTTGTCATGGATGGAGAGTTAAGCCAAGATTTGATCTTGCAATCACTCCCAGACTCCTTTCACAATTGTTGTGAATTTTTCATATGAACAAGCTAGATATCAGCCTCGCTGATTTGCTTAACATGTTGAAAATGCTGAGTCACTTTCCACCAAGAAAGACCAAGTGTTACTAGTAGGAGCCAAATGATCTTTTGAAAAGAAGAACGATTCTAAGAAGGTAAATAGAAAAGGTAAAAACAAAGGATAATAAGAACAAAACTGATACGAATAGCAAAGGAGTTTTCTTCCACTTCAATAAGCCTGGACACTGGAAAGAAACTGCAAGAAGCATCTTGCAGAAGTTAACCAAAAGAAGCTTAGCGAAGTTTCGGTTACAAACACAATTTTGTTCATGATTTAAAATAAGTTTTTCTTTAAGTCAAGGTTCTACTTGGGTATTGGATACCGGCTTTGGTTATCATAAATATAAATTTATGAAGGGACCAAGCATAAGTAGAAAGCTAAACAAAGATAAGTAATCCTATGTGTGGAAAATGAAGTAAAGGTTTCTACATTAGCCATATAAACTTATAGTTTAGCAAAGCCTACGGGTAAATCTATTAAGTCAATAAGTTATTATTGTATTCCAGTTCTCGTTAGAAACATTACTTTCATTTTGTTGTTGGACAATAAAATCTTTGGTATTATATTTAAGAACAATTGTTGTTCTATTTATAATAATAATGTTTTGTATAGAACTAGAATATTATTTAATGGATTTTGTATACTTGACTTACGTGAAAATAATTTTACAAATTGAACAAACTAGTATAAGAAAAGGAGATGATCATTCAAAGAGTTGAATGTGTGTATTTGTTGAAATACAAGTGTGAATTATTTGAAAGGTTCAAAAAATTTAGAAGTGAAACAAATTGGCAAAGTATTAGGATTCTTTGATTAGATCAAGGAATAAATACTTGTGCAATAAGTTTCTAGATCATCTCAAATGGTTTTCTCATAATGGATGCCTCCTGATACGTAATAATTAATTGATACATCTGAAAGGAAAAATTGTACCTTGTTGGACATGGTGCGGTCCATAATAATTTTACCGACATTCTAGTATCCTTCTGGGGTAATGTCCTAGAAATGGCTGTATATCTACGAAAAGGTAACCTCAATATCCGGTCCCAAGACTCCATAAAAGTTATGGACAGGGAGGATTCCTAATCTTAAGTATGTTAAGATAAGGGGTTGTCCAACTTATGTGAAAAGGTTTCAAAGGAATAAGTTTGGAACAAGATTTGACAAGTACAGATTTGTGGGACATCCTAAAGTAAGTTTAGAATATATGTTCTATAATCCTACTTAGCAAAAGGTGTTTATTGCGAAATACGTTGCCTTCTAAGATAAATGTATTTATCATTAAATGGGCTAGTGGGAGGATAATAGATCTTGAAAAGTTCAAGAACCACAAAACACTATAAGTCAAATAAGAGGAACCTGTAGATAGACCTATTATACCACAACCAAATCGTAAATCTAGAATAGTACCGAAGATACCTAGGAGGTGTGGATTCATCATAGATGATGATGATGAGGTACACATCATAGAAGATGATGATCCAGTTAAATACGACGAGGTAAGAGTTGTAGACACTCAGAAAAATGGATTGAAGCAAGCTTCTCAAATATGGAACATTCATTTTGATGAGACAATCAAAAGAGTTTGATTTTATCAAAAATAAGAATGAACATAGTCTGTACAAAAGGGTCACTGGGAGCGTCATGACATTCCTAGTATTATATATTGATATACTACGAATAAGGAATGACATACCAATGCTACAATCAGTAAAGATAAAGTTGTCAAAACATTCCTCCATGAATGATTTGGGAAGAGTATCATAATTGGGGATTCAAATCTATATAGATAGATTTAAAAAGATGCTCAGCTTAACCCAAGAAACGTATATTCATTTGATGCTAAAGTCGTTTAATATGGCAAACTCCAAGAAATGTCTCATGTTGATGAGACATGGAGTGTATCTCTCTTAATAGTCCCCATAGACTCCTAAAAAGAGAGATCGCATGAGTGACAATCATGTATACAATGAAATATACGAGACCTGATGATGATCGGTCATATTCTGGAGAATATCACTGTTAGACAGTGAAAAATATCTTAAAGTACTTAACCGACACTAAGGATGTGATTAAAATTTATGGTCGGTCTAAATTAAAACTAGAGGGCTTAACAGACTCAAGTTTTTTAGACAGACTAAGACGACAGAAAATTAACTTTAAGGTAAAGCGTTACCTTGAACGGTGGTGCATTGAAATTGGAAAGGTTCCAAACAGCAAAGAGTTGTTGGTTTAGTGATAAAGACAAAGTATATAGCTATAAATGAAGCTGCAAGTTGATTGTTTAGATGAAAAGTTCATTAAAGAACTAGGAATAGTTCCTAAGTCTCATCTTGGATCTAAACATGTGTTGTGAAACTTTCATTTGATTACAAGAATCATTGAAAGATGGGAAATCACTATAGAGATAGTGGACTCTCAAGAATAATATTACATATCCATTACCTAAAGCTTATCCAACAGCAGGATAATCGTCACTTAGAGAAGAAGGGTATGAGATACCATGACAATTGACTTTAGTGCAAGTGGGAGATTAAAAGTAATATGCACACAAGCCAATCATGTTTGATGATAAAGCATATACTTTGTAACAATCTTACTCATTTATTAATAAAAAGTATTAATTTATTAAAGACTTTTAATTATCTACATGATGTTGTTTTATAATATGTGATAAACCCATACTTTTAAGCAATACTTTCAGAATAATGATGATGATCATTCTAATGAGATCTAAATTCTTAGAAAGCTTAAAACTAAAATAGTTCTCAATCGTTGGATTACTAAATTGGAGATTAGTGAATCCGGATAGATTGGTACATACGTTGCTTGCTCATTGGATGAGGATGATTGATATCATGATCATTTGTGTGGAGACACTAAAACAAGTATATAGGTGCTTATTAGAGAATAAGTTCACTGAACGTGGCTCGCTAAGGAATACCTAATGGAGTTTTACTTGCCTGTTAATAGGAATTCCTGTAGTGATAGTAGTACAAGTGATCCTTGGACTTGAGATCGTCATAGTATCTTGTGTATGATGAGTTATACTTTGACTTATTCCTTAAGACCCTTAGGGTATATCAAAGGGTATGCTTAGGTATAATAAGTTGTATATAGAGATAATGTATGATCAATAAAGAATCTACCACTTCTAGTAAAAGAAGAGAAATGTCCTATGTGATTCGATAATTGACAACTCAGTAGTCCTTGGCCAAGGCAGAATGAAATTAGAAAAGAGTTTCTAATTTGCATTATTTGGAGTTGTGCATTTAAGAGTCGAAATACATATAATTAAATAAAATAAGACTTGACAGTAATTACATGTCTTATATTTAATTGAGACTTTGTATAATGGAAGGATTGAATTGTACAGTAACTATTTACTCAAAAGTTCTTTTATGATTAATGTTAAAATCTATATTATTTGAAAAGTCGTTAATCGCTGGGGAGGCTTATCCCTATTGTAGAATAAATATTACTTATTTAAATAAATTAATAGTTTAATTTATTTATTTAAATAAGATTAGAATTGTTCTAATTAATTTATTCATAACTGGTTTAATATAGAGAACCTAAAGGGTCACACCATAAAAGGAAGAATAATTGAGTCTTATTATGGGTAGAAGAGTTGTTGTTGATTTTTCACAACAGACGTGATTCCAATTGTTGGAGAGTACGCTCCTTTTCTATGAGAGATAGAAAAACCAGGGTTTTGTCAAACACACATCTTCTTGAATTTTTGTTCTTCCTTGGTGGATCACCTCTAAAGGCCAAACACTTGGGTGACTAACATTGATCAAAGGAAGAAACCAAACCTGGTGGATTCAAGTTGAACGCGAAAGGATTTGGAGGTGAACTCGTACATGAGGAAGCTCGAATCTTCAAGGGTATGATTCTTGTTCTTTATCTTCTCATTTAATTAATAATTGTGCATAAAGGATGATCCGGGTATATGGTTTGTAAAAAAAAAAATTTAACTCTGATTTTTCATGCTTTCACTAATTTTGTGCAATTTGATTGCGTCCAAGAATATTACAAACCTAACAGTGGCATCAGAGCCAAACCTTTATGCAAATTATTAATTATTTTAATTTGATATGTATATTGATATATGTTTAGAATAATTTAATTAGGCATAATTTGTTGTACAAAATTTATTTTAAAAAAATGCAAATTTTTTTTAATTCCGTGATCGCGTGGCTGATGGCTGTCGCGTGGCTGATTCCGTAATTTCGTTGATAACTGTTGTTTCTTATCATGTTGGCTGAATAACTTTTATTACTGTTAACTATTATATATATATATATATATATATATATATATATATATATATATATATATGGTTAATAAAGGTTACAGGTGAAACAAGATCATATATAATTATATATGATAAGTTATATATTATATATATCATATAGTATTGGTAACCGTTTCAATCACGTGAATTCATATTACCGCGTATATTACTTGCATGATATATATATATATATATATATATATATATATATATATATATATTAGTAAAATATATATTATACCATTACCGTGCATATATGTTCAAATTATCATGATTCACGTGATTTTATTATTATATATATAATATAAATAACCTGATGAATCATATAAATTATGTTAACTTGGTGACATACAACAGTACGAAATATATTATATTCTTAACAATTTTATAATTAAAATAAAAAGTTTATTTTAATCTTAAAATAAAAAGGTTTATTTTAATTTTAAAATTGAATTTCATGCTTACTAATTAGAGTTGAAATTAGATTCTATGATAATTAATTAGAATTGAAATTGGATTCCATGTTTCCTTAAATAAAGAAGATTATTTAGATATGAAATAAGATTTCATATTATTCAAAATAAAGGAGTTTATTTGTGAATAGGAAAGAGAATCTGTATTTCCTTAAATAAAAGAGTTTATTTATATATGGAATAAGATTTCATATTATTCAAAATAAAAGAGTTTATTTGTAAATAGGAAAGAGAATTTGTGTTTCCTTTAATAAAAGTTTTTTTTTACTTGGAATTAGATTCCATAATTAATTAAAATAAATGATTTTATTTTGATTTAAAAAAAATTGATTAAAATAAAATAGTTTATTTTATTCAAATTTGGATAAATTAAAATAAGAGAGGTTTATTTTTATTTAAATTTGGATTAAAATAAAGGAGTTTATTTTGATTCAAAATTAGATTTTATACTAATTAAATTTGCCCATTAAATGATATCAATATATATATTGAATGTTTATTATTCATGAGAGTTGAAATTAGATTCTATGATAATTAATTAGAATTGAAATTGGATTCCATGTTTCCTTAAATAAAGAAGATTATTTAGATATGAAATAAGATTTCATATTATTCAAAATAAAGGAGTTTATTTGTGAATAGGAAAGAGAATCTGTATTTCCTTAAATAAAAGAGTTTATTTATATATGGAATAAGATTTCATATTATTCAAAATAAAAGAGTTTATTTGTAAATAGGAAAGAGAATTTGTGTTTCCTTTAATAAAAGTTTTTTTTTACTTGGAATTAGATTCCATAATTAATTAAAATAAATGATTTTATTTTGATTTAAAAAAAATTGATTAAAATAAAATAGTTTATTTTATTCAAATTTGGATAAATTAAAATAAGAGAGGTTTATTTTTATTTAAATTTGGATTAAAATAAAGGAGTTTATTTTGATTCAAAATTAGATTTTATACTAATTAAATTTGCCCATTAAATGATATCAATATATATATTGAATGTTTATTATTCATGAGATGAATATTATTTATTGATGCATATGGTGATGTGTATGATAATAAATGAGATTGATTATGGACTATTGACCAATGTAATTGAATTTTATTTTAGTTGGATGCATGAATGTATGAGTTTTATTAAATGAGGTCTGCGTACCTCGTCTTCTCTAATTTTTTCTTAATGTAAATTCTAACTCCCTCCTATGTACTTCCTCTTGACTGCTGATCAATGTTTCTATTTGTTTTAACTAGTTTTTTAATATGAATAATTAGAATTAATTTTGAAAAATTGGAGATCATGAAGCAAGGAGCGAGTGAAAATCTGTTTGTAATGGAGCCCGTGCTTAAATGTAATAGTTATATTTAAATATTAATTCTTTCACCCATAGAGTTTGACCTTTTGGTTCACTTGGTGGCTCTAGTGAACCAAACTAGAACAAAAATCGATAATCAAGGCAGAATGTCCTATGTGATTCGATAATTGACAACCTAGTAGTCCTTGACCAATGCAGAATGAAATTAGAAAGGAGTTTCTAATTTGTATTATTTGGAGTTATGCATTTAAGATTCGAAATACATATAATTAAATAAAATAAGACTTGACAGTAATTTCATGTCTTATATTTAATTGGGACATTGTATGGTGGAAAGATTGAATTGTACGGTAACTATTTACTCAAAGGTTCTTTTATGATTAATGTTAAAATCTATATTATCTGAAAAGTCGTTGATCGATAGGGAGGCTTATCCCTATTGTAGAATAAATATTATTTATTTAAATAAATTAATAGTTTAATTTATTTATTTAAATAAGATTAGAATTGTTCTAATTGATTTATTCATAACCGGTTTAATATGGAGAACCTAAAGGGTCACACCATAAAAGTAAGAATAATTATTTAAGAAGTTAATAACATAATCGTAATAATAAGTTAAGTATATTTAATTTAATCTATGCTGATAGAATAAATTAAATAGCTTAATATTTATTATTTAATATTTTGGAAATATTAAATATAAATTAATAAGAGGAGTCTTATTATTATTATTACTATTATTATTATTTAATTCCTAAAGAAATTTCGGAATTAATTAATAAAATTACTCTCATTTATTCCTAATAAGATTAGGAGGCTAATTAATTAAAATTTTAATTAATTATTCCTAATAAAATTAGGAGCCTAATTAATTAAAGGAGTTTAATTAAAATAAAATCCAATTCTTTAATTGTTAAGAGGGTTGCCCACATCTATAAATAAAATGAGTCTTTTTATGGGTAGAAGAGTTGTTGTTAATTTTTCACAACAGACGTGATTCTAATTGTTGGAGAGTACGCTCCTTTTCTATGAGAGATAGAAAAACTAGGGTTTTGCCAAACACTCATCTTCTTGAATTTTTGTTCTTCCTTGATGGATCACCTCTAGGGGCCAAATACTTGGGTGGCTAACGTTGATCAAAGGAAGGAACTAAACCCGGTGGATTCAAGTGGAACGCGAAAGGATTTGGAGGTGAACTCGTACCTGATGAATCTCGAATCTTCAAGGGTATGATTCTTGTTCTTTATCTTTTCGTTTAATTAATAATTGTGCATAAAGGATGATCCGGGTATATGGTTTGTAAAAAAAAATAATTAAACTCTGATTTTTCATGCTTCCGCTAATTTTGTGCAATTTGATTGCGTCCAAGAATATTACAAACCTAATAAAAATAAACTAAGTAGTATTTGCTTAGTTTGCCTCAATCTTCAATAAACTCAATAATACTCTCTCTTCAATCTTCAATACACTCAATAGACCGCTTAGTTTACTTAGTTTGACATTATCCTCAATAAACTCAATAGTTATAATCAATTACGAAAGTACATTATATAGAACATATATCATTTCATTAACCTGTAAATATGTTGACCGCCTTAGTTGAGCTGGCAAGGGGTTGTTCGACAGCAGTTACAAGGTGCAGGAAAAAATAAGTTGGCATAAGCATGGTATTAGGTAACTTATCACTTAACTCACTGTGAAGAAAGAATTAACTGCATTGACTTTCTTCACATTTCGTCCCTCTAACTGTAAGACCCCAACTTTTATGAATAAAGATTAATTTTTCTCTAAATGTTATTTTGAATAATAAAGTGTGGATTTGATATAATGTTATAGTTATGGGTAATATTTACAAATTTTTCAAAGTAAGCAAGTTGTCATAAAATATTCTTTTGGTCGGAGAATATTCATTTTATCAGAGAATATTCGTACAACGGCACAATCATTAGTGGACCCCATGAAGAAATTATTTTCGGAGTTAGAAAACGACAGAAATAACTTTTTATAAAAATAACGGCAAAACTTTTACTGTTAACTTTTGAAATACCCGGTAGTAAAAGTACAGTAATACGCGTGATTGCACAGTAGCACACGGTATTGCACAGTATCTTTGATTATTGATACTTACGTTAGAAGTCACTCGGTTTTATTTAATTATTGCCACAGTAGTATCTCACATTATTGATTCAATTATTGTCACAGTAGTATCTCACATTATTGATTCAATTATTGTCACAGTATCATCTGCACAATATTTTATATTATTAAATCAATAACTGAGACGACAAAGTTATTCATATTATTATTTACATTATTGACAATATCTAGAAAGTTCTGTCGAGGAAAGGAGTTTGGTCACCTAATTGTACGCCAATAAGGAGAAGTCCTTATCGAAAAGCCCCATCTTTCCTAGGAATGATCTGGTTGTTAATATTGTGAGTTATAATATTAATGATGAAAAAATGTTATTAAAAATGTGTTTTGTGAAGCCAAGTGAATTGAGATAAATAGAGGGAATTTTTATGAAGTATTTGTTGTAAATTTGACTTATTGCATGGACCCCCACTTACCCATTTTTCAAAATCGTCGGTATAAAGTTATCTCAATTTTTTTATTACTTATATATATATATATATATATATATATATATATATATAAGTTTTTTTTATATAAAATAGAATATATTATATTTTATTATGCATAGTGTATCATAGTACTGCATAGTATTTGTATAGTGCTGCATAGTAAAATTAAAATTTTTAATCGACCGAATTCGCCCGTGATTCCTACTGTTGGTCCGTGATTTTCTAAATTTAAATAGTATTATGTCATTCTCCTATAAATAGGATGCTTATATTAGAAATGAAAATCACACCAGAAACAGAGAATTCTTCTTCTATAATATTGAGCATATTTTTTTAGAGTTTAAGGAAGCTTTGAGTGTAAAAAATAGTACAAGTTTTCTTCAAGAATATCCCCGCTATACCATTCAGAAGTACTCTCCTTTTTAAGGTAAGGGATATTATTTTGTTCAGTATTCGTAAGAAATAATATTTTCTTCCATACTCTGTAGTATGTAAGTAATATTATTTTGTTTCATATTCCTAATTCTACATTTATGTTGATGAGTATTGCTTCTATACTCTTTAAAATTAGTAGAATACCCTTGAAATTTTCGCTTCATCTAGTATCGTTTCACAAGGATATTTTTCTGAACATTCTTGTTAAATTTTAATCTTTTCATGTTAGGATACTATTCACGAAGTACTGTTCACGGGGTACTATTCACTGGAGTACTATTCACCCGGGGTACTATTCACGACAAAAATTGATTTCTTTTCTGTCCAAATTATTTTACGTGAATATTATTTTTGAATTTTACTCCACAAAGCAGTTATCATGTTAACAATTTGGACATTTTTAAACTTTGGATAAATTAAAAAATCTTTAATATTTATCATTGATTTCGTTTGATTGATGCTTATATCATTGTCATCATACTCATGATTATATTGTGATGAAAGTCATCTTTGGCCCGTAGTGCATAGATGGACTGTTAATTGGTATGATTATGACCAGGAATTATGTATCGATATAATCATGACCTGTAATGTTATAAATGATGTGGTAAAAGTCCTCATTGGCCCGTAGTGCATTGATGGACAGTTGTTGGCATGATTATGACCTTTGGTGAAAATAACAAATATCCTTGGCCCGTAATGCATGGATAATTCATGGATGTGATAATAATGAATATCCTTAGCTCATAGTGCATGGATAATTCATGGATGTGATACTAGCGTATATCCTTGGCCCGTAGTGCATGGATAATTTGGTGATGTAGATTATTTATTGAAATATGTTTCAGAGATAAAATATTGATGATGAACTTTTAAATCATAGAAGATAGTAGATATCATGCTCTACTTGACTCTTCTAATGGACTGCTTGTTTCGCTGCAGTTAAACTTGTTATCTATTATATTCTATCAATTTAACACTATTGAAGGCTAACGATAATTTATTTTGCATTGTCTTAGTCATAATATTCTTTACTGGGCTAATTGAGCTCACCCTTTGTTTTCATTGGACTAGTCGGGGAATGGAGTGACGGTCCGAGATGGTTGGCATAGTAGTCCTCACTATTCTATCAAATAGTGTGATAATAAATATAATGAGGACTCTATTTGAGTTTGGATATTGTCTACGAGATAATATTCATGTTAAAACTCTCAGCTACGTTTTTGTCGTATTGTATAAATAAAGTTTGTATTTAAATTTTGTACCATGTATTTGGTGACTCAGAATGGGTTGTGTATACCTATTTTGGGGGCGTCACACTAATCGCATTTTGGGACATTTATAAGTTCTCCTTCTCCACTTAATCTTTCTACTTAAATGTATTACAAATTTTATCCTTTTAAAATAGAAAGCTCATAAATTATAATGAACTATATATGAATAAGCAAAGAAGAACATCTAATTAACCGATTAATTGTAGAACTTTCAATTAAAATTCTTGGAAGTTCTAAAGGTCTTGAGCGGGCAACGAATACCACAACGAGTACAGAGAAAGTTAGGTGGAAAATAATCTAACTCGTTGCCACACTTTATGGGTTCAGGTCAACTCTTTATGCGACGCGACAATTTAGAGTATTCTCCACCTTCTGTTCTTTGCCCTCGTTGTGATATTTGTTTCCCTCTCAAGACCTCTAGAACATCCAAAAATTTTAATCGCAAGTTCTATAATTGACCGGTTAATTAGTTGTTCAACTTTACTCATTCGTATATATTTTAGTACTATAATTTATGAGTTCTATGTTTTTACATGATAAAAGCTATAATATTTGTAAGGGGAAGATGAAGTGGAGAGGTGATAACATATACATATCCCAAAATGTGGTTACGAGGCGGGATTGTGAAGAAAGCCAAGATAACTAATGCTTTCTTCACAATGAGTTCGGTAGTAAGTTGCATAATACCATGCTGATACGAACTTCTGTTGCTTCTGCACCTTGCAACTACTGTCGAACAACCCCTTGCTAAGTCAAATAAGGCAATCATTATATTTGCATGTTAATGGAAGGATATACGTACTATAATTTGGAACTTAGAAACCCGTTTGACATTCACTCATTAGGAGTGAATGTCAAATAATCCCTAATTTGGGACTGTTACTGGATGTTATGTCTCTCACTTAGGCTGGTGCCAATTCACAGGATACATTTTTTTTTGTTTTAAGGATTTTTTGGCTGTTATCTCTACATGTTCTTCGAGTGCATACTTAGATTAAATTATCATAGTCTATTTCGTGTACTTAGAGACTATGGAGAGGTGCTATTGAAATTTTCTTAAAATAGATATAACGTGCTCAACGTATTGGCACTAGTGAGGAGACGCATCCAGGAACAGGATAGAAGCCTTACACCTATCCTATAGAGTGGAGATACTAGGAAAATATAATTTATGCATGGACCACACACATGAATATCCCTATGCGGAATGTGTCTTTTGTTCAGTTAAAGATGTCAGTCGACCAGAGTTGGATGTACCGTAGGATATCAATTGATGGGAGGGGATTAGTCTCAGCTTATCATGATGGGGTGTCTAACTTTTTGAACAAAGTAATAGAACGTGTTGATGATCCGAACGGAAAGATAAGATGCCCGTGTGGCAAGTGTAAAAATCTGATATAGAAGAAAGTTGACAAGATTAAATTTACCTTATTTTCCTGTGGGTTTGTGGATTGGTACTCCGTATGGATTCATCACGGGGAATCAGTTAAGTTGAGGGAACTGACCGGCGGTGCTCAATAAACTGTTTACGAGGATTCATACCCTGATAACTATGATGTCGTGGAGATGTTGGTCGATGCGTACGATCCTGACAATATAAATTGGGATAATAACAAGTATGCAACAGACAATGCTCAATAAGACCCAAATGATACATCGACTGCCATTTACAAGATACTATCAGAATCGGGGGTCCCAATATGTCTTGGAAATGATAAGCACAACAGGCTATCCGCAGTGACTAAGCTCTTGCACTTCAAGAATTAGCATTACTGCAGTGAGAGAGGTTTCAATGATTTGTTCACTCTTATCAGCAAGTTGTTACCCAAGGATCACACTTTACCTGTGAATTATTACGAACTGAAGAAGATGGTCAAGGGGTTGAATATGTGGTATCAATAGATCGATGCTTATGAGCAGGATTGCATGTTATACTATAAGGAAGACAGAGATAAGGAACAGTGTGATATATGCAGCTTGCCTAGGTATAAGGTGACAAAACGTGGAGGGAAGGAGAAACATGTGCCCAAGAAGATTTTACGGAACTTTCCTCTTGCGTCGAGCCTTCAACAGCTATTCATGTCATCTCACACGGCTCAGCATATGACTTGGCATAGAAAAAGGGATGTTATGCCTGGTCAACTGACTCACCTTGTCGATGGAGATGAATGGAAGAAGTTTGGTGAAAATTTTCTACAGTTTACGGAGGAAGTCATGAACTTAAAGCTCTGTATAGCTACGGATGAATTTTACCCATTTAATAATTTTAGTCATCCTTATTTTGTTTGCCAAGTCATAATGGTAGCTTATAATATTCCACCGTCAATGTGCATAAGGGATCCGTATTTGTTCTTGACTTTACTCATACCAGGGAATAAGAGTCCCACAAAGGACATAAACGTGTACCACATGCCGTTAGTCGATGAACTAAAGATGTTGTAGGAGACGGGGGTCCAGACGTATGACAAATCGATTGACGATAATTTTTTTGATAAGGGCAGCCTTGTTGTGGACTATCACTGACTTTTCGGCTCTTGGGTTGATTAGTGGTTAGTTGACTCACGGGAAGCTATCATGTCCAGTGTGTATGGGGGATGTGGAAGGCATTTAGTTGTAGCATGGGAGGAAATGTAGTTTCTTTGGAACAACTCGTAGATTTTTGCCTATTGATCACAATTATAGGAAGATGTCTGCACAGTTTAACCGAAAGAAAGAAAAGAAGGGTGTTATTGGTCGACTGTCAGGCAGTGAGGTCTTGGGGTGGTTAAACGATCTGAGATTTCCACCGCTAGGGAAGGAGCAAAGTAAAATGTGAGCATTCGGGTACGGGAAGACTCATAATTGGACACACTCGCCCATATGGTTTGAGTTGCCATACTGGGTCACAGTTTCAGCCCGTCATTGTATAGATGTCATGCATACAAAAAAGAATGTTTTTGAGAACTTGTTTTACACTGTGTTAGATGCGAGTGGTAAAAAAAGACAATGAAAATGTACAAAAAGATTTGTAGGCACTTAACCTCAAGCCAGAATTATGGTTTCGCCCTAAAAATTCAAAACCTAAAGCTCCATTTTGTATTACCAATCAACAAGTTGAAGATGTCTGCAAGTGGGTTGAAGCTCTCAGATGGGTATGCTTCTAACATATCTCGTTGTAGTAAGGTTGAGCAGTTGAAGATTAATAGGTTTAAGAGTCACGATTATCATGTTATCATGCAGAAGTTGATGCTAATTGCATTTCGTGAGATGTTACCCAAAAAAGTTGTGGATGCATTGATCGAACTTTTAAAAAAATATTGGGATCTATGCTCAACTGCAATAAGGTATAGTGATGTGGAACAGATGGAGAACAATATTGTGCATACCATTTTCAAGCTCGAAATGGTATTCCCTCCAGAGTTCTTTGACTCGATGGAACATCTACCTATTTATCTACCGTATGAACTTAAACTTGGAGGACCGGTGTAATATCGATGAATGCATCCTTTTGAGAGGTAATATTGTAAGACCCCGAATTTTATGAAATAAAAGTATTCAATTTTTCTTATAATTACGATTCAGTAAATGGTTAAATTGATAAAAAGTTAAAGTTAAAGGTGATATATGAATTTTTTTCAAAATAAGCAAGTGGTTATAAAATAATCATTGTTGTCGGGGAATATTCGTTTGGTCGTGGAATATTCTTTCTGTCGGGGAATATTCGTACGACGGCGCAGCTATTTGTGGGCCCCATAACGAATAACTGTCGGATGAAGATAACGACAAAAATTGAGTTTTTATAATTAACGGCGTAGTTGTTACCGTTAACACTGTTGGAATACCCGGTGGTTAAAATACAGTAATACGCGTTTTTACACAGTAGCACACTGATTGTACAGTATTTTTGAATTATTGATTCTTACGAAGGAAGGCACTACTCAATAATTGTTACAGTAGTTACTTTTTAATATTTTATTTTATTGATTCAATAATTACTGCGTTGATATTTTATATTATTGTTGTTTCAATAATTGTTACTGCACAGTATTTTCCATTATCAGATCAATAATTTATATTATTTGAAAAATATTATTAGATAACATTATTGGCAATATCTAGAAAGTTCTGTCTAAGGAGAGGTTTGGTCACCTAATTGCGCGCCAATAAGGATAAATCTTTATTGGAAAGCCCCATCTTTCCTGGGAACGGCCTGGTTGTCATAAATGTGTTTCTGTAATATTATTTGTGAATAATTAATTATTGATTCATATGATAAGGAAATATTTATTTTTATGTGAATCTAAATGTTGGATATATTTATTGTGGTTAAAAATGAAGGAGTTAATGTTGAGGTGTTTATCAGTATTTTTGTCGGAATGGAGGTATTAAAAATCAAATTAGAGTTTTTGAGATATTTTGCGGGGGTTATAATTTTGAATCCGACCGTTGGATCGTTGTAATTTTTGGATATGTTATACATATATAAGTTGAGTATATGTCCACAAATTTTGAACCGTTAAAAATGTACGAATGATTTGTTATGAATTTTACGAGATGACTGGTTCAGAAATTGTTGAATTTTCGGAGTTTATCATTTTGGTGGAAAATTCTAGAATTGGTGGGCCCCACTCTTGGTTGGTGAAGAAATGTGCTGAGATTTTTATTCAAATGTGGTGGGTGGGAATAGTAGCAGGTAAAGCCATCAGGTTGCAGGTTAAGTCTGCTTCGGCGTGCTAACATTTTCCTATAAATAGAGGGCTAAGTTAGAATTGAAAATCACACCAGAAATAAGTTTTCTCTCTTCCTCTCTCTAGGTTATTGAGTGTATTTTTTGAGTATTTAGATACTTTGTGAGTTTCTATTCATCAGTGCACGTTTTCTTTAGCCTTATACCGATCAGAAGTACTGCTCTTTTGAGGTAAGGGATAGTAAGGAATTTTAAGGGTTGTTATATTTTCCAGTTTCGTAATTTTTCTGACCTTAAAAAATTCTAAAAAAATTTGAAATGATATTTTGATGAATTTTCTTGATTGTGTCCAAAAATGGTGATTTTTGGATTTATAGAATGAGAGTTATGAATTTTATGAGAAAAGACTATTTTAAAAGTAACCGCTTATAATTCCTTGTGGTTATCTCCAAAATTGATAAAATTTTTATTGGGAGTACATGTATATGATAGAAGTATACTCTGTAAATTTTAGAATTTTTGGACAAAAGTATAATTTTTGATAAATGTCTAAATATTCGGCTGTTTTAGTCATATGAAAAATAGTAAATGACTTTTAAAAATTCTGAGAAAAATATATGTTCACTATGGGACTATATTATGCTAAATCCCAGAAAAGAAATATTTTTGGAACTGATTTGGTATTTTTCATAAAAATGGTCTAGTTATGAGTAAATGAATTAAATATATTTTGTGAAGTAAGAAAATTAGAAAATAAGATTTTATGACTTGAGAATCCTATATGAGGTATATACAGATTTTTTATGAGGGTTTTGGTTATTGGTGATGAAATCTTATGAGTTTGGCATTTTAGAATGATTAAATGCATTATTTAGTAAAGTGTAAACAATTAAAATAAATTGTTTATAAGTTTAAGAAATGTTATTCTTTCAATATCATCATATCGAAATATTGGTATAGATTTTATTGTGAAATTTCTACCTTTTTGTGTCGGGATTACTATTCATAAGTTACTATTCACGGGTACTATTCACGACAAAATTGATTTCTTTTTCTGACCAAATTATAGTTGATTTATGAATATTACTTTTGAGATTAAAACTATATGTTGATCATATTATTTTTATTATCATATATAATATTTTTATAACTCTAATGATGATATTCTCTTTCACTTGAGTGTAAAGATGGGTAGATTATTGGTATGATCATGACTAGGGTTCTCTTTGGCCAGTTGTGCAAAGTTGAATTGGTGACTGGTATGATCATGACCATTGAATTTATAAGTGAATATCTTTAGCTTAAGTGCAAAGGTGAAATGATCAACATGGTTATAATTATTGTTTATATAAATTCTGAAATGATTATATATTTATTTGAGATATGAATATATTTGGCCTGTAGTGCAAATATGAACTGTTGATGAATATCTTTGGCATGTAGTGCAAAGATGAATTGTTGATGAATATCTTTGACCTGTAGTGCAAAGATGACATGTTGTTGAATATCTTTGGCCAGTAGTGCAAAGATGAACATGTGTTGAGATGAACATGACCAACTGGTACAAATGAATATCTTTGGCCGTAGTGCAAAGATGAAGTTATTAGTATGATTATAAATAGGAACTGTGATTTGGTATAACCATGATCTTTGATGTTTCAGGTAAAGACAGGTGATGAAAATAATCTTCGTCCTGGGTGCGAAGAAAAATTTAGAGTCACAATTATGATTATGAGTTATTCATATGATTGTGGAAAGGAACTGTTGAGTGATATTACATGGATAAAACATTGTTGGTGGATTTTTAACATGGAGGAGATAATAGACATTATGGTCTATTTGACTCTTCTAATGGATTGCTCGTTCCGCTGCAACTATGGTTGAAATTTTTATCATTTACCATATGTTCTAAATCTCTGATTTATTATTGATAAAGGCTATTGATAATTTAATTATCTTTAGTCATGATATTCTTTACTGAGCTAGTTGTGCTCACCCTTTTGCTTCACAATTCCTTTCAGGTAATAAGAGTGTAGCTGGGTCGAGCGAGGGTAACGAAAAAATAGAACGGTGGTCTCTAGCTGTGGAGGTTCTCCCGAAGCAGTATAGAAAAGTTCATTTAGTAGTTTTATTTGGTGAATCCAATAGCGTAAGGTGTATCCAACGTTGGAAGGGTGTTTTTCCCACTATCATACAAGATGTCTAACGACATACAACCTCGTGTCATCATAAGACAGGATTGTGCACATCCGCTTATCGAGTATATCTACAAGCACTACCTATATAATCTTGGTGTTTGTTTGAAGTATAATTCTCAGTTAGATACAGTGGAGATAATGATAAGTCAAGAGAAGACTCACCATTGGGAAGAATATGATAGTAATCTTCTCGTTTTTCTTTGGGGTCTATTGGGTCAACCAAGGATAATTCTGTGACCATATGAAATCTATCATAACCTAGAAGCATGGCCTCCCATGTACGAAGGTTTCCTTGAGCACTTCCCAAAGATTCTAATTTCTAAAACAGTTTTTGACTATACCTTTATGTAAGGTGTTACTGTGAGGTGTTGTCCACGGTTGAGACATGTGTCACATTTGGTATATATTTGTATTCAAACTCACAGCATATGTGTTGTTGTATTTTGTACGACAATTATTGTAATAGAGTTATAGTTATTTTCTGTACCATGTATTTGACGACTCAGAATGGGTTGGATGGAATGGACCTATTTTGGGGTCGTTACAAATATAATCTACAAATTGCATTCAGTTAAATAGATTAAATACTCATATTAATCATATTAGTATATATATTTTCAACATATTATAGGTATATGTGTCGATTAAAGTAGAAAGTCAAAAACAAAGCTTATGTAAAAGGTTCATTTGTTGAACGCTATACGAAGAAAGAGCATGTCAACTTCTGGTCATTGTATTTTAACGATGTTGTCTCAACGAATCACAATCGTTTAAGTAGGAATGAGGTCTTCAGTCCTCAATCTCATGTTGATGATGAGTTAGTTGTATTAACATATTCGACTAAATCATTTAGTCATGAGACGATAAGTTAAATAAGCAACAAAGATTTAAAGATTGTATCGATGTACGTGCTTCTAAATATGCCCAAAGTATAGTCATACATCAAGTTAGAAATATTATTTGTCACATCTAATATAATTTATAAGCGTAATCAATTATCTATCAATCCACTTTATTATAATTTCAGTTCATTCCAAGAGGAAGCGTATACTTCTAGTCTGACTTTAACTACAACATAGTTGGAAACATTAACTAATGACAATTTCCAACAGTGGTTTAAGAGAAGGGTTGAGGAAGAGAACATTTCTTAGCATTTCCGCGATGTCATACGAGGTCCTTACAAAGTTGTTGGTTCTTTTCCCGGTTGCATCGTGAATGGGTACAGATTCAAGGTTGATGACTTGAATGAACTCACATAAGTCAATTCTAGGGTTGTGGTTTTGGGAAACTATTACCATGATTCCGAATCCAAATACTATGGATGTTTACAAAAGGTGATTGTGCTCAATTATCCCAGGGGTAAAAAGGTAGTTACATTAAAGTGTCGCTTGTTTGATATTAAAAAGGTGTTAAAGTTGATCATAATATAATCTTCACAGTAGATATCAAGTTAAAGTTAAGATCTGATGACATATTCGTGTTAGCCAATCAAGCAACTCAAGTGTACTACGTTCCTAATTTTGTAAGTAGTAGAATCCCCTGATATACAGTTGTCACTACAAAAACATGTGCATTTGACGATGCTAATATGTTTGGGAATGATGAGGTGTTGTAAGATGATGTTAGCAATCCCAGGAATTTAGTGCTAAATGATGAAGATGTGATGACAAATGATGTGGTGACGTACCCGACGATAAGGAAGTCGAGGATGACGTGGTTGTCAATGAGTACGTAGTCTTTAAAGATGATACCGACGATGAAACTGATATCGACGATGATGATGAGGAGGAGGAGGAAGAGACAAAATCCTAGAATGATATAGATGTTGAATCTGACGAGTTTGATGACATAGGCACTCTGAACTTATTTCAAATTAGAAAAAAGTGGAATGTTAATACATTATATTTAATTAATTTATGCTCTAATTCAGATGCATTATTTTTTTATTTCAGTAGTATATTTATGGCTAGACATAGCGGTGGAGGTTGCCGCGGTGGTGGCCGATCCGGTTCGGGAGAAGGTATCTCAACTAGAGGCTTGTCTTCAGGAGCTAGTAAGTTATTTGAACATACACTTTCAATTATTCTCAATTTGCATTATCTATATTTGACTTAATATTTTTTATAATTACAGATAGTGTTCATCGATGAGTCTGATGGCCTAACCTCGGTATCTTTGGCCGTCGGTCGGTAACTTCAATTACAGTCCGAGTGGATGTCGAGTCTTCCTAGTAAGTGTTAAACCATAAAAAATAAACAGTTAAATTTATATAATTACATTTAATTACACAATCAACATATAATTTGTATGTTTTATTTTTACTGTAGTATATTAGACTCGTTCGCTAAGGTGACCTTACACGATATATGTCTGATGCACCTCCAGACTGAGTGCATGCGCTTTAGCCAGTACGGGCAGTACGATGCCTCGTTTATGGATACTGTCTTGTGGGAGTTTCATGTAAGTTAATTTCCTTAAATCCTAAAAATTATACGTACATAATCGTTGCTCAATGAAGTAAATGTTCCTTACTTTTAAACTTATGTTATAGCTTTATTTTAGATATAAGGAAGGCGTCTCTAACGCAACCGGTGATGAAGTTATTATTGCACATGTTGGTAAGAACTACGCCGGCTGGTTGTATGAGATGAGACAGAGGGCAGCTCGGGCAGTTAAGATTTAGTCTGAGACCAACATCAGAGATCATTAGCCCCGTATAGTCTCCGATTCAGCATGGGAGGCTATTTGTGTGAATTGGGCTTCTGATGAGTTTAAGAAGAAGTCCAAGCAGGCAAAGAAGAATCGTGGCCAGATCTGAGTCATACACACTACTGACTCACAGTCTTTCAAGGAGGTGAAGTCGGTAAATTTCATGTGTTTAGTTACCAAATTCTCACATGAATACTTAATAACTAATTTATGAATGTATTTATTAGACCTTGGAGAGGACCTTGGGCCGAGCTCCGCCCATGGTAGAGTTCTAGGATAGAGCCCACACACCTAAGGATAACACTATGTCTCAGGCAGCAGTAGCTATACGGGTAAAACTAATCTTAGTTTTAAGTAATTATTAATATTCACTCATCAATAAAATGATATAATTAACTCACATATACAAAAAAAATTATAGGATCGATTTTAGAAGCTTTAGGATCAGTGTATAGCTGAGTTGGATACTGTTAAAGGGTATTCTGAGTCGTTAGATTCCACCATCCCCCGCCCGAGATTGTATTATCTCAGGATGAGGAGCTGAGAATATGGGTTACGCATCAGGATCTCCCTACTAGCAGTACCGGCTGGTATCGCGTGTTGGGCCTGTCGAGAATACCCGCGTATACCCTACCTGGAGGTAATAATATATATTTATTATATTTCTCGTTATATCTTAATTTATAACAATAACATAAATAATATGTACTACGTAATGTTTTATTTACTTTCGCAAGCTCTAGCCAGCGCCAGTGTCCGAGACCATTTGTTCGACTATCTCATACTGGCGCTGGCTTGGACGACGCACTATTCCAGAGGGTTATAGCGTCGATGTCGAATAGGTTATTAGACGAATCCGATTTTCCATCGTCAGCAACTGCCTAGCCGTGCTCGCCTTTATCACCTAACTTAAGATATTGCTTCAAAGACCACCGCCGAGAGTACGGGATTATCGTAGGAGCAATTCATCGCTTTTAGCAGCGAGGTGCTCTAGATGGTGGTTACCCAACTATTGGAGGCTTTAGGTCAGCCTAATTATGTATTTTGTATGTTATTTTATTTTCATTTAGCAGTCTCTTTAATTCTCACATATATACGTATCAGAGTAATGATTTATATTTTTAATCTTATAAATAGGGTGGCGATGGCGAGCGGGCTGGTGATGCCGATGCCGATAGAGATGGTGAGCGGGGGGACGACGACGTTGATTTTCATACACTAGAGCAGCACCGTCGTTCACCCTCGCCCGATGATCCTCCTACTAGTTTATAGTTCATTAAATTATAAATCATTTGTATAGATTTATTCATTATAGTGTAGATCATTTGTAGTTTAGTTAAGTCTGTACAAGTTTTGTAAATCATATTGTATAATTTATGGAACGTTGATGTATGTATATTTGTTATTGTTGATCAGTTACTTCATATTCACATTAATTACTTAGTTTACTTTTGATATGATGAGATAAAACAGGTTTTTATAGTTATGTTGGATGTGAAATATATTACTGTATGTGTTGTTGGGATAAAGCATGTTACAGGTACAAAAATAATGTTTAAAAACCTAGAAAATGAAATTTTTAAAAATTTAATTAAAAAAACCAGTTAATCTCGACGGAATAAAGTATTCCCGACGAAAATTCCGTCGACCTTTTATTTTTTTACCTTTTTTAGAAAATTATTATTTTCGAGAGAAAAAAGCTTATTTCCGAGGGGAGATTCCGTCGATATTATCTTACTTTAGCTTCGACGTAATAATGCCAACGAAAAAATTTCGTCGAGATTAAGTTATTTCTGACATAATTTTAGTTGGCATTATTTGGTCGATTGTAAATATTTTCGACTGAATTTTTGGCGGAATTAATCTCGACGATTATATATCCGACGGAATTACCGATGGAATATTCCGTCGAAAATAGGTTAAATTCGACGGAATAGAGACATTTCTGACAGAATATTCCGTCGAAATTAAACCTTTTTCTTATAGTGTATGGGGGTAAAATTTTGAGTTAAAAATGAAATCAACTTTACATTCAAATCTTTTCCCTTTCTTCACCTTAAAAACAACTTACAAACACAGTACTGACTTTGTGAAAACTAATATTGACCAAGCACAAATTTACTTAGGCCAGGTATACTAAACGATATTTTTATTTATTTGCTTTACTTTACTTCTACTTGCATTTACTATAAATTATTATCATGGTAATTAAAAGTAAAAAGGTCAGTATATTTTGACAAAATCAATTTGAAAAAAGGTATCAATCTTAAATTAAAGATCATATACAAAAAGGTATAGAAATGATATATATATATATATATATATATATATATATATATATATATATATATATATATATATATATATATATATATATATGGGTATGCATCCATGCAACAGGTTGCTAGGGAAGTATTCCAGCAATCCAAAAAAGGAACATGCCACTATAAGTTGTAGTGACTAGGACAATTAAAAAGGGACATGTCACTATAACTTGTAGCGGCTAAGATCACTTCAATATTAATAATACCTAACTTACTCATGTATTAGGTTCTATTAGGTACGGAGGGAGTAAATTATTAAAACTACATAGTTCAATTAATATTAGTTAATATTATTATTAATATTAATATTATTAATATTAAAATTACTATTAATAATATTACAAAATATTAATATAAATATTATTAATACTAATATTAATATTAGTATTAATAATATTACAAAATATTAATATGTTGAAGTTGTCCTGGCCGCTACAAATTGTAGCGACATGTCCCTTTTTAATTGTCCTAGCCACTACAACTTGTAGTGGCGTGTTCCTTTTTTTATGTTGTTGGAATAGTTTCCTAGCAACCGATTGGCATGAATGCATACCCTATATATACACACCGACTCCTAACTGACTATACGTTCATGCAATTTATATAACACTACTAGTTTCATATGAACACATCATCAATTAAGTTATCTTAAATAAGGCTGTAAACGAGTCAACAGTTCGGGCTCGATTCGAGCTCGACTCAAAAAATTATGAGCGAAACTCGGATTCGTTAATAATATAATCCAAATCTGAGCATAAAAAAATAGTTCGGAAAAAAATTTGAGTAGAATCTGAGCAAGGTTATACTCAAATCGTTTAAGATTCAAACTACTCGAATTCTCAGTTGTGATTCTATATATACTCGATTGATACAGATTCAATTAGATACTCAATACATTCTCTTATAATATATACAAAATTAAATCAAATTAGGTTAATTAATTATTTTTATTTTATTTTTATTTTTAATTGTGGTTTTATATTTGTAAAGTGTAATAGTAAATATATTTTCTCATTTCTAAGTAAAATAACAAATTCAATTTATAATTATATTTATTATAAAGCTAGTTATTATGTGAAGACTCAAATTCGAGCTTGAATTTGAAGCTCGCGAATAGTTTGAATATGATTCGATCCGAGTCGGATCAAATTCGAGTAATAAATATTCAAGTCAAATCGAATCTAAGTAGAATTTCTCAAATGCAATTCGAATTCAAGACTAACTCAAGTATGAATTTCATTTCGAGTCGAATTCGAGTAGCTCTCTGTTCGCTTCGATTCGACTCGTTTACACCCTTATACACGATCAACAAGTAATAAAGTAAAAAGAGAGTGCCGAACCAGATATATCTATATCTATTATATCTTAACTACTAGTTTTTTTTATCAATTACATTTTCTTTAAACAATCAATTAAAATAAAACTAAGATTAAATCTAACACAAAGGTTGAAATTCAAATGTAAAAGTTTAAGACTACAATATTACAATATCCCCAAGTATGCATTATAAATCAATTATACAATTCATCCAATTATTAAGTCCATTATAGTTGTTAACAGAAATTCATGAATATTTATAAGCTCTTTCCCAAGGATCAGATAAAAATATTCAATTCAATTAATCTTGCTATATTTCTATGCAAAGCAAAAGATTCAAAATCATTAAGTATCAATTCTCAATAGTTACATGCAGTGAACAGAGATATTCATATTCAATTCACAAGTCTAATTATTCATCTCATGCAAATAACTAAGAATACATTCTATCATATTCAGATCTAACTCTAGATTTCATCTCCCAAATTCATCTAAAGTATCCCTCTATCAGTGTACCCCTGTAGTCTTCCGAAGGTGTATGTATGAAGGCTTTACCCAGAATTTGGCCAGGCAATTAATCAATGAGTACAAAATATAATAGACAACTCAATTTGAATAAATAATTGAAATTATATAGATAATTAATCCATAAACATAAAAGGTTCAATTGCAGTCTTAATTATAAATTTAGTTCATGCTGAAATTTAAAACCCAAAATCCTAAACAAGCCATCACAATTGAATTACAAAATTGAATTAAGAAGTAAGAAAAAAAACTCAATAAAGTCTTCCTCTGCCTTCAAGTCTCATGTCTGAATTTCTTGTATGCTTCTCTCGAACCTCCAATCTTCAAGCTCTAGCAATCCGAGTCAATCTTTGTGTATCTTTAGATGAATAGGCCTTTTCTCTTATATATAGAAAACCTCCTTCAAGTCAGCTTCAACTAGAATCCTAATTAAAATAGAAATTGACTTTTTAATCCCCACTATGCAACAAACTCAACCATGATTCACTGATGCCCAGCGCCTCGGCGCTGAGTTTGTACTAACAAGGATCGCCCCGAAGCTGGTAGTGCTAGAAATTACCATTTTGCCCCTCTTATGTCAGAAATCCCTGTTTTGCCCCTACATTGCCCTAACTTGCAAAATAATAATTAAACAAGTAAAATGTCTTAAAATACTTAAAAACTAAAAATATATCAAATCGAAAAGTACTTAATTCATGGGTATATTACCTACTCATTATCATTGAGAAGTTAATGAATTTTTTTATGCTATATTACATGAATATTGATAGTAATAATATTAATATGCATTACTGTTATTAATATGAAATGTTATTACTTTTATCCTTATGCATGCTTCTTTAATTAAACATTTAATTAATGAAGCATGCATAAGAATAAAAGTTATAGTACTTAATATTATGATTAATATTAATATTACTCAGATGCACATTGAGAAAAAGTATATTAATATCAATACTACTACTTCTATTATTTATTTTAATAATAATAATAAATAATATGAATATTAATACCAATCCATGTATTCATCAAGTGTCACATAGCCAGAAATTCCATACCATTGTCCGTCGAGGTGATCTATGTATGCCTCCCTAAGCAAGATGTACCCTTCTCTCAAGGCCAATGCGATCATCGAGTTCAAATCTATATTCTTTAACTTTTTTGTGGTCGTCGTAATTTTCGACCGGAGAGGGTATACCTTGCAGGAACCCAAACTGTCTCATCACACTCGGGGTCTGACATCTGCTATTCCACAATATCAAAGTGGATCATAGGGAACCCTACTCGATACCAACAACCTCCCTTCAAAATTAAATCTAGTGAGATTATCATCCCACCTCATGTAAGGTCGTTAAACTACCTCCGATGAAGGTTAAACATCTAACTCACCTCGGTAAAATGACAAATAGTGATGGAGATTGTCTCGTCTACCAGGGTAATTGTGGGTTCCAGAATATGCACACGCTATTGTCTTAGGTAACCATAAGTCTGATTGTAGCCAAGGGTTTGGCCTTCTAACATTTAGACGCTCATAGGCCCAAATTTGTAATAGTGTTACACAACCATTAATATATTTAACTCATTTCCAGTATATAAAGCCCTATACAAATATCATAACATTGTCGCCCCCAATAATACGTGACACAATATTTAGCATTGGCAATAAAATAAATATATTTTAGGTGAACGGTATTCTTAGACCTATTACGGAATAATATTGCCCACACAATCAAAGAATGTAGGCCATTGTGTATCGACCTATAATTTCTTTACTCGCTCTATCAGGACAATTATTAAAATGTTTGTGCAGCCACACTAATGAAATAGAACCTAGTTTTTTTACCCATTATATTCAGCTGCTAGCTCATCCCAAAACAATCCCTAAAATAAGCCAATGGGGTGTCAAATAGGGGACAAGTTAAGATTTTGCCTACCATCGGTAACCCAAAAATAAAGTGGACATCCTCTAAGGTTATTGTTATTTCTCCACAGTTTAGATGAAAGGTATTAGTCTCCGGCCGCCATCTCTCAACCAAGGCAGATATGAGACCAATGTCAGTTTAGTGTACAACTCCTGGAAATTTAAAAACCCCCAACCCACATTTAACTAGTAGAATTTTTTGTTTGTTAAGTTCCATTGATTGTATTTTTGTTATGTAAATTGACTCGAGATTAGTTTTCCCCTATCTTTCCCTTGATATACATCATCTGAGACATGATTTTGTTGATCATAAAGAACACTTTGGTCAATTGGTCCATAATTCCAACTGTCCATTTTTTACCTATAAAGATAATATAAAATTATTTTGTACCAATTTAACAACTATATAACACCATTATATCTCAAACTATCAAGAAAAACCCATTTAACAATAACTTAAAATATGTTATTTTATAAAAAAAAATTATTGTTATTATTAGTCCCACTAAATCAACACATGCATATATTATACCCAAAACATAACTGAGTAAGTTAACAACAATAAAATACTACTCCTTCCAATTATGCATAACCATTTAACAATAAATTTTTAAAAATTCATCTTGCAACATTAAAACTCACTAATTTTCATCAAAATTGACATGCATATATATATATATATATATATATATATATATATATATTAGTTCACTATATAATAACATGTGTATATTTGTCCATATAAAACTCACTAATTTTCATCAAAATTGACATGCATATATTTGTCCATATAAAACTCACTAATTTTCATCAAAATTCACTATATAATAACATGTGTATATTTGTCCATATAAAACTCACTAATTTTCATCAAAATTGACATGCATATATTTGTCCATATAAAACTCACTAATTTTCATCAAAATTGACATGCATATATATATATATATATATATATATATATATATATATATATATATATATATATATGTTAGTTCACTATATAATAACATGTGTATATTTGTCCATATAAAACTCACTAATTTTCATCAAAATTGACATGCATATATATATATATATATATATAGTTATTATTTTTCTATAAAAGTTCAAATGAATATATTTGCATAAAATAAAATTTTCAGAAACAATCACAATATATATTTATTTAAAAAAAAGGTAAAAAAATACTACAAATATTTTGCACAATATATATTTATTTAAAAAAAAGGTAAAAAATATTACAAATATTTTGCTTAGATCTGAAACTTTGTTGGTGAAATTGGTAGAAAAATAGTGTGGGTAATGATCTTTCCTCTTTCTTTCTCTCTTCTTTCCCCTTCTTTCTCTCTTATGTTTATGTTGTTGTTATTAAACTCAAATTAAGATGCGGCAGGAAAGGAAGGAATGTCAACTATGTTTTTGGGCAAGAATGGGATAAACAAAATAAATAATGGAATGAAGTCAACCGCTACTAAGGGTGAGCAAGATATGGTTTGAAGACCAAACTGTGCACGGAACCGCTTAGGTGCGGTTTGATAAATCCAAAACCGCACATGAAATCGCTTGTGATTAGTGCAGTGCGTTTTTGAACCGTGCGGTGCGGTTTTATTTGGTGCGGTTTCGGTTCCAAAACCAATTGAAACAACAAATTAAATTTTATGCAATTTAAATTAATAATTTAGCATAACACAATATTAAAGTTGTAAAAGAGATCAAAGCTAAGGCACTGGAGTTTTTATCCCTCGTTCTGCACATTCAAAAAGAAAAAACAAGCCGCAAGGAAGAATATTCAGTACTACTTCATCCAACACCGAGTTTCAAAGCTAACTCAAGAGGGTTGCCTCATAATTTGTCTAATTTTAATAACTTTAATTCTTTTAACCATAAAAGATATTGAATCCAAATAATTAAATATATATATATATATATATATATATATATATATATATAATTTATGAAGTATATATACATATATATGCTCAAACAGTGTGTAATCCAATAATTTTTTATAATTAAGGGATAATTGTATGAGATTTGTATGGTGATGGGATCATGTAGATCGATTCCATTCAAATTCAGAATTAGTAGCTTACTTTTCATGGGAATTTCATTACACAAGATTAATTAAAATATCTCTCCTGTAATATGATTGTATAATTAATTAATTTTCATGATGCGGTTTGATTTCGGTTTTATGCGTGCGATTTACCAAACCCAAATCGTTAATTTGGTTTTTCAACCCACCTAAAACCAACACATACGCCAGAATAGTTGGTGTCGTTTTAGTTGGTGCAGTTTGTGCGATTTTTAGTGCGATTTCAATTAGAATTTGGTTCCTTGCTCAGCCCTAGCCGCTACAACTTGTAGCAGCATGTACATTTGGACCGAGGTGGAGTTTTAAAAAGTCTTGCCACTTACCAAGGTGCAATTAATACAACATTGAATGAATAATATAATTAATATTACATTGAATAATACTCCCTCCATTCCTAAATAAGTGTCGTTTAAAGTTTTTGTACATGGATTAAGAAAGTCATTTAATATTATTATTTAATAATTAAAATTTGTGTAAAATTTCATCATTGCCCCTTTATGGGAGGTTGAAAACTATTAATACAAGGGAGAGAATTTCTTGGGACAATGAGAGAAGGTAGGGGTGATATATGAAAGTAATTTATTCTTCTAGAAAGTTGTAAACGACAAATAAATTGGAATAATTTTTTTCTTATAAAACGTCACTTATTTAGGAACGGAGGGAATAATAAAATAATATTACGAATTTTAGCAGCAAGTTGTTACAAGTTGTAGCGGCATTGGGGGTCGGCAAGTGGGTCCCAGATTACTTGTAGTGGCATGTTGTGGTTGGCAAGTGGGCCTCATATTACTTTTTGATTACTTTTTGGGGGCTTATTCAGAATTTCAAATGCCTATCATACGTATTGAATTGCTGTTACATGTAGCAGAAGAGGCTTTTAAATTTTAAATTTATACCGCAAGACCCCAACTTTTTATGAATAAAAACTTAATTTTCTCTAATTATTATTTTAAATAATAAGGTGTGCTTTGATATAATGCTATAGTTATAGGTGATATGTGCAACTTTTGCAAAGTAAGAAAGTTTTCATAAAATATTCGTTTGGTCGGGGAATATTCTTTTTATTGGGAAATATTCTTACGACGGCACAATCATTAGTGGACCCCACAACGGAATGATTGTCGGATATAGGAAGCGACAGAAATAACTTTTTTATAAAAATAACGGCAAAACTTTTAGCGTTAACTGTTGAAATACCGGTGATAAAAGAATAGTAATACGCGTGGTTGCACAGTAGCATACGGTATTGTACAGTATCTCTGATTATTGATGCTTACGTAAGAAATCAGTCAGTTTCATTTAATAATTATCACAGTAGTTGTTGCATAGTATCTCATATTATTGATTCAATTATTGTCACAGTATCATCTGCACAATATTTTATATTATTAAATCAATAATTGAGACGACATAGTTATTCATATTATTATTTGTATTATTGACAATGTCTAGAAAGTTCTGTCGAGAAAATTGTTAGGTTATTTAATTACGTGCCAATAAGGAGAAATCTTTATCGGAAAGCCCTCTCTTTCTTGAGAATGATCTGGTTGTTAATATTGTGAGTTATAATATTAATGATAAATAATTGTTGAAAGATTAAAAATATATTTATTGAAGTTAAGTGATTTGTGGTAAATATTTATTTAATTTTTGATATAAATAGAGGTGTTTGTCATGAAGTATTTGTTGTAAGTTTGGCTTATTACATGGATCCCCACTTACTCATTTTTCAAAATCGGCGATAGAAAGTTGTCTCAGTTTTGTTTTATTATTATTATAATAATAATAAAACAGAAAACTTTTTATATAAAACAGAATACTTTTATATTATATATAAAGTTATTTGTTTTATTAAATTATAATTAGAATATATTATATTTTATATTAAGTATTTGTTTTATTAGAATATTTTATTGCACATTGATGAATAGTAAAATCAATTTTTACCGAATACGTCCGTCTGTGAATTCGTTCTGTTCACCCGTGAAAATTTTAAATAGTGCTATGCCATTCTCCTATAAATAGGATGCTTAGTTAAGAAATAAAAATTACACCAGAATCAGAGAATTCTTCTTTTATAATATTGTGCGTATTTCTTTTGAGTATAAGGATACTTTGAGTGTAGCAAATAGTGCAAGTTTTCTTCAAGAATATCTCCGCTATACCAGTCAAATTTAGTCTCCTACTAAGGTAAGGGATATTATTTTCGTTCAATATTCGTAAGGAATATTATTTTCTTCCATACTCTATAGTATGTAAGTGATATTATTTCGTTTCATATTCCTAAATCTACACTTTGATAAGTATTGCTTCCATAATCACTGAAATTAGTATAATATCTTTGAGTTTTGCACTTCATCTAGTATCGTTTCATTAGAATATTGAACTGAACTTTCTTATTAAATTTTAATATTTTCATTCGGGATAATATTCACGAGGTACTATTCAATCGAATACTATTTCAATACTTTACCCTTGCTTTCTCTGTTTGAAGGTGATACAAACTTGAATTCTCCAATTGCTCTCAAATCAATTCTCTCAATTTTCTCTATAGAATTTCTCTGATGAAAGTAGGAACTGATATGGCGTATGATATAAGATATAAGTATAATACGTATAATATATAATGGGTGAGTTAGTGGCGTCAGTTAATCCGTAATGAGTTAACTAGTGCAACTCTCCTTAGGGCCTTGTTTGGCTAAACTTTATTCTCCATTTCCATTTATTTTAATTAACTCTTATTATATAGTTAATGGTCACACATCTAATTAATCAATTAATTTTATTAAATTGAATAAATAAAATCACATAAATTCACAGTCACATAATTAAAATTCTTATATATTAATTATGTCAATTTATTAAATCTCTAATTAATTATAAAATTAATTAGAATAACATTATGCTTATTAATTAATTCCTTTAATCAAATAAGCTCAATTAAAAACATACTTTGTGTGAGACCCCAGATTTTATGAATAAATATTTAATTTTTTTTCTCGAAATAATTTTTTTATATATTATGGTGTGGATTTGATATAATAGTTATGGGTAGTATTTATAAATTTTACAAAGTATGCAAGTTGTCATATAATATTCGATTGGTCGGGGAATATTCATTTTAACAGGGAATATTCGTACAACGACACAATCATTGGTGGACCCCACAACGGAATTATTGTCGGATTGAGAAAACGACAAAAATATTTTATTAAAAATAACGGCGGAAGTTTTACCATTGTTACTGTTGAACTACTCGGTAGTAAAAGTACAGTAATATGTGTGGTTGCATAGTAGCACACGGTATTAATTATTGATGCTTACGTGAGAATTCACTTAGTTTTGCTTATTATTTGGATTCCTATTTTGCCCATTTTTCAAAAGAATCGGTAGAATTTTTTTAATAAGGGTGGGGCCCACAGGTGGGGGCCACATATGGGGCCCACATGTGAAGTATGAAACCTGAAAATAGGGGTGGGAGAAAGTTTACGTAAATGAGGGGTAAAATATAAGAGTATGTAATGTGTGTGTGTGTGTATATATATATATATATATATATATATATATATATATATATATATATATATATATATATATATATATATATAATGTGAGTGGAAAGTGGTGGAAAAGTGATAGTATGAGAGTGATGGGTGTAAGATGTGTGTGTGTGATAGTGATGTGCGTATTTGTAGTGTTAGTGGAGGATGTTGGAAAAGGAAGAGTGTATTATTTATATATTATATATGGTGTGAATAATTATATATATTTATAATGGGTGTGGTAAGTGGTGAATGTGGTGGATGGTGATATGTTGGTGGAGGAAACATGCGGGGCCATGTTGGAAGAAAAAAAAATGAATGGGGATGGAGGGAAGAAGAATGAGATGGGAGAAAGAAAGAATTGGACGGAAGGTGTATTATTATGTATATTATATTATATATATATATATATATATATATATAGGTAAGTTTGAAAAATTGGGTAGAGGGAGTAAGATGGATAATCACGGGTCTTCCACCCGTGATTTTTTTTTCTTGCACATGTTATATATAATATATATATATATATATATATATATATATATATAATATATTATATTTTATTTAAAAGATTTTGCTTTAATTATGGATCGTCCGATTAAAGTAAATCAATCTGGACCGTTCATGAGTTAGTTACTATGCAGTCCATTTTCCTATAAATAGAAACTCATTCCTTCATTATTTCTTATGAATTCACTGAAACTTTGGAGAGAGAAATTATAGAGAAGCTATAGAAAAGTATCCTGCTCCTTCCCTACTCTTATATTCAGTTTATTTTACGGTAAGGGGTGTTATTCTTTCTTATTCATAAAGAGAACTTTTGTTATTCCATTTCTTATTATTCTGTTGGAATAACCTGTATACGCGGTCTACCCTATACTTGGTGACATTCTTCTATTATTCTGTTGGAACATCCTGTCTGTGTGTTTTACACCGGACCTGGTTCCGTTTTTATTATTATTCTGTTGGAACATCCTGTCTGTGTGTTTTACACCGGACCTGGTTCCGTCTTTATTATTATTCTGTTGAAACATCCTGTCCGTGTGTTTTACACCGGACCTGGTTTCATCTTTATTATTATTCTGTTGGAACATCTTGTCTGTGTGTTTTACACCGGACCTGGTTCCGTCTTTATTATTATTCTGTTGGAATATCCTGTCTGTGTGTTTTACGCCGGACCTGGTTCCATTATTTATTATTCTGTGGGAATAACCTGTCTGTGCGGTCTATCGCATGCATGGTGATTTCTTTTGTTATTCCATTCTTTATTATACTCAGTTGGTTAAGTTTTGACTTCTATACTCCATGAAATTTGTGGAATATCCTTGATAATTGCGTTTCATCCAGTATCTTTTCATGAAAATATTCTTCTAAGCATTCTTGAATTTTACTCCACAAAGCAGTATCATGTTGACAATTTGGACATTGTTAATTCTTGGATAAATTAATTCTTGAACTTATTTTATTGAATTCTTATATCATTGTCATCATCTTCATGTTTATAAAATGTTAAAAGTCATCTGTGGCCTGTAGTGCATAGATGGACTTGGTATGATTATGACCAGGGATTATTCGGTATAATCATGACCGTAATGTTACAAATGATGTGATAAAAGTCCTCATTGGCCCGTAGTGCGTTGATGGACAGTTGTTGGCATGATCATGACCATTAATGAATACACGAATATCCTTGGCCGTAGTGCAGGGTTGATTCGATGATGTGGATTATTTTATTAAGCCGAGTCTCAGCGATCACAGTGTTGAAAAACCTTTTAAATCATAAAAGATAGTAGAGTTTATTTTCTACTTGACTCTTTAATGGATTATTTGTTCCGCTGTAGTTAAACTTGATGTCTATTATATTTTATCAGTTTAACATTATTGAAGGCTAATGATAATTTATTCTGCATTATCTTAGTCATAATATTTCTTACTGGGCTAGTTGAGCTCACCCTTTCTTTCACTGTTCTCTTCAGGAAATGAAAACGTAGCTGGGGCAAGTCGGGAAACGTAGTGATGGTCCGAATGATAATATTAGTTAGTAGTCCTCACTATTCTATGTAATGGTGTGTTAATAAATGTAATGAGGACTCCTTTTGAGTATGAATACTCTCTAGAAGATAATATTTGTATTCAAACTCACAGTTTATGTTTTGTCGTATGTTACACGACTGTTGTATAATTAAGTTTGGATTTGTATTTTGTACCATGTATTTGGCGACTCAAGATGGGTGATGTATACCTAATTTTGGGGGGCGTCACAGTTGGTATCAGAGCTTAGGGATATGATCCCTGGCTAAGATGTGAGAATAGAACTAGGAGGGGAGAGACGGGGAATTCCTTCGCTAGTATGACCTACCTAAGTTTATTTGGTATTTAATTGGTCTGTCAGTGTATAGGGATAATATGTGACATGTTAATTAACCCTTATTTTGTGAAAGTGTTTGAGAATGGCATCTGAAAATGCTGAGATAAGCAATGAAGCACATGAGAGTGTTGATTCAGCTCAAGCAAAAGGTAACGACCAACAACACGATAATAATCATACTGGTGGTAACGGCTATCGGAACAATGATAACCATCATGGGGGAAATGATCATGCCAAGAGTGGTAATCACTTCGGTGGTAATCATGGCAAAGATAATAGAAGTGAAAATTGCAAGAAGAGAATGTCATTTAGCCCAATTTTGTCGTGTACCAAAGTCAAGTCCAGCTGGAACGGTGGCACCAAAGGCGGATATAGACAAAACAAAGTCGTTGGTTTTAGGAAGAGCGTTTTTCATGACTTCTCAAAAAGCAAGTAAACCGAACGAAGTTAGCACGGGTTAGTTAATTATAAATTCTTGTAAAATCTATACCTTATTAGATATCGGTTCTACCCATTCTTTTATCTCTCTTGCTTGCGTTCAACGTTTAAATTTGACTTTAGAGAGATTAGACTATGACCTATCGGTTGAAACTCCGTTAGGAGAAACCTTCATTTCATGTGTTATCCAAGTCTTGGATGAGAGTCACAGTTTTGAGTGATATTTTTATTGTTAATAAATTTCCTGACGTATTCTTGAAGACTTCTTAAACTACCCCTAGAGCATGAAATCGAATTTTGTATTGACCCCAGTACAAAACCCATTTATAAAACCCTCAAATATTTCATCAACTAAAAGGATCTGGTTACGTTGATTATAATGAGAGTCATAATAAAAGCGTTGGAATAATGAAAAATCATGGGTATATGTGGTATTAGTAAGTGTTATGATGAGTTATGTTGGTTATTATGTGAAAACATGCAAGTTTCTTAGAAATCACAAAGGGTTAAAAAATCAGATTTTGGTAAAAAGGTAACATAAAATTTAATTGACCATATCTCCTATTATATTTTGAATTTTTGAGTGTGGTTAAGTCCTAGAGTTAGATCTATGAGTTACCTAACTAATTCAAGTGGAATCACTGAAAAATGTGTTGTAGATTTTCGTGCGGACTGATTTTAGCAAAGGAGTCAAAACTTCAAAATGTCCAAAACGCTGGTGCCACGTTTTTGTAAGGGCTGTTTCGGCTACTTAATTAGAGAGAAAAATTCAGGCCTTTTGGGACATAAAAGTATATGGTATAAAGAACATCGTGTCTAAAAATGAGCTCATTCCGACTTAAAATGAGCAAGTGATGACCATTTCAATATTTAGGTTTTTCTGACAAAAACTGCTATAACCGGAGTTCTACAACTCCGATGACCATGAAATTTAAACTGGAGGCTCACATTAACATGTGTAAGGTATTGCCAAGATTTGAGAATTTTTGGAGTTAAACTTGAGGTAGCAAATTTCTTAATGAATTAATTAGAAATTATTATTTTTAAAAATAGTAAATGAATTTTAAAAATTCCGAGAAAAATGTATGTTCATTATGAGACTATATTATGCTAAATCCCAGAAAAGAAATATTTTTGGGACTGATTTGGTATTTTTATGAAAAATATTTAGTTACGAATATATGAGTTAAATATGTTATGTGAAGTAACAAAGTTGAAAAATAGGATTTTATGGCTTGAAAATCCTATATAGAGCATATGCATATTTTTGATGAGGGATTTGATCATTGGTGATGATATCTTATGAGTATGGCATTTTTGAATGATTAAATGCATTATATGGTAAAGCGTAAACAATTGAAATAAATTGTTTATAAGTTTAAGAAGTGATTAAAATATTGTTATAAGATTAATGATATTAGATTATAAGATTATTAAGTGATTAATAGCATTGGGATATTCTTGAACCCTGGATAAATTATATTATAAATGTTTAATATTTATTATTTATCTCATTTGATTGATTCTTTATATCATTATCCTCATGCTTATATTGTGTTGAAAGTCATCTGTGGCTTACGTGCATAGATGGACTTGGTATGATTATGACCATGGATTGTTTGGTATAATCATGACCGTAATTGAAAACACGATTATCTTTGGCACGTGGTGCATGGATAATTCGTGGTCGTGATACTAAAGAATATCCTTAGCCTGTAGTGCAGGGATGATTCGACGATGTGGATTAATTATTGAGCTGAGTCTCAGCAATGAAATATTAATTCATGGATGTGGTAAAAGTCATCTTTGGCCTAGTGCATAGATGGACTTGGTATGATTATGACCAGGGATTATTCGGTATAATTATGACCGTAATTGAAAACACGATTATCTTTGGCACGTAGTGCATGGATAATTCATGGTCGTGATACTAAAGAATATCCTTGGCCTGTAGTGCAGGGATGATTCGACGATGTGGATTAATTATTGAGCTAAGTCTCAGCAATGAAATATTAATTCATGGATGTGGTAAAAGTCATCTTTGGCCGTAGTGCATAGATGGACTTGGTATGATTATGACCAGGGATTATTCGGTATAATCATGACCGTAATTGAAAATACGAATATCCTTGACCCGTAGTGTATGGATAATTCGTGGTCGTGATACTATTAAGCTGAGTCTCAGCATTATTGGTTTTACAGTTGTATATCTTTGGCCTGTAGTGCAAAGATAAATTGTTAATGAACATCTTTGACCGAATTACAAAGATAAATTTAATGCTTTCAATGATAAAGGTATTCGAGGTATCCTCACCTCTTTATCATACCAGGTACGTACGTAAATTTCGAGGGCGAAATTCTATAAGAAGGGGAGATTGTGAGACCCCAGATTTTATGAATAAATATTTAATTTTTTTTCTCGAAATAATTTTTTTATATATTATGGTGTGGATTTGATATAATAGTTATGGGTAGTATTTATAAATTTTGCAAAGTATGCAAGTTGTCATATAATATTCGATTGGTCGGAAAATATTCGTTTTAACAGGGAATATTCGTACAACGACACAATCATTGGTGGACCCCACAACGGAATTATTGTCGGATTGAGAAAACGACAAAAATATTTTATTAAATATAACGGCGGAAGTTTTACCATTGTTACTGTTGAACTACTCGGTAGTAAAAGTACAGTAATACGCGTGGTTGCATAGTAGCACACGGTATTGATTATTGATGCTTACGTGAGAATTCACTTAGTTTTGCTTATTATTTGGATTCCTATTTTGCCCATTTTTCAAAAGAATCGGTAGAAATTTTTTAATAAGGGTGGGGCCCATAGGTGGGGGCCACATATGGGGCCCACATGTGAAGTATGAAACCTGAAAATAAGGGTGGGAGAAAGTTTACGTAAATGAGGGGTAAAATATAAGAGTATGTAATGTGTGTGTATATATATATATAATGTGAGTGGAAAGTGGTGGAAAAGTGATAGTATGAGAGTGATGGGTGTAAGATGTGTGTGTGTGATAGTGATGTGCGTATTTGTAGTGTTAGTGGAGGATGTTGGAAAAGGAAGAGTGTATTATTTATATATTATATATGGTGTGAATAATTATATATATTTATAATGGGTGTGGTAAGTGGTGAATGTGGTGGATGGTGATATGTTGGTGGAGAAAACATACGGGGCCATGTTGGAAGAAAAAAAAATGAATGGGGATGGAGGGAAGAAGAATGAGATAGGAGAAAGAAAGAATTGGACGGAAGGTGTATTATTATGTATATTATATTATATATATATATATATATATATATATATATATATATATATATATATATATATATATAGGTAAGTTTGAAAAATTGGGTAGAGGGAGTAAGATGGATAATCACGGGTCTTCCACCCGTGATTTTTTTTTTCTTGCACATGATATATATATATATATATATATATATATATATATATATATATATATATATATATATATATATATATATTATATTTTATTTAAAAGATTTTACTTTAATTATGGACCGTCCGATTAAAGTAAATCAATCTGGATCGTTCATGAGTTAGTTACTATGCAGTCCATTTTCCTATAAATAGAAACTCATTCCTTCATTATTTTTTACGAATTCACTGAAACTCTGGAGAGAGAAATTATAGAGAAGCTATAGAAAAGTATCCTGCTCCTTCCCTACTCTTATATTCAGTTTATTTTACGGTAAGGGGTGTTATTCTTTCTTATTCATGAAGAGAACTTTTGTTATTCCATTTCTTATTATTCTGTTGGAATAACCTGTATACGCGGTCTACCCTATACTTGGTGACATTCTTCTATTATTCTGTTGGAACATCCTGTCTGTGTGTTTTACACCGGACCTGGTTCCGTTTTTATTATTATTCTGCTGGAACATCCTGTCTGTGTGTTTTACACCGGACCTGGTTCCGTCTTTATTATTATTTTGTTAGAACATCCTGTCCGTGTGTTTTACACCGGACCTGGTTCCGTCTTTATTATTATTTTGTTGGAACATCCTGTCTGTGTGTTTTACACCGGACCTGGTTCCGTCTTTATTATTATTCTGTTGGAATATCCTGTCTATGTATTTTACGCCGGACCTGGTTCCATTATTTATTATTCTGTGGGAATAAACTGTCTGTGCGGTCTATCGCATGCATGGTGATTTCTTTTGTTAGTCCATTCTTTATTATACTCAGTTGGTTAAGTTTTGACTTCTATACTCCATAAAATTTATGGAATATCCTTGATAATTGCGTTTCATCCAGTATCTTTTCATGAAAATATTCTTCTAAGCATTCTTGAATTTTACTCCACAAAGCAGTATCATGTTGACAATTTGGACGTTGTTAATTCTTGGATAAATTAATTCTTGAACTTGTTTTATTGAATTCTTATATCATTGTCATCATCCTCATGTTTATAAAATGTTAAAAGTCATTTGTGGCCTATAGTGCATAGATGGACTTGGTATGATTATGACCAGGAATTATTCGGTATAATCATGACCGTAATGTTACAAATGATGTGATAAAAGTCCTCATTGGCCCGTAGTGCGTTGATGGACAGTTGTTGGCATGATCATGACCATTAATGAATACACGAATATCCTTGGCCGTAGTGCAGGGTTGATTCGATGAAGTGGATTATTTTATTAAGTTGAGTCTCAGCGATCACAGTGTTGAAAAACCTTTTAAATCATAAAAGATAGTAGAGTTTATTTTTTACTTGACTCTTTAATGGATTATTTGTTCCGCTGCAGTTAAACTTTATGTCTATTATATTTTATCAGTTTAACATTGTTGAAGGCTAATGATAATTTATTCTGCATTATCTTAGTCATAATATTTCTTACTGGGATAGTTGAGCTCACCCTTTCTTTCGCTGTTCTCTTCAGGAAATGAGAACGTAGCTGGGGCAAGTCGGGAAACGGAGTGTGGTCCGAATGATAATATTAGTTAGTAGTCCTCACTATTCTATGTAATGGTGTGTTAATAAATGTAATGAGGACTCCTTTTGAGTATGAATACTCTCTAGAAGATAATATTTGTATTCAAACTCACAGTTTATGTTTTGTCGTATGTTACACGACAGTTGTATAATTAAGTTTGGATTTGTATTTTGTACCATGTATTTGGCGACTCAAGATGGGTAATGTATACCTAATTTTGGGGGGCGTCACACTTTGAATAATAAATTCTCCACATTAATTTAATCAATGTAACACATATAATTAAATTAATCTACCACAATTTCATCAATTAATTATTTAACCCAATAATTAAATCATCGAAAAATATTTATTTAATTTAATAAATATTCAAATTAAATTAAAAAAATCTCGTTTGTCACAACTATGATTGCTGGAATAATATATATGACTAGAGGCGTGTATTTTTTTCCTATTTTTTAGGTAACCGAACCGATTCGAACCGACCGGTTCGGGACAAAGCGACACAGGTTCGGTATCGGTATATATAACTGGTATATACCCTTACCAGGTTCGAGAAGTTATTTTTCTTGGTCGGTACATACCGTACCGAACCGGTACATATAGGTTGAAGTTATTCTCTCTTCCTATTATATATGCAGTACTCCCAAAGTCGTTTCTCTCACTAGGTTTTCTTTTGGTTCTAAAGAAGAAAGGAAATAACAGCACGGATGGCTCCGCCACCCCCACCAGTACGTGGGTGATTTGCAAGCAGAAGTGACAGAGGTGGAACTCTCAAAATTAATTTCCAAAATGGGTTTTTTCCTTTTCATGGTATGCATTTTCTTTCTCATCTTCTTTGGTTTCTACATATATATTATTCACGATTTGTAAATCTTGAAGAAAAATTAAATGGGTTTCTGTTTTTCTTATTTACATTTTACTGCACTTCAAACGGATTTACATATTGAAGATAATGGAGCCCTTTTTGTTTTCAACATGGTAATTTTACCTCTAAAGCTCTTCTATTTTGTATAACTGAATAGTTGAAATTAAATGTACTCTCTCTCTTTCTATGTGTGAGTATATTAGTAAATTAGTTATACATACTGTTTTTCTTGATATTGAAATCTGTTTCTGTTTCAATTTCTGTTGAAACTTGGGCTCTATTTCTCTTTTTTTGGTAATTTGAAGGATAGTGACAGTGAATCAGTGATGTTTAACCAGTACAAGAATAGGTATAAACCGGTATCAAATCCGTATCGAACCGGCTAACCGGTTCAGGACACCGGTTTAATCTGTTCCGATATCGGTACATAAATTTGGACATTTTCGATAACCGGTTCGGTACAGTTCGGGTCAGTCCAATACAGTTATTTACCGATGCATACCCCTACATATGACTAGTGGCGGAACCAAAACATTTTTAGAGGAGGTTCAAAATACATCAGTAAACAAATTTATTTATTGACGCTTGGAGTGCTTCTTTCAAATTCATTTTACCCAATTATAGTATTTCACAACATCTTATTCCAATCCGTATCAACATTTGAGTTGTGAGTCTAATGGCTTTAAATACACACACACACACACACACACACACACACACACACACACACACACACATATATATATATATATATGGGCAATAATCCATAGCATCTATTTGCTATGGATCAAAAAATGAGTAAATACCATCTATACCATCCATAGCAATTATCAACAGTCCAGATTTAAAAACTATTTTCGTCATCCGCTATTATTTCTAGCGGACAGGTATAGAATTTGTATGGGTCAATTTTACCCCACTAAGACCGAGTCAGCTGAGCTCCAAATCACAGCAGTCCTATTCTCTTCTTTTTGGTTCAAACTACAAACGTTGAGGATAACAACAGCCCCCTTCTCTATGTCCGTTACTTTGCATTCATCACTTCATCTCACTTAATTCATTGATTCTTTCATCAATTTATATGACTAAGGCTGGATCAAGCAACAATTTGAAACCCTAAATCAAAGATTCTATTCATAATAATGGTGTTCAAAGGCAGATTCTTCTCTTCGAAGAAATTCTCCTCTGACACTTCCAGTCCCGATGGATCCAATAACAGTCCTCGATCCTTCGATAATTCGGTTCCAACTCGAATTCGCCCATCAGATCTGATAAGAAGAAGGGCAAATTGAAAGACGATCAACAGCAGCAAATCTCTCCTAGTAAGACAATACAGCAAAAAATATAAGGAACTAAAAAATATAAGGAACAACATCATAATCTGGTCGATAGAGCACTACTAACTTTCTGAATAATAACCTGGAGGATGCCACAAAGAGAAGCCTACAAATCTCCTTGTTTTTCCCTATCATCTGATGATCCAATTTGGAGCTCAGCTGATTTGGCCTTAGTGGGGGTAAAATCGACCCATATAAATTTTATACCCGTCCGCTAGAAATACTAGCGGATGGCGAAAATAGATTTTAAATATGGACCATTGATAATTGATATGGATGGTGTTGGGTCATGATAATTTTCGTACTGGGCCGGACCGGTTAGGCTCCTCCCTTGAATCATGATATCTTATATATTGGGCCAATTCAATGAATTACTTTTATTGAATCTTGTAAGATTTAGGCTGGAATGATGGATCGACCCATTACATATTTAAATATCTACATCTTTGACCGGTAATGATGAAAGAATATAACAGTTGACTGTGATCTCTGTCATGCATTAATGTGGATGGGATCTAATCGGCCGGCGGTGGCAAACAGGGAAAGGATGGAGCAGGTGAGCTGCCTGTATTCGGCTGAGGTGACTAGGAGTGGGGAACTGTGCTAGTGGGGGTGGGTGGCATGAAAACCGGATAGAGTGTATATGAGCAAGGATCACACAGGAAGAAAAAGGTAACAAAACAAACTGAATTATTTTCTCTCTCAAACACTAGATATTCTTATCCTCTATTGAAAATGTTTGGTTTGTAAGATTCATGAACGCAATTAAATTACACAAAATAAGCAAAAACATGGTAAAATAGAGTTTTAAAATTTTACAAACCATATACCCGGATAATCCTTTATGCACAATTATTAATTAAATAAAAAGACGAAGAATAAGAATTATACCCTTGTAGAACTAGCTTCCTCGGGTACAATTTCACCTCTAATCCTTTTCGTATTCAACTTGAATCTACCAGGTTAGATTCCATTCTTTAATCAACGTTAGCCACCCAAGTGTTTGGCCTCTAGAGGTGATCCACCAAGAAAGAACAAAGATTCAAGAAGAAGTGTATTTTAGCTCAAACCCTAGTTTTTCCTATCTCTGTAGAAAAATGGCGTACTCTCCAACAATTGAAATCACGTCACGTTGATATCTGATATAAGACGCCTCTTATAAAGATACCAATTAACCCTTTTAATATTATTAAAATAGGGTATTATTTAATTAATTAAACTCCTTTAATTAATTAGGCTCCCTAATCTTATTAGGGATAATTAATTAAACTCTTTTAATTAATTTACCTCCTAATCTTATTAGGAATAAATGAGAGTACTTATATTAAATTAATTCCCAAACTCCTTTAGAAATTAAAATAATAATAATTATAATAATATAAATAAGACTCCTCTTATTAATTTATATTTAATATTTCTAAAATATTAAATATTAAATATTAAGTTATTTAATTTACTCTATCACCATATAGATTAAATTAAATACACTTAACATATTGTTACGATTATACCATTAACTTCTTAAATAATTATTCTTTCTTTTATGGTGTGACCATTTAGGTTCTCCATATTAAACCGGTTGTGAATAAATCAATTAGAACAATTCTAATCTTATTTAAATAAATAAATTAAATTATTAATTTATTTAAATAAATAATTTTTATTCTACAATAGGGATAAGTCTCCCTAGCGATTAAGAACTTTCCAGATAATATAGATTTTAACATTAACCATAAAAGAACCTTTGAGTAAATAGTTACTGTATAATTCAATCCTTCCTCCATACAATGTCTCAATTAAATATAAGACATGAAATTACTGCCAAGTCTTATTTTATTTAATTATATGTATTTCGATCCTTAAATGCATAACTCCAAATAATGCAAATTAGAAACTCCTTTCTAATTTTATTCTGCCTTGGCTAAGGACTACTGTGTTGTCATTTATCGAATCACATAGGACATTTCTCTTCTTTTACTAGAAGCGGTAGATTCTTTATTGATCATTCATTATCTCCATATATAACTTATTATACCCAAGCATACCCTTTGATATACCCTAAGGGTCATAAGGAATAAGTCAAAGTATAATTCATTATACACAAGATACTATGATGATCTCAAGTCTAAGGATCACTTGTATTACTATCACTTCAGGAATTCCTATTGACAGGTAACTAAAACTCCATTAGGTATTCCTTAGCGAGCCACGTTTAGTGAACTTATTCTCTAATAAGTACCTACATACTTGCTTTAGTGTCTCCACACAAATGATCATGAGATCAATTATCCTCATCCAATGAGCAAGCAACATATGTATCAATCTATCCGGATTCATTAATTTCCTTTTTAGTAATCTAACGATTGGGAATTATTTTAGTTTTAAGCTTTCTAAGAATTTAGATCTCATTAGAATGATCATCATCATTATTTTAAAAGCATTGCTTAAAACTATAGGTTTATCACATATTATTAAAACATCACTATGTAGATAAATTAAAGCATTTAGTAAATGAATACTTTTATTAATAAATGAATAAGATTGTTGCAAAGTATATGCTTTATCATCAACATGATTGGCTTGTGTGCATAGTACTTTCAGAAAAGCAAAACAAAAGTACCTATTGTCTCATCACTTAAGAAAGCACAACCAAATACAATAGTTTGACCATGGTTATTAACTCCCATTAGTGGTGTAAATATCATTCCGTAACGATTAGTATTGTCTGTGGTATCAAAAATGATAACATCACCGTAAAATCTATAAACTCGTTTAGAAGTTGCATCGGCCCAAAAATAACGAGTAATCCTCTTTTCATCGTCTGTGTCAATTGTAAAAGTGAATGAAAGATTATTTTGTTGTTTTAACTTCATGTACTCATTCAACATATCGTCATCATGTCCCTTCAACTCATTACTCTTATCTCTTTTAAAGTTATACAAATCTCATTCAGTGCAACCAATATTTTTAAACCCTCCCCCCTGCACTGCAAGAATTTCGTATTGTTGGCATTGTGCTATATTCACCATGCCAAGTTGTTGACTCAAAGATTTTTAGGTTGTTAACACATTACGGTGAGATCGTATATGTGGGGTTGACAATGGCCCTCCTCAATTTTAGTGACTACGTATAAGTCATTTCTTTTTACCATTACAATTCTTGCATCACAACCTTTTTTTGTAGATCCACGTTTTCATTTTACATCCACATCGGCTAATAGTTCGACCATTCCTTGCTTATAACACACATTTTCCTTCCTACAAATTTGTTTCCCACCCTTTTTTCTCATTAAACTTTCACACACTAAAACCAACATGCATTGCATATGTATTGCAAAAAGTGTGAACACCATCTAATGTCTGAAATTCTTGACCTAACTTAGGTATAAACTCATCGACTACTTGAGGATAGTAGACAAAAGTTTTAGCACTGTTCACATCCAACCCCTCTGCACTCAAGTCATCCCCCTCCATTTCTATTTCCAAATTGTATATATAGTCTAAATCCATTTCTGCATTATCCCCACGACTCCTTATTTCATGGTGCATGTCATCCATTTTTAATAAACCTTAAAATAATGCATCTATTGTGACGCCCCCAAAATAGGTATTACATCACCCATTCTGAGTCGCCAAATACATGGTATAGAAACAAATACAACTTCAGTAATACAATTATCGAGCAGAATACGACAACACATATACTGTGAGTTTGAATACAAATATTGTCTACTAGAGAGTATACAAACTCAAAAGGAGTTCTCATTACAATTATCACACTATTTCACAGAATAGTGAGGACTACTAATGCAACCATCTGGACCGTCAATCCATTTTCGACTAGTCCCAGCTATATTCTCATTTTCTGAAGAGAACAGTGAAAGAAAGGATGAGCTCAACTAGCCCAGTAAGAAATATTATGACTAAGATAATGTACATCAAGTTATCATTAGTCTTCAACACGAAAAAATCTGATAAAATATAATAGACAACAAGTTTTAGATCAACAACTGCAGTGAAAAAAGCAATCCATTAGAAGAGTCAAGTAGAGCATAAAACCTACTATCTTCTATGATTTAAAAGATTTATCATCAATTTTATTGCTGAGATTCAGCTTAATAAATAATCCACATCATCGAATCATTCCTGCACTACGGGCCAAAGATAATCGTGTTTTCATCAACGGTCATGATCATGCCATAAAATAATTCATCTTTGCACCCTTGGCCGAAAAGAATCCATGGCCATAATCATACCAAAAATTATCCATCAATGCACTACGGGCCAATGAGGACTTTTACCACATCATTTGTAACATTACGGTCATGATTATACCGAATAATCCCTGGTCATAATCATACCAAGTCCATCTATGCACTACAGGCCACGGATGACTTTCAACAGAATATAAACATGAGGATGATGACAATGATATAATAATTCAATTAAACAAGTTCAAGGATAAATTTTAAAGATTTATAATTTAATTTATCCAGAAATCAATAACGTCCAAATTGTCAACATGATACTACTTTTGTAACGCCCCCAAAATAGGTCCATTCCATCCAACCCATTTTGAGTCGTCAAATACATGGTACAGATAACAACTACAACTTTATTAGAACAATTGTCGTGCAAAATACAACAACACATATGCTATGAGTTTGGGTACAAATATATACCAACTGTGACTCATGTCCCAACCTTGGATAGCACGTCACAATGACACCTTACATAAAGGTATAGTCAAAAACTGTTTTAAAAATTAGAATCTTTGGGAAGTGCTCAAGGAAACCTTCGTACATGGGAGACCATGCTTCTAGGTTATGATAGATATCATATGGCCACAGAATTATCCTTGGTTGACCCAATAGACCCCAAAGAAAAATGAGAAGTTTACTATCATATTCTTCCCAATGGTGAGTCTTCTCTTGACATATCATTATCTCTACTGTCTCTAATTGAGAATTATACTTCAAACAAACACCAAGATTATATAGGTAGTGCTCGTATATATACTCAGCAAGTGGATGAGCACATCTCTGTCTTATGATGACACGAGGTTGTATGTCGTTAGACATCTTGTATGATAGTGGCAAACCACCCTTCCAACGTTAGGTACACCTTACCCTATTGGATTCACCAAATAAAACTACTAAGTGAACTTTTCTATACTGCTTCGGGAGAACATCCACAACTAGAGACCACCGTTCTATTTCCCGGTTACCTTCGCTCGACCCAGCTACACTCTTATTACCTGAAAGGAATTGTGAAGCAAAAGGGTGAGCACAACAAGCCCAGTAAAGAATATCATGACTAAAGATAAATAAATTATCAATAGCCTTCAACAGAATTAAATCAGAGATTTAGAACATATGGTAGATGATAAAACTTCTCAACCATAGTTGCAGCGGAACGAGCAATCCATTAGAAGAGTCAAATAGACTATAAAGTCTATTATCTTCTCCATGTTAAAAGTCCACCAACAATATTTTATCCCTGTAACATCACTCAACAGTTCCTTTCCACAATCATATGAATAATTCATAATCATAATTGTGATTCTAAATTTCGCATCCAAGACGAAGATAATTTTCATCACCTGTCTTTACCTGAAACATCAAATATCATGATTATACCAAATCACAGTTCCTGTTCATAATCATACTAATAAATTTATCTTTGCACCACGGGCCAAAGATATTCATCAACAGTTCATCTTTACACTACATGCCAAAGATATTCAACAACAAGTCATCTTTGCACTACGGGCCAAAGATATTTATCAACAACTCATCTTTGCACTACAGGCTAAAGATATTCCTCAACAGTTCATATTTGCACTACAGGCCAAATATATTCCTCAACAGTTAATATTTGCACTACAGGCCAAATATATTCATATCTCAAAGAAATATAATCATTTTAGAATTTATATAAACAATAATTATAACCATGTTAATCAATTCAGCTTTGCACTTAAGCTAAAGATATTCAATAACAATTCATCTTTGCACTATAGGCCAAAGATATTCAATAACTGTTCATCTTTGTACTACGGCCAAAGATATTCATCAACAATTCATCTTTGCACTATAGGCCAAAGATATTCAATAACTGTTCATCTTTACACTCAAGTAAAAGAGAAATTCAACATCAGGGTTATAAAAATGTTATATATGATAATAAAAACAATATAAAAAATATATATAGTTTTAATCTCAAGAATAATATTCATAAATCAACTATAATTTGGCTAGAAAAAGAAACCAATTTTATCGTGAATAGTACCCGTGAATAGTAACTCGTGAATAGTAACTCATGAATAGTAACTAATGAATAGTAACTCATGAATAGTAACTCGTGAATAGTAACTCATGAATAGTAAACCCGACACAAAAAGGTAAAAATTCTACAATAACATCCATACCAATATTTCGGTATAATGATATTGAAATAACATTTCTTAAACTTATAAACAAGTTATTTAAAGTGTTTACACTTTATTAATTAATACATTTAATCATCATAAAATGCCAAACTCATAAAATTTCATCACCAATAACCAAAACCCTCATCAAAAATCTGCATATACCTCATATATGATATTCAAGCCATAAAATCATATTTTTCAATTTTCTTATTTTACATAACATATTTAATTCATTTGCTCATAATTAGACTATTTTCATGAAAAATACCAAATCAGTTCCAAAAATATTTCTTTTCTGGGATTTAGCAGAATATAGTTCCATATTGAACATATATTTTTCTCAGAATTTTTAAAATTCATTTACTATTTTTCATATGGCCAAAACCGCCGAATATTTAGATATTTATCAAAAATTGTACTTTTATCCAAAAATTCTAAAATTTACAGAGTATACTTCTATCATATACATGTACTCCCAATAAAAATTTCATCAATTTTGGAGTTAACCACAAGGAATTATAAGCGGTTACTTTTAAAATAGTATTTTCTCATAAAATCCACAACTCTTAATCCATACATCCAAAAATCGTCATTTTTGGACACAATCAATAAAACTCATCAAAATATCATCTCAAACTTTTTTAGAATTTTTGAAGGTCCGAAAAATTACGAAATTGAAAAACATAACAACCCTTAAAATCCCTTACTATCCCTTACATCAAAAGAGCAGTACTCCTGACTGGAATAACGCTGAACGAACTTGCACCGTATAGCAACACTCAAGATATCAAAATACTCACAAGAATACACTCGATATATAGAGAGAGAAATACAGAGAAAATTTCAGTTTTTGGTGTGATTTTCAATTCTAACCTAAGCACCTATTTATAGGAAATTGCTTAGAACACCAAAGTAGAAAATTAAATATAATAATATATTTATAACCAAATTTTCCTTAGCCCACCACATCAAAAACATATTTTTCACACAAATGCACCAAAAATGCAAAACATGTTTTAAACAATTTTTGTAACAAAAATCAATTCAGACTCAATAATTCGAAACTTCAATAATTCGTAATAAATAGCCCTTTTATCAGAAAATTCGAATCTCGCGAGTTTTTATAGGAAATTCAATTCTCTACAACTTTGCAGAAGAAAGTTTTTCTAAATTCCAAACAGAAATTGACTGAAATCCACAAACGGATGATTTTACAGTCTATAATAAATTTTCGGTCAAGAATTGTGTCCACCAACACACAAAACATGTGTTAAACATTTAATCCAACAAAAATACTTTTCCTCCTCATTTATTCATATATCCCACATTCATTGTAAAAATATCACCATTAATATATTATTAAAATAATATATTTAAATGAATTATTTTATCAGAAAAAGATAAAATATTAATTTTCAACAATTGTCACATTAAAAATTTTCTCCATCTATATCCACATAAAATCAATATTTTCCTCATCATATAAATTAATAATTAATTATACACAAATAATATTACAGAATCACAGTACTGGCAACCAGGCCGTTCCCAGGAAAGAGGGGGCTTTCCAATAAGGATCTCTCCTTACTGGCGCGCAATTAGATGACCAAACCTCTCCTTAGACAGAACTTTCTAGACATTGCTAATAATGTTATCTAATAATATTATTCAGATAATATGAATTATTGCTCCGATAATAGAAAATACTGTATAGTGACAATTATTGAAACAACAGTAATATAAAATATCAACGCAGCAATTACTGAATCAATAAAATAAAATACTGAACAGTAATTACTGTAATAATTATTGAGTAATGCCTTCTTACATAAAAATCAATAATTGGTGTAATACCGTGTGCTACTGTGCAACAATGCGTATTACTGTATTTTAACCACCGGGTATTCCAACAGTGTTAACGGTAACAACTACCCCGTTATTTATAAATAACTTACTCTTATCGTTTTCTTCATCCAATCGCTTTCCGTTATGGGGCCCACAAAAGACTGCGCCGTCGTACGAATATTCTCCGACAGTAAGAATATTCCACGACCAAGCGAATATTCCCCGACAACAATGAATATTTTATAACCACTTGTGTATTCCGAAAAAAAATTTATATATCACCCTTAACTTTAATATTTATCAATTTAACCATTTACTAAATAGTAATTATAAGAAAAATTGAATACTTTTATTTCATAAAATTCGGGGTCTTACAACTTTGTAGAGCAAAATTTAAGAATAATACTCAGTTGGTCATGTTCATCTCAACACCTGTTCATCTTTGCACTACGGGCCAAAGATATTCATTAGGTAATCATTCATCTTTGTACTACAGGCCAAAGATATTCATCAGGTAATCATTCATCTTTGCACTAAAGGCCAAAGATATTCAGTAATATCATCATTTAGGGCTGAGGATGATGAAAAATATCTTAAAGAAAATGAATCTAGTGAGATAAAAGAACAAATATTAGGGATTCGTATTACAGTTTATCCAAGTTCAATAATACTCCGAAATAACCAATTTCGAAGTAAAATTCAAAAATAATGATCAAAACATGGATACAATCAAAGATAGTAACCATAATAGCCATCTTTGATAAAAAGAAGAAAATTTTATTTTTTGGTGAATAGTGTCGTATACGTGAATAGTACCGTATACGTGAATAGTAACCCCGATACAAAAAGTTCTAAATTTGATAAAAAATTCAAACCAATATTTCGACATAATGATATTGAAAGAAGTAATATCATTTACGAAAAAATAACATCCCTTACCTCAGAATAATCGTACTTCTGACTGAATTTCGGATATAGTGCTGATAGAAACTTCCACTGAATAGCAACTCTCAAAGTATCAAAATACTCACAAAATACGCTCGAGAATATAGAGAGAGAAAGAGAGAAAACTTATGAATTCTGGTGTGATTTTCAATTCTAACTTAGCCATCTATTTATAGAAAAATGTTAGCACGCCGAAGCAGACTTGACTTGCAACCTGATGGCTTTACCTGCTACTATTTCCACCCACCACATTTGAATAAAAATTCCAGCACATTTTTTCACCAACCACAAGTGGGGCCCACTCAATTCTAGAATTTTCCACCAAAATTATTTATAAACCTAATTTCTGAATCAGTCACCTCTTAAAATTCATAACAAATCATACGTTCATTTTTAACGGTTCAAAATTTGTGGACATATACTCAACTTATATATGTATAACATATCTGAAAATCACAACGATCCAACGGTCGGATTAAAAATTATAACTCACGCAATATATCTGAAAAATACTGATTTGATTTTTAATACCTCCATTCTGACAGAAATACTGATAAAACACCTCAACATTAATTCCTTCAATAATAACCACATAAAGAAATCTATCATTTATATCCACATCAAATAAATATTTCCTTATCATATAAATTAATAATTAATTATTCACAAATAATATTACATAATCGCAATTATGACAACCAGACCGTTCCCAGGAAAGAGGGGGCTTTCCGATAAGGATTTCTCCTTACTGGCGCGCAATTAGGTGACAAAACCTCTCCTTAGATAGAACTTTCTAGACATTGCCAATAATGCTATCTAATAATATTATTCAAATAATATGAATTATTGATCTGATAATGGGAAATACTGTGCAGTAACAATTATTGAAACAACAATAATATAAAATATCAACGTAGCAATTATTGAATCAATAAAATAAAATATTGAACAGTAACTACTGTAACAATTATTGAGTAGTGCCTTCTTACGTAAGAATCAATAATTAAAAAAAATACTGTGCAATACCGTGTGCTACTGTGCAACTACGCGTATTACTGTATTTTAACCACCAGGTATTCCAACAGTGTTAACAGTAATAACTACGCCGTTATTTATAAAAACTCAATTTTGTCGTTATCTTCATCCGATCATTTTCTGTTATGGGGCCCATAAATAGCTGCGCCGTCGTACGAATATTTTCCGACAGAAAGAATATTCCACGACCAAACGAATATTTTATAACCACTTATTTATTTTGCAAAATTTGCACATTTTACCCATAACCAAAATATTATATCAAATTAACACCTTATTATTCATAATAATAATTAGAGGAAATTTGATTTTATTCATTAATAGGTTGGGGTCTTACAACCTCCCCTCCTTATGAAATTTCGTCCCTAAAATTTACGTACGTACCTGATATGCCGAACAGATGGGGATACCTCGTCAGATTCTAACTCTTGAGGTATAACCTTTGAGCGTAGAATATATTCCTTCTTATCCAAGATTTTAACATGTATCTCCTTATACGTTAAATCTTCTCCTATCTCGTTCGGTTCTTAATCAATAATGTGGTTCGGATCATCCATATATTTACGTGACATCGATACGAAATAAACGTTATGAACACGCGACATACTTGGCGCTTAGAACGAGTCTATAGGTCACAGTTCCTACTCGATCGAGGATTTCAAACAGACCAATAAAATCGAGGGTTGAGATTTCCTCTCTTCATCGACTCTTGCTCCTAGAATAACACCTTCTTGAACCTTCTTCTTCACATTCATCAGCTCTTAGTATGTAGCTTGAGCGGCTTTAACTTTATCGATTTAAAGTCGGTCTTAATCGTATATTTGCTATCTTCACGTAGGTTCGTATATTCGCACTCATAAATGCATACGATCTTCTGCTCAACGCGTCAGCTACCACGTTTGCTTTTCCCACGATGGTATTGAATGGTATAATCGTAATCTTCAACAGCTCGAGCCAACATCTTCAGCGCATAATACGTTCGTTTTAGGTGAAGAAATATTTTAAGGGTTTTAGAAATAAGTTTTATACTGGGGTCAAGTTTAAACGTTGAGCGCAAGTAGGAGAAATAAAAGAATATGTAGAACCGGTATTGAATAAGGTATAAACTTCGCAAGAGTTTACGATTAACTTACCCATGATAACTTCGTTCGGGTTCCTCGACAAACGCTCTTACTTAAACTACCGACTTTGACTTGTCTGGGACATCTTTTGGCATCACTATCCCTGCTGGACTTGACTTCACTACAGGACAAATTCGAGCTAGGTGACCTTCCCTTTCGCAATTGAAACACACTTTGGGTTGCTGCGTACAGTTTGGACGGATGTGTCCCTCCTGTCCGTATTTGAAACATACGACCGGTGGTCGTTCTTCTTCTTTTAAAACGGGTTCTGGTGTTGTTGTCTTTCCATCATTATTGAACCTCCTCTTCTTGAAATTTCCACTTCTATTATCTTGGCCATGATTACCACCGAAGTGGTTACCATTCTTGGCATGATAATTTCCTCCATGATTATTGTCACCGCTTCGATGACTGCTACCACTGGTATTATCATTTTTCTGGCTTCTTTCTCTTGATTGGGTTAATTCGTTTTCGCGCTTTAATAACTGAGCCCTATTTACAACATCTGAATACAAACACAGTTTGTGAGAAATTAGGTGTTGACGTATCTCGGGTTTCAAACCTCTTAGAAACATCCGCGTCATTCTCTCTTCGTTATCAACTAAGTGGGACACAAACTAGGACAACTCGGCAAACTTAGCTTCGTACTGCTACACGGTCATATTGTTTTGCTCCAGCTTGATGAATTCCACTTCCTTCATGTGACAAATACTTTCGGGAAAGTACTTGTCATTGAACAATTCTTGAAACTTCTCCCAAGACATCTTGAGTGCGTCAGGCTGGGTATATTTTACAGATTTTCACCAATGATCTGCTTCTTCACGCAACATAAAGGTGGCGAATGGAACCTTTTGCTCCTCTGAGCATTTCAAGACATCAAATATCTTGGTGATCTGTTTTATCCATGTCTCTGCCTTAAGTGGTTCTGGCTTTTCCAAAAACTCCGGTGGTCCTAGCTCCTTGAACTGCTTAACGGTGACCAACCGTGGGTTGCCAGTGTTTTCACCTGCATTATGAACAGGAGTCTCTCTCGTTTGGTGTTTCATGAATTCTAAAAAGCTCCTAAACGTACCGTCGTTCGTCATTTGGTCGGTGTCGTTGTTCACCTGAGGATTGTTGCCTTCCTGATGCACATTATCTTGAGTATTGATCTGTGGTGACTCAACGGTCTCCTATGCCCCATTGCTATTCTCAACATTCTCGGATGTCATTTTCAAATACTGTCACAAAACAAGGGTTAATTGACATGCAACATATTATCCCTACATTCTGACCGACCAAACAAATACCAAATAAACTTAGTCAGGTCATACTAGCGAAGGAATTTTTCGTCTCTCCCCTCCTAGTTCTTGTTTCACATCTCAGCCAGGGATCATATCCCTAAGCTTTGATACCAACTATGACACCCCAAAATAGGTATACATCACCCATTCTGAGTCGCCAAATACATGGTACAGAAACAAATACAACTTCAGTAATACAATTATCATGCAGAATACGACAACACATATACTGTGAGTTTGAATACAAATATTGTCTACTAGAGAGTATACAAACTCAAAAGGAGTCCTCATTACAATTATCACACTATTTCACAGAATAGTGAGGACTACTAATGCAACCATCTGGACCGTCAATTCATTCTCCGACTAGTCCCAGCTATATTCTCATTTCCTGAAGAGAACAGTGAAAGAAAGGGTGAGCTCAACTAGCCCAGTAAGAAATATTATGACTAAGATAATGTACAACAAATTATCATTAGTCTTCAACAGAGAAAAATCTTATAAAATATAATAGACAGCAAGTTTTAGATCAACAACTGCAGCGAAAAAAGCAATCCATTAGAAGAGTCAAGTAGAGCATAAAACCTACTATCTTCTATGATTTAAAAGATTTATCATCAATTTTATTACTGAGATTCAGTTTAATAAATAATCCACATCATCGAATCATCCCTTCACTACGGGCCAAAGATAATCGTGTTTTCATCAACGGTCATGATCATGCCATAAAACAATTCATCTTTGCACCCTTGGCCAAAGAGAATCCATGGCCATAATCATATCAAAAATTATCCATCAATGCACTACGGGCCAATGAGGACTTTTACCACATTATTTGTAACATTACGGTCATGATTATACCGAATAATCCCTGGTCATAATCATACAAAGTCCATCTATGCACTACAGGCCACAGATGACTTTCAACAGAATATAAACATGAGGATGATGATAATGAGATAATAATTCAATTAAACAAGTTCAAGGATAAATTTTAAAGATTTATAATTTAATTTATCCAGAAATCAATAACGTCCAAATTGTCAACATGATACTACCTTGTAGAGCAAAATTTAAGAATAATACTCAGTTGGTCATGCTCATCTCAACACTTGTTCATCTTTGCACTACGGGCCAAAGATATTCATTAGGTAATCATTCACCTTTGCACTACAGGCCAAAGATATTCATCAGGTAATCATTCATCTTTGCACTACAGGCCAAAGATATTCAGTAATATCACCATTTAGGACTGAGGATGATGAAACATATCTTAAAGAAAATGAATCTAGGGAGATAAAAGAACAAATATTAAGGATTCGTATTACAGTTTATCTAAGTACAATAATACTCCGAAATAACCAATTTCGAAGCAGAATTCAAAAATAATGATCAAAACATGGATACAATCAAAGATAGTAACCATAATAGCCATCTTGGATAAAAAGAAGAAAATTTCATTTTTCAGTGAATAGTGCCGTATTCGTGAATAGTGTCGTATACGTGAATAGTACCGTATACGTGAATAGTAACCCCGACACAAAAAGTTTCAAATTTGATAAAAAGTTCAAACCAATATTTCGGCATAATGATATTGAAAGAAGTAATATCATTTACGAAAAAATAGCATCCCTTACCTCAGAATAACCGTACTTCTGAATGAATTTCGGATATAGTGCTGACAAAAATTTGCACTGAATAGCAACTCTCAAAGTATCAAAATACTCACAAAATACGCTTAAGAATATAGAGAGAGAAAGAGAGAAAACTTATGAATTCTGGTGTGATTTTCAATTCTAACTTAGCCCTATATTTATAGGAAAATGTTAACACGCCGAAACAGACTTGACCTGCAACATGATGGCTTTACCTGCTACAAAGTATCAAAATACTCACAAAATACGCTTAAGAATATAGAGAGAGAAAGAGAGAAAACTTATGAATTCTGGTGTGATTTTCAATTCTAACTTAGCCCTATATTTATAGGAAAATGTTAACACGCCGAAGTAGACTTGACCTGCAACATGATGGCTTTACCTGCTACTATTTCCACCCACCACATTTGAATAAAAATTCCAGCATATTTCTTCACCAACCACAAGTGGGGTCCACTCAATTCTAGAATTTTCTACTAAAATCATTTATAAACCTAATTTCTGAATCAGTCACCTCTTAAAATTCATAACAAATCATACGTTCATTTTTAACGGTTCAAAATTTGTGGACATATACTCAACTTATATATGTATAACATATCCAAAAATTACAACGATCCAACGGTCGGATTAAAAATTATATCTCACGCAAAATATCTGAAAAATATTGATTTGATTTTTAATACCTCCATTCCGACAGAAATACTGATAAAACACCTCAACATTAATTCCTTCAATAATAACCACATAAATAAATCCATCATTTATATTCACATCAAATAAATTTTTTCTTATCATATAAATCAATAATTAATTATTCACAAATAATATTACAGAATCACAATTATGATAACCAGGCCGTTCCTAGGAAAGAGGGGGCTTTCTGATAAGGATTTCTCCTTACTGGCGCGCAATTAGGTGACCAAACCTCTCCTTAGACAGAACTTTCTAGACATTGTCAATAATGCTATCTAATAATATTATTCAAATAATATGAATTATTGATCTGATAATGGAAAATACTATGCAGTAACAATTATTGAAATAATAATAATATAAAATATCAACGTAGCAATTATTGAATCAATAAAATAAAATATTGAACAGAAACTACTGTAACAATTATTGAGTAGTGCCTTCTTACGTAAGAATCAATAATTGAAAAAATACTGTGCAATACCGTGTGCTACTGTGCAACTACGCGTATTACTGTATTTTAACCACCAGGTATTTCAACAGTGTTAACGGTAACAACTGCACCGTTATTTATAAAAACTCAATCTTGTCGTTATCTTCATCCGACCATTTTCCGTTATGGGCCCACAAATAGCTGCACCGTCGTACGAATATTCCCCGATAGAAAGAATATTCCACGACCAAACGAATATTCCCCGACAACAATGAGTATTTTATAACCACTTGTTTATTTTACAAAATTTGCACATTTTACCCATAACCAAAATATTATATCAAATTAACACCTTATTATTCACAATAATAATTAGAGGAAATTTGATTTTATTCATTAATAAGTTGGGGTCTTACAACTATGAACAACCAATTTAATACAGAGCAATTCTTGAGGGTTTACATAAGATCTAACCTAAGTAAATGATGGATATAACGAGTATATACATAGTAAAGCAAATACTATTTAAAAAGATGCAGTTTAACGAAAATAATAGGGGGAGATGCAGTCTAAAACCTAGAATGCTTTATACCACAAATTCGGTAAACCATTTGGGCTCATGTGAAATTTTCTGTTGGATTGAAAATTTGATTGAAAACTTTAGAATTGCATTGTGACGCCCCCAAAATAGGTACACACAACCCATTTTAAGTCGCCAAATACATGGTACATAATTTAAATACAAACTAAATTTGTACAATTATCAACTGTCGTGTAAAATATGATAAAACGTAAGCTGAGAGTTTTAACACGATTATTGTCTCGTAGACAATATCCAAACTCAAATAGAGTTCGCATTATAATTATTATCACACTATTTTATAAAATAGTGAGGACTACTATAGCCACCATCTTAGACCATCACTCCATTCTCCGACTAGTCCCAGCTATATTCTCATTTCCTGAAGAGAACAATGAAAGAAAAGGGTGAGCTCAACTAGCCCAGTAAAGAATATTATGACTAAGATAATGTAGAATAAATTATCCTTAGTCTTCAACAGTATAAAAACTGATATAATACAATAGACAACAAGTTTAACTGTAGCGGAACACGCAATCCATTAGAAGAGTCATGTAGAACATGATGTCTACTATCTTATATGATTTAAAAGTTCATCATCAATATTTTATCTCTGCAACACAATTCAATAAATAATTCACATCACCGAATTATCCATGCACTACGGGCCAAGGATATTCATTATTATCACCAATGGTCATGATCATGCTAAACAACTGTCCATCAATGCACTACGGGCCAATGAGGACATTTACCACATCATTTGTAACATTACAGGTCATGATTATATCGATACATAATTTTTGGTCATAATCATACCAATTAATAGTACATCTATGCACTACGGGCCAAAGATGACTTTCACCACAATATAAGCATGAGGATGATGACAATGATATAAGAATTCAATCAAGTGAGATCAAGGATAAATATTAAAGATTTAAAATTTAATTTATCCAGAGTTTAAGAATGTCTAAATTGTCAACATGATAACTACTTTGTGGAGTAAAATTCAAGAATAATATTCATGTATCAAAAATAATTTGGATATAAAGAAAATTAATTTTTATCGTGAATAGTATCCCGTGAATAGTACCATATGTATGAATAGTACCCATGAATAATACTCCGACATGAAAAGCTTAAAATTCACTACAAAAAAATGGGACTTCAGCAACAACCGATTTTCGTTGCTAAAGGTGCCAAATTTCATTGCAAAAGGATTTTGGCAACGACTTTACTGTCGTTGCGTCTTTCGTTGCGCAATGAGCGTTGCTAATTGCTCTGCAATGAATATACTTTTTTCGTTGCCAAAAGTAATGCATTTTGCAACGAAATTTGGCTTTCGTACAGAGCCATCGATCCTTTAGCAACAAAATGTATTGTTGCAGAATAATTAAACTTTTGTTGCTAAAAAGCACATTTCGTTGCAAAAGTTTTCTAATTGGCAACGAAATGAACTCTTTTTTTTTGCAACGGCTATGTATTTTCGTTGCAATTGACACCATTTTGCAACGACATTTTTCGTTGCAGTAAATTATGAAAATTGTTGCCTAAGCTTGCTTTCGTTACAGAATATAAACTTTTTAGCAACGATTTTCGTTGCTGATTATATTAAATGGCAACGATATTATGCTGAATCAGCAACGAAAATGTTTGTTGCTGATTATTTTTCAATAGCAACGAAAGTTGTCGATTAGCAACGACATTATATGTTGTTGTTTCTTTATATTTACAACAAAAGTTGATATGATTTGCAACGATAAAAAATGTTTCCTTTTATTTTAGTATTAGCAACAATATCCTCTCCATTGTTATTTGATAAATTTTTCGTTGCCAAATATTATATTTTTAATGCCATTAGCAACAAAAATTTGTTGCTAAATGTATAAAAAAATTGTTACTATATTAAAACTTGTTCAATGATTTGGTAACGCATTATATTGTTGCCAAATCAAAATTTGACATTCTTTTTGTGTACATGGCTGGCTCAATGTCCCCATAGCAAATAATGGTAAAAAACTAAAATATTATTAACTTAATAAAGTCATCCACTACATAATCATTCATTATCTTTACAATTAACCATCTAAAGCTACCACAGTTCTTCAATCAAAGTATATATCTACATATATAGATTGAGTAAACTTCATAATTTCGTCCCTTATCTTCCGTAAACGTAGCACAAAAATTTGATAGTATTGTAAGGCAGGTCGTAGAAGCAGTCTTCCTGCACATATTTAAAAATAATAGCAAGTCAAAAAAATGAAGTAAATAAGTCACCAGAGGCACTTAGTGCCAAAATCAATACACAAAGACAATAGAGTTGCTACGTGATACTAATGTACACCGTATTGCTCATAAGCAGAAAAAGACAAATAAGCAATCACAATATCATTTGCTACAAATCCAAATAGAAAAAGAACCTTCAGTGCAACTATATGATTACTCTGTTACAAGAAAAAATTGAAATCTTAATCGGCCATGTTGCACCTATTGTGTACTCATTCTCATTTCTCAATCACACATAAAGTTCAAAAGGAAATGCAACAGAAATTAGACAAAGGCTTCTCTAAATAACACATAAGCACAATCTGAAACAAAATAAAGAAGGCAAGTAGATTATGATACTAAAAAACCATATACCTGCGGGCTATGAGATCATTTAAAGCATCGCCATGTAAAACAGGTGCAACTTCCTCTTTCTTAGACTCTCGTAGAAGGGATTCCAAATATTCTCTCCGATCTTCTGCACTGTGAGAATATAGCAGAATCTATTTAGTACAAGCTCTGCAACAGCTGGGAAAATATAACAAAATCAAGTTATATAACATTACCTTGTGTTATTGTCAAAGAAGCCAACAGTAATGCTCTGATTAGCAACTCCAAGTTTATGCTCAGCTGCAGCTCTAACTTGTTCTTCCACAGTTTGCACCTTATTTACAGTAGTTAAAAAAATCAATAAAACCTGAATCTGAAAATTGTATAGTAATCACCAAATGGATTCCAGAAAATTGTCACACCCTTGAGAAGGACAAAATTGGTAGTGTTACATTTTTAACAAAGTCTAATTAAAATAAAAAAATAAAATTATGATCTTAAAAAATATGTATTTTAATAGTGTCATTTGAATTCGGAGGGAGGGATTAAAAAGCTTTCGAATGGAGAAAGAACTTTTTATTAGTAGAAGAGAGAACAAATGGAACCTAAAAACAATGTACATATAAAAGTTCAGCCTTCTGATTTCTACAAATCAGACACAGAAAAAATATACCTAAGTTCCCACAGCAGAAGCTCACAACGAAGTAAAAAAAATGATCCTATCCTATAACAATCAAGCAGCTGATAAATAGCTAACCCTGAAAAGCCATGCACTTGTTCCAAATCCCACAGAATAGAAGAAGTAGCACACTTCCAAAGCAGATTAACATTCCTTATTCCCCCCAAGTAACAACTCAATGCAAGGAAATAAATGGTTTAAAACATATAACAATATCGTGTCTCATTTATTTTGTTAACTCATAAAACATAGGATAATGCTAGGGGTCTCAAATTTTTTGCCCCAAAAAATGTCTCAAAGGATGTGTCATCATTACATTGGTTAGGTAAATCTCTTGGGATTGGTTATGCTATAAAGTGTAATATCCAATGACACATCATACGAGACCAAAACTTTGAGACCCCTATCTTTACCCTAAAACATATGACCAGTAAAATTAGGATCCCTGTGGCCATCCTTACTTCAGATACCAAGCCAGTATCAAAATCATCTATTAAAATGTAAGTGATTCACCGCTACAATTAGAATACATCTGCCAGGTGTTTTATGAAAACTAATATTTTCTTTTCTTTGATTAGTACAAACTATTTTATTTAAAGCAACAATTCAATCCAAGGTCTAAGAACTCACAGTTTCAAATCGAAGAACAAGCACTTCCCTTTTTTGACAAATCCTATGAGCCCTAGCTTGGGCTTGCAGATCAACCTGACAGTGTGAAAAGAGATGGATTAAGAATTAATCTTAAGGTGCCAATAGATTCACAATTTCATATGATTTGGTATTCATATACTACCTGAGGGTTCCAATCTGTGTCAAAAATTATCATAGTATCAGCAGCTTGAAGATTAACACCAACACCTCCAGCACGAATGCTAACACCACATAAAAGCAGTGTGACTAGGTAAATTCAAAAAGACGTGAACATGCATTGAACTGGAAAAATCTACACAAGCACAACCCTCTAGAAATAGTAATTATACATGAGTCAGTGACCACATTTCTTGCCCCAAATGCTATGTTTACAATTTTACAATGTACAGGTCTCCTGTACGGCTGTACCTAGGTCACTTAACAGGAGTGTACCATCTTAAAAAGGATTGACAAAATGTGAATTTAGGGTCTTGATTATGTGGGGGAAAATCTCAGTGAAATGATTAAATACTCAAATATATCTAAGCTATTTAAAGCACCCACTGACATCCCCTTCAAGATGCAAGTAGGATAACACTGCCATTTCAAAGTTTGCAACTAAAACAAAAGTTGCAAGTGCCCGTTCGCCTAATACAGGCTATAACACAGGACTAATTAACTATGATTCTTCAGAAGTATCAGTTTATCTTTGATAAGAGGAGTCAACATCAATTTCACTCTACCAACTATTGAAATACCTAAGCTCCAAAAAAAATCTACTTTTAAACATTATATAATGAACCATATATAAACAACACTTATTACCTGAGCAAAAAATATAAAATATGGAGAACCTGGTTTGTTGAATTGATCAATCAGGGCTCCTCGATCACCCCCAGATGTATGACCATCTAGGCGGAGGTACTTATACTGTTTCCAGTACAGATAATCCTCCATAACGTCAAGGAGCCTGGTCATTGTTGAAAAGAGAAGAACCTGCAAAACGAAAAACTTTAAATCAAACTAGCAAATCTTCGAATAAAAGAGCATTGTGAAGTGCACTGATATCTTTTCATTTTATAAGAAAAATCAAACTATGAGGACCCACCCCAAAGAACAAATTAATTTCTTAATAAGAAATATCACACACACATGGGAAAAAACAATTTTACAAACAGTAAGCATTTAAAAGTCATAGAACTATTTAAGCATTATCAGAAAGCAACGAAAGCAGAGCACAACAATAATTGCAGCGACCAATTTAGCCTTTTTTTAAATTTAAAAAAATAGTAAATATGAAGAGAACAAAAAAGAGTCCCAATACTACCTTCTGCAATAAATATATTACCATAGGAAACAAAGCCTGAGGCAGATCAGTCACTTTATGATCAATAAAATTAGCTATAAGTGGAAAAATACACAAGCATCGTCATACCCTATGATTAATTGCTTTTAGCTTGGGCAGTATTCGATCTAACATCTCGAGCTTCCCACAAAGTCTCACAACATTCGGCAGGTAATGCTTAACAAAAGGGAACATACAGAACCTAACAAAAGAGAACATACCTCCTCTACATGAAGCAGACTGAGATAGGGATGATTGCATATATTGCGTAGCTCCATAACAGAGTTGTGGACTGATCAAGCCTAATATATTGATGTTAATGTAAGAACAAGTATAAATATTATAAATACCAGTAAAATTGCAGTTAACCAAGTTAGTTTTACTCTTTACCAATACATACAATAAATTATCCACAGCTACCAACAATCTGCAAGTTAACATTTATATCAAATTTATATTTTGAAAAAATAAATAACATATCACCTTATAGGGTTACTGATACACAAAGGATAGATACAGAAGCAGGAAACACATCATCAAACACAAGCAAACATGCTATACATATAGGATAATAGTAGAATAACAGTCATGGCTTATCGTTGAAAATTGGTAGAATAACAGCTCAAGAAATGTCTAAAGCTATACATATAGGATAATAGTACTCCTCCTAGCACCTTACATTCAAGGGAGCACAGTTGGTAATGGGCTTCTTGTTGATGGATATAAAACAAAATAGAAATGCAAAACTTGTTACCTTATTATGAGCATTTCTTGACCTTTCCCTTGCCTCATCCATTGCTTTATTGAAACCCTCAACATCAACCACTAAGCCTCTTTCTTCTGCCATTAACTGGTTGAAAACAGACCACGAGTAGTTAGTTATAAAAGAAAGTTTGAACAAAATATAACAGTGTTTCCACGCACCTGAGTCAGATCCAATGGAAGCAATAAACAAGTGTCTTGCAGCCCCAGAACAAGTGCCTTCCTTTAATCGCACACTATTATAGTGCTCCTCATCATGATAAGACCTGCAAAATTAACCAGTAAGTTATATTCAGAATATAAAGCTTCCCAAACCGCAGAAAGTAAGAAACTAATATAATAATCAGGTTATACAAGTAAAATAGTTATCAACAAATAGAAATGGAACCAAATACAACAATGATAAAACTGGAAGCTTGATTCCAGCTAAAAAGACAGATATAAGTGGTGAATATATCTTGAATAAGCAAGTACAGTTTATGAATGATATACAAGAAACATCTGCACCCATGAAAACAGGGCCAAATAAACTTTGAGGCAGACCATAATTTACTTTGCATATTCTATCCCCATTTCTGTTATTCTCGCATAATAATGCATTAACCGCACTATAATATACCTTGTGTGTCATTTTCTTGGAAATTTATTTCTCAAAAGTTCCACATCAATGCCATAATAAACTACTGGTTCAGATGAAAATCTTAGTGTACTTACAAATGAATCAAAACTAATTGAGGTTCTTTCAGAACCTCACATTGTGAATAGCCATTGCAATCATAGAATTATGGTCAAAGTGCTGAAATGAGGAACACATGAATGGAGGCGGGATAAAAGGACTTACTTGGTGTATGCATATATTACTATGAGTAACAAGAGAAGCAGCTTGTATCTCCATATGTCCTGCCCATGTGCCATCCTTTTCCATGGATTGACAATACTCATCAAATGGTACTTCATCCTCAATAAAAGGCTCATACGTTTCACGATTCTTCTGTTAAATAAAGCTCCAGTAAAAATTTACTTAATAGGTTCACAGTAAAGATCTTGTGGAGGAAAAAAAGGTAGTATATAAACTAACATAGCAGAAATAGGAAATTTCTTAACTGCAACTGTTTAAACAATTGATTTCACAAAATTATCTGCAAATTAAATTAGAAAAATATTAAGGAAATAATGCTAAGCCAATAATAAAACAGAATGGTAGTTGGTTGCTGCATATTGCCGATCAACAGATGAAAAGATAAATCAAACAAAATAACCATAATCTCAGAATAAAACTTCATAAGCTTCCCTTACAAATCAGAGAACTTTGAATGGCTCATAAAATTCTTGTATTGCCATGCCCTTTAGCAGAAAAAGATTGTTCAACACACTTTTCTACTTCTAATATACCTTGCCTTGAAAAAATCCACAAAGAACTCAACATGCATCTCAAGAAGAATACAGGGGATGGGAAAAATACAGCAATCAACCGAAAGGATTAGAGGGAAGGTAAACATTACCATCTGAGTCATCTGAAGCATTGCCATAGGAAGTATCCATTGCACAATTGATAAAAGGAGTTCTTTGCGTGCGACATCTCTTTGCAAAACCATCCCAATTATTTCTTCTACATGATAATTGAAATAGTAAATAAATAATTATGATAAGCATACCAACCAAACCTTATCCAGCAGAAGTAATGAACATTATACCTTTGAAGAAAAAGCAACTCTCTATATTTTCCAATATTGTGATAAGCTGAAACTTGTTTATAAAGTGATCCTTGACTTTTTACAAAGAGATGGACGCTATTCCTTGAAGGGCTTCCACTCAATCCAAATAGACTCATCCTTTATATTCAAAATAACCTGGTAGCTATATCAGAATGCTACCCTCAGTTTGATACAATTATGATGAATCAGACGCTACAATAGATAAGTAAAAATAATTACGACAATGCTTAGAAGACAACAAGAATTTTTATGATTCAGAAAGACCGAGAACAACATCCTCATTCAAATAAGAGTCCTGTATAAAGTATAAAGGCTGCTGAAGATTAAAGAAAATTTTCAAACTTTTTATGGTGGAATGCAAAGTGAAATTTTGATATCTTCAAATCCGACTAAAGCTTACTTTCCCAGCCCCAGTCAAACCTCTAGGGATGAAGGCAAAAAATGCTACGTAATAAAATTGCAAGGAAACAATGTTTACAAAACACAAAAAAAAAGAAGCAAAATTTCACAAAGCATTGGCAAATGCAAGAATACATCTTATGCCACCATACACAACTGCAAAAAAACAGAACATAAAAATCTAAAAATGTGGCCAGTACCAATACAAATTGCAACAACATTTACAAAGAGGAATTCATTTATTAGTAAAGCAATTAAAAGATAGTATTTAAGAACATAAAATCATATACCAAATAGATGTAAGCAAACTTAATACCTTTTTACTTTGTCATTCTTCTTTAAAAAATAATTTATCAAAAGTGGAACCGAATAAAATGGAAATTGAGAAAAATGGATCTAAATCCATTAAGTGTTGTTGATATATGACTCAAACATTAATTGTGAGAAGAATTTTTATATCTTAATCATAGATGAGTCAATTCTCAAAACAAGAGATGATTATGAATTGAACAAACAAATGGGAAGTTCTTACAAATTATAACAGAAAATAAATAACAGGGGGAGTAGGGAAGAAATAGAAGTAGAACCTGCTGTTGAAAGGGTCGTGTTCTTCAATGGATAGCAGAAGCATCGAAGCTAGGACGGTTTTGTCTTTTGCAGTCGAACCTCTTAAATATAGTCGCGTAATGAGCGAGAAAAATAGAGGGAAATAGGGAATCACCTCCAGCTGTACGATTCACTACCAGAGGACCACTTGTCGGTGGTGCACACATGACCAAATGAGATGAATCGACCGGAGGGCCAATTTTATCGGAAGGGAATGATCGTCTGAGAAGGCGACCAGATGAGAACGATCGACTGAGAAAGGAGATAGAAAGGGTGAGAGATGAAAGATAGGGCTGATTTCTAGTAGTGAGATTTTGGAGAGGGTTTCGGTGGACCAGATGATGAGAGTTTTGAAGGAGATAGGGCGATTGAGGGAGATAGAGCTCGACTGTATTTTCTAAATTGAGGGAGTGAAAATTAAGGGAGAGAATGGGCATCAAAATAATAGAGGGACATTTTCGCGGTCAACTTATTTTAGGAAAAAAATTATTTTATTTATTTCATAAAAAGAATATAATTTATAAAATTTATAAATTTTAAGAACATATATGTTTTACGGTATATATTTATTCCTATAAATTGGTAACTTACTAGTTGGTAGTGACATAATATTTATACGTTGACGAAGTTAAATTATAATTAACGTGATATTTTATGTGATAAAATAGAATAATTTATAACGAAGTTGATTATAATTAATATGAAACTTTATATGATAAAATAGAATAATTTAAAGTGTGGTCATTTTTAATTCTAATCTATCTCTTGTCATATGTAGCAGACTCTTAAAATATAATGATAAACCTAATATATTATATTATTTTATATTGTTATTTATAAAAAGAGCACTCTTTTTGTAGAATAAAAAAAATGATAAATGTAAATTTTTTGTGGGACGGAGGGAATAACTTTTAATACGTCACGCGTGGAGTAAAGTTATGAACAAATCAAGTTGAGTTTTAATTTATCGAATTCAAGCTCTCTTTAAATTTAAACAAGCTCGAGTTGAGTCGAACTTTTAAACGTGTCATAATATGTTATTCGAATTTTACTCATTTATAAAACATAATATTAAGGACGAAATATAATTTACTATAATATCTAAAATCATACCAAATTCTTAATTAATACTCAAAGTACATATAAAAATATATAATTATTTATAAAAGTCTTTATTTTAGAAATGAATTTTAACTCAAAGGGAATTTTTTTTTATTTTACAATCTTAATAATATAATGAACAAGTTAGTCGACAATCCAGACTTTCTACGGTTGATTCAACGTAACACCAACTCAGGGACATAAAGAGCTAAAAATAACTTTTGATCATTAATTATGGACATTCAAACTGTTGAACTTTTGTTGTGGACACTACAAAAACTTGGATATTAATGTTGAACTTTATGTTAGACTTGATTTTTTCTATTTTAGTTAAATATGATGGAAAGTTAAATTTTAATTATTCTGTTGTTGTAATTGGTGTTTTGCTATTGTTACAGTCCTTATCTTGTTGCAGGCCAAATATTGTAACAATCCAGATTTTTATTATAATATTTAAATATTTATTGAATTATATAAATATTTAATGGATGTGTTTATTGTTGAATAAGTATTTGTTTAATTGATTTGATGTGATTTGATTATTTATTTGTTTAATAAATAATTAATGAGTTAAGGAAAGTAATTATTTTGAAATAGTAATCTAATTTAATTTAATAATTAAGTTAGAGAATGTATAATGATTAAATAAATTATTATATTATGCAATGAATTGTTATTAGAATTAATTAAATTAAGTATGAAAACTTAATTAATTAGAAGTGTGACAAATAACAATATTATAAGTGGTTGTTAAAATAAATTAAAGTAGTTTTAATTTATTTTGCCAAACAAGACTTATTGGTATTAAGTGTTTAACTTTTAAATGGTTTTTACCAAACAAAGCCCTACGGCTTTTGGATTTTGAAATTTAAATTATTAATAAATAAAATATATATATATTTATAAGTTATACGTTTTATAACCGATGTCAATTATTAGGCTTATTATGGCCATAACCGTTCTTGTGTTTACCACTGAATATTCAGTTGGATTTTGGGTTTACGTCTTATTGTTAAACTTGAGTCTAAGAAAAGAGTTGTCTGCTAAAAGAAGGGTGCAGAGATTTTGAGAGAGTCTGAGAAAGAGAAGCAACAAGAGTTGAGTTCTATAAGCTATTATAAGACCTTAACACGAATTTCTTAACAACAAAAGGTATGTCTATGACCTTAATACTAGATACACATATAATTTATGTCTCTGTCTATTTCTTTTTTTCACTGAGTAGAAGGTTTTTACAAAATTCTTGTAAAACTATGTTTTTATAATTGTTATACTGGCATATACAGATATGTGATTGTATGTGTAGTATGCTTATAAGATTTCATATTAATTACATGTTAAAGAAAAAAAAAGGAAGCGAAATTACAGTGAACATATATGTATAAACGTGGTTTGCAGAGTACCAAATATTATACTTGTATTGTATGATAATCATGAAATTGAACTGTGATTATATGAATTGGGTAAGAATTTAATAGAATATAGTTAGAATAAATCAAATTGTTTTATAACTATGATTTACAGTGCTCACTGTGTTAACAAATGTTAACAATGGAGTTTTTGGGTTTAAACTATGGTTTCAAGGATTTAAATTATTATTTAACTGTTTTAAATTGGTATATGTATGATAAGTAAATGTTTATGAGTAATCTTTATAAGTTTTACGTCTTAATTTAGATGTTAGCAGTAGTAATTAGTCCAGAGTTTAGTTATTCTGTTGTTCGTGGTTGGGTTCTGCAAGTTTCGGCGCCCCAGTGCCAAAATTTGAGCCCCAGCGCCAAAAATTGCGCCTTGGCGCCAAAATTCTCGCCCCAGCGCCAGAAGTTGGCACCCCAGCGCTGAAATTCGCGCCCCAGCGCCAATCTCGCGCCCCAGCGCCACTAGTTGGCTTAGTCCTCGTGCCCCAGCGCGGGGACAGAAGTCTGACTTAGAGAGTTTTGAACTCCTGTAGTAAAATGACCATAACTTCCTCATACGAACTCCGATTGAGGTGATTCAAGATGATCCGGAACGAGGACGAGTAGACCTACAACTTTCGTTCTTTAAGTGTTTCAATTTGAGGTCATTAGGATGGGTTAAAATGGTTATCTTTAGGACTGCTATGTTTTCGAAGGCAATCGGAGGGTGTCGGGCATGCACATATGCATGTGTAGTGCTCCAGACCGTAAAAGATGATATCCTAAGTTATAAAATATGAATCTTAGTAAATATAATGATGCTTAACATTAATAAATAATGTATTAGATAAGTTATAGAAGCATAGTAAGTATACACAAGAGAGGCAAATCGGGCGTGTGACGAATGAACGTCGAAACGCCGTGCTAAGTGTTAATGAACTTAAAAAGTGTTTCAATTCAATTGAAATGAGTATTATAGGATATGAAATAGGTTTAACATAAAACCAATAAGTAGTCCTAGCAAGACTTAAGCACTTGAATGAACTTCGATTATGAAATATAGTGAGATATAAGTTGAAAGTTAACACAATCTAATTGAGCATTGTGTGCTAATTAATAGGAAAGATTATAAGATGTAGAGTAGAGTTTACATTACAATTACTATGTGTTGTTATATGACTAATATTTGATGTGATTATATAATTACGTAGGGCACGTGAAATACAGATAGCTGTAAGCTGTTAAACTGTTATTGGTAAACAACGATCAAGGCAAGTCGTTCGGTTCCTATTTTCTACGTGGATTAGATGATATGTTATGCATGTTGAAATCATAAAATGTTAAAGTCAATATATGACTGCATTGTTTTGGCTAAGTAATGATGATTGAGTAAGGAACTCAATCTTTATATTTGTTATGTGAATTAAAAGCATGTATGCCATGCTACTTTAATGAGATGTATGTCGAGCATGTTATTAGGTGCTTTGTGATGTATGAAAACTGTTAGACTTTGCTGGGCTGTCGAGCTCACTCTTGCAAATAACCACTTTTGCAGGTCAAGATTTTAAGGTAAAGATATGTGCTAAGTGAGTTATAGAGATCTATATTCACGAAGATTACTTATGTTTTATGAGAAATGTATTTCATATTTTGAGCGTAACATGTTGTTGAAATGTAAGTTGAGCTATCCAATGTATATGTATATTTAGTTATGATGTAAGACTTTGTATAGTCATTTTGTTGTAACGATTCATGATATAAGATTGAATCAAAGAGATGTAATGTAATGGTTGCGATTCAGGGCAAGAAACAAGGAAATGTATAAAAGTTTTAAATATTCCGCAATTTTATTAAGTTTAACATCGAATAATGATGTATTATTTAGAAGTTGAATGTATGGTTAACGACCGAAGTCGGGATTTAAATTGTATAGATTTTGGGGTCGTTACAAATATTAGTTGGGCAAACAACTCTTTTAATATAATGTTTGAGAATGAATCTGGTATGTTGGATACATTGAAGAATCTCTTTTAGCTTTATTTCAAGTAGTAATATAATTTTATTAGTTCAAAAAATTTTCTTATAATATAAAACAAGAGCTACTGACAACTAGAGAGAACCATCTAGTTAATTAACTAAAACTATTTGGGTTTTAGTGTGTTAGTTAACTAATTTTTATACTATGAGTTGGTTTAGTTTTGGACCCATATTAAAAAGTAAAAATATTAGTTGAAATTAATTTAACTAGTTTTGGCCCATATTAAAAACACATTCCAATTTGTTTAGTTTTAAATTAATTAATTAGTTTTGATCCATATCGACTCCAAATCAGTTGTCCAGGATAAATACCATTAGCTGTCCAAGACTCAAAATTTTGCCACGTGTCATCTTGTTTATGCAATTGGAACAAAGCTTAGCTTGGAAAAAAATGAATAAAAATAAACTACTGACAACTAAGCTTAGCTCTTAGAATCTGAGTTTCACTGTTTGTCATGTTGAGTTCCTTTTCTTGACATTTTGTATCTATGTGGGGAATGCCCCTAAGTATATGTATCTCTTTTCTTTTATATACATTTAAATTTAGCAAAAAATAAATTAAATAATATGGAACAACTTATAAGTACAATTTATAAATTTATAAATAATTTATTAGATAAATTTTAAATATGACATATTTTAATGACAATATTTATAATAATAATTTGATTAATTTTAAGTGATATCATTATAATATATCACTTTAATTGGAATAAGAATATTAAAAAAGGGACACCATATATGTATTTGGTTTGAGAATTTGAGAAATTATTATAAGTTTATGAATTTGATAAGCTATTACAAATGAATTTATGATGCACAAACAAAAATACCAATGAAAACGAAAAACTTTAAATATATTCTAATTCATATTCCTATTTTAAATTTGTATTCGAATAACTTTATATATATATATATATATATATATATATATATATATATATATATATATATATATATATACCTTATTAACTACATACAATTTAGTTTTAATTTTATTTAACATTTCATTTGTTCATGTTTAAAATATCGTTAAATTAATTAAAATTTTCATTCCGTCGACCACTGAACTTTAGGAGTTTTTGGATATTGATACCTTTTCTTTTGGTCAACGTCTACGTGCGTTGACCTGCGTACGTGGCGCCTACGTGTCACATGTGACAGATCTACGTGAGAATTTTTTATTTTATTTTATACGTGGACGGGCTGACGTGGCGAATATTGAACTTTATCTCAAAAAATATGTTAATGCACAAATTCGAACCCAAGACCTCCAGTTTGGAATATTGATCTAATTACAGCACATGAGCCTAATTGCTATTATTTTACAAGGATTAGTATTTATAACTGAACAAATCATTTTTCCTAAATTAAAATAGATCCCCTTTCCTTAGATCTGTTACGTACATACATAAATGTACATAACTAATTGCGTGACAATAATAATAATAATAATAATAATAATAATAATAATAATAATAATAATAATAACAATAACAATAACAATAATAATAATAATAATAATAATAATAATAATAATAATAATAATAATAATAATAATAACAGTCATAATAATAATAATAATAATAATAATAATAATAATAATAATAATAATAATAATAATAATAATAATAATAATAATAATAATAATCTGTAACGAATGACAAGTTTCGTTGCTAAACATACACTTTTAGCAACGACTTTATAAGTCGTTGCCTGAAAAATCGTTGCTAAGGCCCCATTTTTAGCAACAAAAAAACTTTCATTGCCCACGATGACGGAAAATCAAGTGGCCAAAAACTTTACAGCGAATTTCTAACGAAATTTTTTTTCGCCAATGAATTAGCAACGAAATTTTGCAACAACTTATGAATTTCGTTGCAAAAAGTGAAAGCCTGACACAATCTACAACGAAGGATAAATTTCGTTGCTAAACATATACTTTTAGCAACGACTTATAAAGTCGTTGCCCAAAAAATCGTTGCTAAAGGCCCATTTTTTTGTAGTGATTTAATAAGTTCAAAAAAATATTTATGTGAAATGATACTAGATGAAGCGCAAAATTCAAGGATATTCTACTAATTTTAAAGAGTATAGAAGCAATACTTATCAAAATAAGTGTAGATTTAGGAATATGAAACGAAATAATATTACTTACATACTATAGAATATGGAAGAAAATAATATTTCTTACGAATATTGAAAGAAAATAATATCCCTTCCCTTAAAAGGAGAGTAATTCTGACTGGTATAGCAGAGATATTCTTGAAGAAAACTTGCACTATTTGCTACACTCAAAGTTTTTTTAAACTCAAAAAAGATACGCTCAATATTATAGAAGAAGAATTCTCTGATACTGGTGTGATTTTTATTTCTAAAATAAGCATCCTATTTATAGGAGAATGGCAGGATACTATTTAAAAAAAATTACGAGTGAACAGTAACATTTTCACGGGCGCAGTCACGAAAAATTTCGACGAAAATGTTGATTTTACTATGCAACACTATGCAGCACTATGCAATATAAAATAAAAACTAAGATAACTTTCTACCAACGATTTTGAAAAATGAGTAAGTGGGGGTCCATGTCATAAGCCAAATTTATAATAAATACTTCATGGCAAACCCATTTTCATAAATCACTTGACTAAACATACTTTTAATCTTTCATTAGTTATTCATCATTAATATTATAATTCACAATATTAACAACCAGATCATTCCCAAGAAAGAGGGGGCTTTCCTATAAGGAATTCTCCTTATTGGCGCGCAATTAGATGACCTAACCCCTTTCCTCGACAGAACTTTCTAGGTATTGTCAATAATACAAATAATAATATGAATAACTCTGTCGTCTCATTTATTGATTTAATAATATAAAATATTGTGCAGATGATACTGTGACAATAATTGAATCAATAATATGAGATACTATGCAACTACTATTGTGGTAATTATTGAATAAAACTGAGTGACTTCTTAAGTAAGCATCAATAATCAAAGATACTATACAATACTGTGTGCTACTATGCAACCACGCGTATTACTGTACTTTTATCACTGGGTATTTCAACAGTTAACGGTAAAAGTTTTGTCGTTATTTTTATAAAAAGGTTATTTCTGTCGCTTTCTATATTCGACAGTAATTCCGTTGTGGGGTTCACCAATGATTGTACCGTCGTACGGATATTCCCAGATAAAACGAATATTCCCCGACCAAACGAATATTTATGACAACTTGCTTACTTTGTAAAATTTGTATATATTACCCACAACTATAACATTATATCAAATCCATACCTTAATATTTAAAATAACATTTAGAGAAAATTAAATCTTTATTCATAAAAGTTGTGGTCTTACAACCTCTCCTTCTTATGAAATTACGTCCTCGAAATTGGTGTACGTACCTGGTATATCGAAGAGGTGAGAATTCCTTGTTTTCATTTCAGATTCTAACTCCCAGGTCATTTCCTCAATATCGTGGTTCCTCTACAAAATTTTGACTTGAGGTATAACATTTGAGCGTAGAATATGTTCCTTCTTATCCAAGATTTTAACAGGTACATCTTTATACGTTAAATCTTCCACTATCTCTTTTGGTTCTAAGTCAATAATATGGTTCGGGTCGTTCATATATTTATGTAACATAGATATTCTAAAAACGTTATGAACACGAGACATACTTGGTTGTAAGGCGAGTCTATAGCCCATAGTTCCTACTCGGTCGAGGATTTTAAATGGAATAATGAATCGAGAATTGAGCTTTTCCCTCTTTTCAAATCTCATAAATCCTTTCCATGGAGCAACACGTAACAACACATGATCTCCAACATTGAATTCCACGTCCATTCGATGAAGATCAGTATAACTCTTTTGTCGATCTTGTGAGGTTTGTATACTTTACCGGATCATTTGAATCTTTCCCATAGTCATACGTACCAATTCTGGTCCCAACAACGTTGCTTCACCCACCTCGTCCCAACATACTGGAGGACGAAACTCTCGTCCATACAACGCCTCGAATGGAGTCATGCCTATACTTGATTGAAAACTATTATTGTAGGAGAATTCCACTAATGGCATGTACTTGTCCCAACTTCCTTTGAAGTCTAGGACACAGAGTCTTAAATGATCTTTAAGAGTTTGAATAGTCCTCTCCGATTACCCGTCCGTCTGAGGATGATATGCCGAACTGAATCGTAAATCCGTGTCCATAGCTTTCTACAAACTAACCAAAAATTGTGAAGTGAATCTTGGGTCTCGATCAAAAATTATGGATACTGGCATACAATACAGTATTACAATCTCATTTATGTATATACGAGCAACACGTTCAAGTGAATATATTTCTCGTATAGGTAAGAAATGAGCAGACTTGGTTAATCTATTGACAATGACCTAAATTACATCAATGCCTTGAGAAACCTTAGGAAGACCAGTAACGAAATCCATGTTAATGTGCTCCCACTTCCATTCTAGAATTTCAAGTGGTTGCAATGGACCTTTTGACACTTGATGCTCCGCCTTGACACGTTGACAAGTTAAACACCTTGAGATAAACTCTGTTATCTCTCTCTTCATATTGCTCCACTAAAATGTATGTCGAAGATCACGATACATTTTGGTACTCCCAGGATGGATTGCAAACGGTGTGTTGTGTGCCTTCATCATGATTTTATACTTCAAATCAAAGTCGTTAAGAACACAAAGTCTGGAGTTGACTTGAAGTATTCCTTCTTCATCGATTTTCGCTTCTGAAATAACACTTTCTTGTACTTTCTTCTTCGTACACATCAGCTCCGGGTCTATAACTTGAGTAGCTTTAACTTTATCGATTAAAGTCAGTTATACTCGTATATTTGACATCATCACGTGGGTCCCTGAAGTCTTTAACTCTATCTCCATCCTTTTTAAGTCATACAAAATGGGTCTTTGCGTTGATAATATCGCACCCATACCCGCATATGATCTTCTACTCAACGCGTCAGCTACCACGTTCGTTTTTCCAGGATGGTATTGAATGGTATGATCGTAATCTTTCAACAGCTCAAGCGAACGTCGTTGCCGCATGTTGAGTTCATTTTGGGTGAAGAAATATTTGAGGCTTTTATAATCTGTATAGTTCTCCACTTTCTCCTCATACAGGTAATGTCTCCAGATCTTTAGCGCAAAAACGACTGCTGCCAACTCTAGATCATGAGTAGGATAATTCCTCTCATATTCTTTGAGTTGTCATGAGGCATAGGCTATGACTTTTTCATGTTGTATGAGAGCACATCCTAAACCTCTGCCTGAAGCATCACTATAGATGACAAATCCCTCCGAACCAGATGATATTGTCAGAACAGGTGCTGAAATGAGTCTCCTCTTGAGTTCTTGAAAACTCTTCTCACAATTCTCGCTCCATCCAAATTTTGTATCTTTTCGAGTTAGCTGAGTTACTGGAGTAGCGATTCGAGAAAATCCTTCCACGAATCTCCGATAATAACCAGCTAAGCCCAGAAAGCTACGTACTTTGGTTACTGACTTAGGTTGCTCCCAACTTTGTATTGCTTCAATCTTCGTCGGGTCAACTGATATTCCATGATTCAATATCACGTACCCAAGAAATGCTACTTCCTCAAGCCAAAACTCGCATTTCTTCAACTTGGTGTATAGCTTATTTTCACAAAACTTTTGGAGTATCAGCCTCAAGTGTTGCTTATGATCTTCACGACTTTTGGAGTATATGAGGATGTCATCAATAAAGAAAACCACAAAATGATCCAATTATTCTTTGAATACTCGGTTCATCATATTTATAAAGGCAACAGGAGCATTAGTCAATTCAAAAGACATGACTAGGAATTCGTAATGCCCGTACCTAGTTCTAAAAGCAGTCTTTGGAATGTCATCAGTTTTAACTTTTAATTGATGATATTCAGAACGAAGATCGATCTTTGAAAAGAATTTGATACCTTGTAACTGGTCAAACAGGTCATTAATACGAGGCAACGGGCACCTATTTTTGACGATGATATGATTCAACTCCCGATAGTTAATGCAAAGTCGCAGACTCCCATCTTTCTTCTTTACGAATAGAACAGGAGCACCCCAAGGAGACGTACTAGGACGAATGAAACCGATGTCTAACAATTCCTGCAGTTGGATTTTTAACTCCTGAAGTTTAATAGGAGTCATTCGATATGGGATTTTGGAAATGGGTTTTGTACCGGGTTCAAGGTCAATACAAAATTCGATTTCACGCTCTGGGGGTAGGCCAGGAAGTTCTTCAGGGAATACGTCAGGAAATTTATTAACAATAGAAATATCATTCAAATATGATGTATTTTTGTTTAAATCCATGACATGGGTTAAGAAAGTTTGACATCTAGTTTTTAATAAACGAATGGCTTTATGACTTGATATGACAGTGATTGACTTTAGTGATTTGGTTACTTAAATTCACATAATAGGTTGATTAGGAATATAAAAGCTAACAATCTTACGAAAATAATTAATTTTAGCATGATGAGTAGTTAACCAATCAATCACTAAAATCACATAAAATGCAAGTATTTTCAAAGAGATGAGATCAACAGGTAATGTGAAAGTGTCGATTTAAATCAAACAAGATTTATAAATGGTGGATGTAACGAAAGTTTCTTTCAACGGAGTTTTAACCGATAAGTCAAAGTCTAATTTCTCCGGAGTTAAGTTTAAACGTTGAGCACAATTAGGTGAAATAAAAGAGTGGGTAGAACCGGTATCTAATAAGGTATAGACTTCGCAAAAGTTTATGATTAGCTTACCCGTAATAACTTCGTTCGGGTTCCTCGCTTTTTGGGAAGTTACGACAAACGCTCTCCCTTAAACTACCGACTTTGACTTGTCTGGGACAGCCTTTGGTGTCGCCATCCCAACTAGACTTGACTTCGCTGTATGAAAAAATCAAGCTAAGGGACCTTCCTTTCCGTAATTGAAACACACTTTGGGTTGCTGCGTACAGTTTGGACTGATGTGTCCCTCATGTCCGCATTTGTAGCATACGACCGATGGTCGTTCTCCTTCCTTAGAAACAGGTGCTGGTACTGCTGCCGATGTCTTTCCGTCATTGTTGAATCTTCTCTTCTTAAAGTTGTTCCCACCTAGTTCACCTCTCCTATTATCTTGGCCATGATTACCACCGAAGTGGTTACCATTTCTGACATGATAATTTCCTCCACTACGGTTATCATTGTTCCGATGGTCGTTGCCACCAGTACGATTATTATCGTGTTTTTGGTCGTTGTCTTTTGGCTGAATTATCTCATTATCGTGCTCCAATAACTGAGCCATATTCACAACATCTGAACACAAATAAAGTTTATGAGAAATAAGGTATTGACGAATTTTGGATTTCAAACCTCGCAGAAATATTCGTAACATTCGCTCCTCATTATATACCTAATGGGATGCAAATCGGGATAACTTCATAAACTTATCCTCGTATTGCGATACGGTCATATTTTTTTGTTTCAGCTTGATAAATTCTACCTCCTTCATGTGATAAATAATCTCTGGAAATTACTTGTCGTCGAACAATTCTTGAAACTTGTAACGCCCCAAAATTCAGGTATTTAAAACCCGAACTCGGTGCTTCACGATACCATTTCTATGCGCGGAAAAATACTAATCATAATATTAATAACAATAATATTGATACCAAATTTAATTTACATATGCATCAAAGTTTAAATCCCAGGTACGAGACCTTTAAACATTCATTACATCATAGATAATATGTATCATTATCTTAATAAACTATAACTATTACACAGAATATTATAAATCTCATTCGAACAGCGCCTTCGGGTTGATCATACTTAACTGAAAATATTTAATTTAACCAAGAGTGAGCATTTGAGTGCCCAACAAGTAATAACAATTACAAACATTAGCTGAAAGGGTTAAATATTTTTTTTGTACTACCCTTCTACAATAAGTCAATAGTTGTGAAGTAATCTGAACCGATAATAATAACATAACAACTCTCTATCAAATTTTTGAAACTACGTATTGACTATAAATAGGGTTAAGGTAACATACTATGAACATTATTTTCTATTTTCGAAAAGGTTAAACAGAAATTCATCTGTAAACCATCATAACTTACAGGCACGGGGGGTGATCAGCCCGTTATGTCCTGTATTGATCAATACTGCATGCAAGAACGATGTTATCATTCACTCTGTCTGCCTTGGGCGCATAAAAGTTTTTCCGTGTTCGGGATGTTCATACTTAGTCGAGAATCCGAACCAAAATAATTTGATTGGATACAAAAAAGTTTTATCATATTCAACTATGTTTCTAAATCTGTGTCTAGCTGATCAAATAGCTTCGACGACTCTTTATTATTGAATACATACTAGTATCAATAGGTATAAATATATATATATATCATGTGATTAAATACAATGATTATCCAAGTGGGGACACTTGAATAACCATATTTAGAAATTAACGCACAGAATATATACATCTGAATTACAATATAGTACCATGTTGATAATCAATGATCGGATATAACATATATAACAATAGGGTTAATAATCTGGTAATAATAATAATATAATTCTAAAACTTCTTACTCATGTCCATTGCATAAAGAAAATGTAAAGGTAGGATACTTGCCTGGTACGCTGCTTACAATTCGCAACTTAGTTTTATCTTTTATGTAACCACCTATCAGTAATAAGATCATTTTACTGTTTAGAATAACATATCGTAACACATAACACTGCCTATTGCAGTCAACACATAACCTAATCACCTTGTCACATATATCCAACAGTCATTGAATCATAAACAATCATTAATATAGTCTAAGTTCAGATCAATTTCTGAAACATGTCGGTGTACCGACAGTTTTATCGGGTATTTATCGAGTCTAAAACTCTATCCCATAGTTCAATAACCGAAAATATCAGTCATATTATTTTTAAATGACTTATAATAATTTTTTAAACATTTATTATAATTTATCATAAATTTTCAAACATCGGAATCATTATTAAATGATTTAAATATTAACTATTATCATTAATATTTAATTAATATTAAACTATTAATGAAACCATTGCCAAAATATTAAAGTTATTTATAATAACTCAAAATATTTTTAAAGTATTAATATTACCCTTAAATAATTTTTAAAATATTTAAAATCATTTTTAAATAATTACCGTTAATATTAGAATATTAATTTATTATTTATCAAAATATTAAAAGTCATTGATTATGACTTAAAATATTTTTAATTCATTTATTTCCCTTTTAAATGATTTTTAATTCAATAAAACCATTTTTAACTATTTATTTAATATAATTATTAAATAAACTTACTATCTTTAATATTAAATTATTAATGAAATTTACCTTTAAATATCAAAAGTTATATTTTATAACTTAAAATATTTTTAAACTATTTATTTTCATTTAAAATAATTTTTATAATATTAAAATTATTTTTAATTAATTTATTTAATATAATTACTAAATAAATCTAATATCATTAATATTTAATAATTAATGAAACTTATCTTAAAATATTAAAAGTTATGTTTTATAACTTAAAATATTATTAAATACCTTATTATTATTTAAAATAATTTTTAATACAATGAAATTATTTTTAATTAATTTATTTAATGCATTTATTAAATAATTTAAATACCAATAATATCCAAATAAATATTAATATTTATGAAAAATATGTCAAATTATTAAAAGTTAATTTTTATAACTTAAAAATAATTTTTTAAATTATTTTTGTAATTTTTAGAATTTATTTACTATTTTTAAATAATTTTTAGAAATTAAATTAATTAATTTTACTAAGTCTGTCGCTAAAACCCTTTGGCTACAGTAAGTGTCGCCTTAGGTGTTCTAGAGAAACCCAGACATTCAAAGTTAGTGATCGAGCTTGCTTGTTTGACCATCAATCATTCTCTCTATAAATCGTTTCTGGACATGCTATTGATTAAATGTTGTAGTATATATCTAAGAGTACATGTTCATAACCATTTCTGGACCAAATCATAAAACATGAGGAAGATCTAAGCATCAGAACATGCTGTCAGAGCTGTTCAACAAGTTTCTGGGCTACCCAGAATTTTCAGTCATGGCCTTATATCTATCAATCGATTCATGTTATGGGTGGTCTACACATCGGGCCTTAAAGAGTAACTAACAGAGAACATGATTCAAGCCATGTTCTAGTCTAAACATAATTAATCAAAAAAATCTAAGCTAGCAAACATGTTGTCAGAGTGTTTCTGGATTTTTCCCAGAAACCCAGAAGTTCGACCTATCACTTTCATGCTCGAATTTCTTTATGTTCTGGTCATGATTTATATCTTTTAATGGGTCAAATCTATAGTATACATGACAAGGAACAATAACATATCATCAGATCATCATAACCTCAATACAATAAAGACAAATGGGCCTGTCAAAGTACCCTCCCCGGAACTGTTCTTGAACATTTCTGGGTTTCCCAGAAATGTTCTTGAGCATTTTCGGCTACCTAAGTTTGACCATCTCTAGATTTGATTCTGTTACGGATCTATGTGATATAAAGGCTTTAGCATGTAGTCTTCATGTCAGTATACAACTACAAAACAACATGGCAAAAAAACTTAAACATAGCAAGATCCAAGCTATGCAAAAACACTATCAGAGGTTTCTGGGCAGAATATGGGTTTCAAGAACAGCCGGTCAATGCTGGTCAACCCACTTTGACCTTAAATAACTTTTAATCTACAACAGATATGGACCTGATTAAAATTTCATATTAAAGATCTCCTAACAGACTACAAGTACAAACTTTCAAAACACAAAAACAAATAACAGACTGAGATCTATGGGACCTGACATTCACTGTCAGACCCTTATTTTTAAAAAAATTCATATTTGGAAAATCATCAAATCTGAGCCTCTAGATGTTATGGATCAAACAACTAGCAACCCAGATCATTGATTAACACCCCATACAACATGTTTAACACAAAAAAATTACATCTAATATAAGATCAAAAGATTTTCAAATTTTAGGGTTTGCACCTTTTCTAAGCTTTGATCTTTGATTCTGTTCTCCTGATCTGTTACTGGTAATCGTGGGGCTTGCTTAGGGGACTGATATGCCTTGTATTTTCAGTGGTTTGGGAGAGAGAAAAATTGTTTAGGAGTTAGATAGCCAAATGAGAAATTTTTAGTAGATTTCTCTCTCTTAATCTATGTAAATGAATTGATGCAATGAACTTGTATGCTAGTAGCTGATCATGTGCTGGTGATGTAGCTCACAACTAGGTAGTGTAGACTAGGGTGGCTTCAATATTTGATAAGATATGCAAATCAATAATTCACAAATGGGACAAAAAAGGGTAAAATGGTAATTTTACTTATAATCTCAAGGGTATTCTTGTCCAAGGTACTTGAATCTAGGGTTTAATCACTAGATTTTAAATCTTAAAGTTTCCCAAATAATTTCTAGGATTTGAAAAATTAAAATTAAAGTGTAATAAAATTTTAATTACAACACACTAATTAAAATTAGGGTTTTTAATAGAAAATTAGGGTTTAAATAATTAGGGTTCCTTAATCTTATTAGGGTTCTCAAATTAACAATTAGGGTTCCTAATTAACATTATAATTTACTAGAATAATAATTAGGAATTCTAATTTTTGCAATTAGGGTTCCTAATTAGCAAATTAGGGTTTCTAATTTAATTTAGGGTTTTTCAAATATAAATTAGATTTTTCCTAATTAACATAAATTATATAATATGCAACTTAATTCATATAACACCATTTCTGACCGACCTTAAAGTCCAGTTTTGAGTTTCCAATTATGGTATATGACAGTAATACTAGGATTTTGACATTATTCACTATAATTGACTAACCATTAACAGTTCACAGATATACAGTACATATTTATAGCACTGAAAAATCAAAATATAATTAATATTATATTATTATTCTCATATCTTGATCAAAAATCCAAATAATCAAATAATTAATAATCAAATATTATTCTTAATCAAGTTAAAAATAATTAACTTAAATAATCTAAACTATAATTCATATAATAAAATAGTAATTATAATAATTCCAATAATCATTTTCTATATTATTTAAATAATATAAAAATCATATTTTCATGGAAAATAATTAATAAAGATATTTCTACTATAAAATTAATTATTATAAGAATATATTTTATTATGATCAATAATTCTAAAATAAAATTATTTGAAATTATTCACGTAATAAATAAATTTTATTTATCATATATTTGTATACGCATTACTTGACACTTATTCTCATCATTAAGATAAATAATAAAAATTAATTTTTTTTTATATTGAAAATATCGTGTTTATTACATTCACCCTCCCTTATAAGGATTTCGTCCCCGGAATCACCGTTTTAAAACTCATACATACAGGGGTACATAACATACACAATCATTGCAAGTAGATCTCGATCATATTTGATCGAACTAATCTTTAACTATTCAAATAAAGCTTGTTTGTCTGATTAAACGGAAGTTTGATTTCTAAAAGAGCTCAAATTCCTCCTTCGAAATTTCTTTATAACTTAATTTGCTATATATAGGAAAATCATATATATATATATGAAAATTAAAGTTATTCAAATAATACATGGAGTTCCATTCTCAGCTGCCACAGTATCCTGGACCTTCATATTGAAGACTCGTGCGGTTGGTTTGTTGGTTCAAGTCGGTCCTGTGATTGCCATATTCCCGCTGCCTTTTCCCGTGGTTACACTCCCTGCCTCCATTCTCCTCTTTGGACAATCCTTCACCTTATGTTCAGTCGATCCACATAAAAAAAACCCACTGTTCATCCTTGGGTTGGGGCAGTTGGGAGAGATATGGCCCTCCTGCCCGCACTTATAACATACAAACTTACCCTTCAGACACTCACCAGAGTGATTCTTCCCGCAATTCTTACACTACACAGTCTATTTCTTCACACCTTCCTGCTTCACCTGAACATTCCCAAAATAATTTTCTTTTCTCTTTTCACCCTTATTACCACTATTAGCTTCCACCTTCACAGCTCCTCCTGCCTTGCCTTTGTTCTTCTTCTTGGTATAGAGGCTCATGGCCTCACTTCCCTCCTCAGCTATGATAGCCTTTTCCATGAGTGCCGCAAACGTATTGATCTGCAACACCGCCACCTTGTTGTAGAGCCAGGGTTTTAAGCCCAGCTCAAACCTCCTTGCCTTTCTAGCCTTCGTATTGATGCGGAGTGAACCTAGCCAACTCATTAAACTTTACGGCATACTCCGCAACAGTCATATTCTCCTGCTTTAACTCCAGAAATTTAACCTCCATCCTAGCCTTCATGCTAGCTGAGAGGTAGTTTTCAAAAAATAATATCTTAAACCTAGCCCAAGTAATTACTCCTTCTCCTGCCCTAGTTTGATTTGCCTCTCACCAAAAGTTAGCCTCCCCTTTCATTATATAAGTGGCAAAAGCGGTCTTTTGCCCTTCATCCACCCTGGCAATTACGAACGCCTTTTCTATCTCGTTAATCCATGTCTGGGCTTCTATAGCGTCAGCTGATCCCCTGAATTCTGGTGGCCCTGCTGTAACGACCCCAAAATAGGTCCATTCCATCCAACCCATTCTGAGTCGTCAAATACATGGTACAGAAAACAACTACAACTTTATTACAACAATTGTCGTGCAAAATACAACAACACATATGCTGTGAGTTTGGATACAAATATATACCAAATGTGACATTGGACACCATCATGTATCAGCACTTCACAAAGGTACCTTACATAAAGGTATAGTCAAAAACTGTTCTAGAAATTAGAATCTTTGGGAAGTGCTCAAGGAAACCTTCGTACATGGGAGGCCACGCTTCTAGGTTATGATAGATATCATATGGCCACAAAATTATCCTTGGTTGACCCAATAGACCCCAAAGAAAAACGAGAAGATTACTATCATATTCTTCCCAATGGTGAGTCTTCTCTTGACTTATCATTATCTCCACTGTCTCTAATTGAGAATTATCCTTCAAACAAACACCAAGATTATATAGGTAGTGCCCATAGATATACTCAGCAAGTGGATGAGCACAACCCTGTCCTATGATGACACGAGGTTGTATGTCATTAGACATCTTGTATGATAGTGACAAAACACCCTTCCAACGTTGGGTTCGCCTCACCCTATTTTCTTCACCAAATATAACTACTAAATGATGACCACCGTTCTATTCCCTTGTTACCCCCGCTCGACCCAGCTACACTCTTATTACCTGAAAGGAATTGTGAAGCAAAAGGGTGAGCACAACTAGCTCAGTAAAGAATATCATGACTAAAGATAATTAAATTATCAATAGCCTTCATCAATAATAAATCAGAGATTTAGAACATATGGTAAATGATAAAAATTTCAACCATAGTTGCAGCGGAACGAGCAATCCATTAGAAGAGTCAAATAGACTATAAAGTCTATTATCTTCTCCATGTTAAAAATCCACCAACAATATTTTATCCATGTAACATCACTCAACAGTTCCTTTTCACAATCATATGAATAACTCATAATCATAATTGTGACTATAAATTTTTCTTCGCACCCAGGACGAAGATAATTTTTATCACCTGTCTTTACCTGAAACATCAAAGATCATGGTTATACCAAATCACAATTCCTGTTTATAATCATACTAACAAATCCATCTTTGCACTACGGGCCAAAGATATTCGTCAACAGTTTATCTTTGCACTACTGGCCAAAGATATTCAACAACAGTTCATCTTTGTACTACAGGCCAAAGATATTCAACAACATATCATCTTTGCACTACAGGCCAAAGATATTCATCAACAGTTCATATTTGCACTACAGGACAAATATATTCATCAACAGTTCATATTTGCACTACATGCCAAATATATTAATATCTCAAAGAATTATAATCATTTTAGAATTTATATAAACAATAATTATAACCATGTTGATCAATTCACCTTTGCACTTAAGCTTAAGATATTCAATTATAAATTCAATGGTCATGATCATACCAGTCACAATTCAACTTTGCACTACAGGCCAAAGAGAACCCTAGTCATGATCATACCAATAATCTACCCATCTTTACACTCCAGTGAAAGAGAATTTCAACATCAAGGTTATAAAAATGTTATATATGATAATAAAAACAATATGATCAACATATAGATTTAATCTCAAGAGTAATATTCATAACTCAACTATAATTTGGTCAGAAAAAGAAACCAATTTTATCATGAATAGTAACTCGTGAATAGTAACCCATGAATAGTAACTCGTGAATAGTAACTCGTGAATAGTAACTCATGAATAGTAACTCGTGAATAGTAACCCCAACACAAAAAATAGAAATTCCACAATAAAATCCATACCAATATTTTGGTATAATGATATTGAAAGAATAACATTTCTTAAATTTATAAACAATTTATTTTAATTGTTTACACTTTACTAAATAAATCATTTAATCATTCTAAAATGCCAAACTCATAAGATTTCATCACCAATAACCAAAAATCCTCATCAAAAATCTGCATATACCTCATATAGGATTCTCAAGCCATAAAATCCTATTTTCCAATTTTTTTTCTTCACAAAACATATTTAATTCATTTACTCATAACTAGACTATTTTTATGAAAAATACCAAATCAGTTCCAAAAATATTTCTTTTCTGGAATTTAGCATAATATAGTCCCATAGTGAACATATATTTTTCTCAGAATTTTTAAAAGTCATTTACTATTTTTCATATGGCCAAAACAGCCGAATATTTAGACATTTATCAAAAATTGTACTTTTATCTAAAAATTCTAAAATTCACAGAGTATACTCCTATCATATACATGTACTCCCAATAAAAATTTCATCAATTTTGGAGTTAACCATAAGGAATTATAAGCGGTTACTTTTAAAATAATCTTTTCTCATAAAATTCATAACTCTCAATCTATACATCCAAAAATCACCATTTTTGGACACAATCAAGAAAACTCATCAAAATATCATTTCAAATTTTTCCAGAATTTTTGAAGATCAGAAAAATTACGAAACTGAAAATCATAACAACCCTTAAAATCTCTTAATATCCCTTGCAATCCCTTACCTCAAAAGAGCAGTACTTCTGATCGGTATAAGGCTGAAGAAAACTTGCACTGAATAGCAACTCTCAAATTATCTAAATACTCACAAAATATGCTTCATAATATAGAGAGAGAAAGAGAGAAAGCTTATGTTTCTGGTGTGATTTTCAATTCTAACTTAGCCCTCTATTTATAGGAAAATTTTAGTAGGTTTGACCTGCAACCTGATGGCTTTACCTGCTACTATTCCCACCCACCACATTTGAAATATAATTCAGCACATTTCTTCACCAACCACAAGTGGGGCCCACCAATTCTAGAATTTTTCACCAAAATAATAAACTCCGAAAATTCAACAATTTCTGAACCAGTCATCTCGTAAAATTCATAATAAATCATACGTTCATTTTTAACGGTTCAAAATTTGTGGGCATATACTCAACTTATATATGTATAACATATCCAAAAATTACCACGATCCAACGGTCGGATTAAAAATTATAATCCCCGCAAAATATCTCAAAAACCTTAATTTTTAATACCTCCATTCCAACAAAAATACTGATAAAAACCTCAACATTAACTCCTTCATTTTTAACCACAAAAATATGTCCCTCGTTTATATCCACATAAAATAAATATTTCCTTATCATACGAATCAATAATTAATTATTCACAAATAATATTACAGAATCACATTTATGACAACCAGGCCGTTCCCAAGAAAGAGGGGGCTTTCCAATAAGGATTTTTCCTTACTGGCGCGCAATTAGATGACCAAACCTCTCCTTAGACAGAACTTTCTAGTCATTGCCAATAATGTTATCTAATAATATTATTCAAATAATATGAATTATTGATCTGATAATGGGAAATACTGTGCAGCAACAATTATTGAACAACAACAATATAAAATTTCAACGTAGCAATTATTGAATCAATAAAATAAAATATTGAACAGTAATTACTGTAACAATTATTGAGTAGTGCCTTCTTACGTAAGAATCAATAATTTTAAAAATACTGTGCAATACCGTGTGCTACTGTGCAATAACGCGTATTACTGTATTTTAATCACCGGGTATTCCAACAGTGTTAACAGTAACAACTACGTCGTTATTTGTAAAAACTTAAATTTGTCGTTTTCTTCACCCGACAGTTATTCGTTATGGGCCCACAAATAGCTGCGCCGTCGTACGAATATTCCCCGACAGAAAAAATATTCCACGACCAAACAAATATTCCCCGACAACAATGATTATTTTATAACCACTTGTGTATTTTGAAAAAAATCATATATCACCCTTAACTTTAACATTTATCAATTTAACCATTTACTGAATAGTAATTATAAGAAAAATTGAATACTTTTATTTCATAAAATTCGGGGTCTTACACCTGCTGCCTTGAAGTCTTTAAAATTTGCCAAGCGATTGTCTGGTCGGTTCCCTGTGGCTGGTATTCCCTGTTGCATAGCCTGAGCTACCATGTTCGCAAAGTTTTGCATTGGATCTTGCTGTTGTCCCTCAGCATTGTTAACAGATTCTTCTGCCCTTTGATTTCGTTTTCGACGTCTTGGCGGCATTATCTGATTACATAAAATCATAAATTTAACTTACATTCTTAACCTTATTGTATAAGTTTAACATGTAACACGAAGTTTTATATAAAACTTATTCCATTAATCAAATATAGATTCATATTCATTCAACAAGTCATTAAACTTTACATAACATAACTCATATTGCTATCCCTTTGTGACCACAAAAGTCGGGATTTACTATGATAACTTACACAAAAGTTGGGAATATTACATTACACACGTACATTATCAAACATACATAATCAACTACTAATTCTACTTATTTTCTAAGTCACGGTCTTTCATCTTTCTTTTCCCCTTCTTGTTCGGAGTTGTGCACGACTTGCTGCATCTGGCTCCCATTTGATCAATTTGGATTTTAAGCTTATCTTGTTCCTCCATAGTTTCCATTAATGCTTTTCGTAACTGACTATTTAATAGCCTTTTTATTTCTCATAACTTTTCTAGAGAAGAAATCTTGTTCTTCAGATTCTGTACTTCTGTTGATGCTTGATCAGCTCCAACTTCGGTGTCCGAATCACTATCTGTTAGTTTTACCATTTCTGGATCTGGTACTACGTTTTCCAATACCACCACCTCATCAAGGTTGCTTACACTGTGAGCCTCTATTTCAGCTATTGGCTTTGATATTGGCCCCTTCTTTACGATCTGAGGGTATCCTAACTCTTTTCCTCCTGACATCTACACACAAATTATCTTGATTAGCACATAGTATATACACACAGTAAATAATAGATTTATAAAAGTTATCTTTTATTTTGTTTAACGATAAATTTATTCAATTTATCTTCTTTTAAACTCAATATAAGTCATTTATATTTTCAATGTTTCCCCCTGTCCTAAAGGTTATAGCCTAAGGTCTGTCCCACCTAAGGTTTCTAACCCTAAAACTTTGATACCAACCTGTGACACTCATGGTACTTCCAACGATAGCACCCCACAGTAATACCTATCAACATGCTACCGACTGGCTCGGCGTCCCCTACGAAAAGTCTAGCTTCGGTGCCTTCCCTTAAAGGGATGTCACCAGCAAAAGGCTCGGGGCACTTCGCAAATTCATGCTTATAGCTTTGATACCAACATGTGATGCCCCCAAATCTGAGTACTTGAAACCCGAACTCGGTGCTTCACGATACCATTTCTATGCGCGAAAAAATAATAATCATAATATTAATAACAATAATATTGATACCAAATTTAATTTACATATGCATCAAAGTTTAAATCCCAGGTACGAGACCTTTAAACATTCATTACATCATAGATAATATGTATCATTATGTAAGACCCCAACTTATTAATGAATAAAATCAAATTTCCTCTAATTATTATTGTGAATAATAAGGTGTCAATTTGATATAATATTTTGGTTATGGGTAAAATGTGCAAATTTTGCAAAATAAACAAGTGGTTATAAAATACTCATTGTTGTCGGGGAATATTCGTTTGGTCGTGGAATATTCTTTCTGTCGGAGAATATTCGTACGACGGCGCAGCTATTTGTGGGCCTCATAACGAAAAACGGTCGGATGAAGATAACGACAAAATTGAGTTTTTATAAATAACGGCGTAGTTGTTACCGTTAACACTGTTGGAATACCCGGTGGTTAAAATACAGTAATACGCGTGGTTGCACAGTAGCTCACGGTTTTACACAATATTTTTGAATTATTGATCCTTACGTAAGAAGACACTACTCAATAATTGTTATAATAGTTATTGTTCAGTATTTTATTTTATTGATTCAATAATTGCTGCATTGATATTTTATATTATTATTATTTCAATAATTGTTACTGCACAGTATTTCTCATTATCAGATCAATAATTCATATTATTTAAATAATATTATTAGATAGCATTATTGATAATGTCTAGAAAGTTCTGTCTAAGGAGAGGTTTGGTCACCTAATTGCGCGCCAGTAAGGAGAAATCCTTATTGGAAAGTCCCCTCTTTCCTGGGAACGGCATGGTTGTCATAATTGTGATTCTGTAATATTATTTGTGAGTAATTAATTATTGATTTATATGATAAGGAAATATTTATTTGATGTGGATATAAATGATGGATTTATTTATGTAGTTATTATTGAAGGAATTAATGTTGAGGTGTTTTATCAGTATTTCTGTCGGAATGGAGGTATTAAAAATCAAATCAGTATTTTTTAGATATATTGCGTGAGTTATAATTTTTAATCCGACCGTTGGATCATTGTGATTTTTGGATATGTTATACATATATAAGTTGAGTATATGTCCATAACTTTTGAACCGTTACAAATGAACGTATGATTTGTTATGAATTTAAAGAGGTGATTGATTCGAAAATTAGGTTTATAAATGATTTTGGTAAAAAATTCTAGAATTGAGTGGGCCCCACTTGTGGTTGGTGAAGAAATGTGCTGAATTTTATTTCAAATGTGGTGGGTGGCAATAGTTGCAGGTAAAGCCATCAGGTTGCAGGTCAAGTCTGCTTTGGCGTGCTAACATGTTCCTATAAATAGAGGGCTAAGTTAAAATTGAAAATCACACCAGAATTCATATATTTTCTCTCTTTCTCTCTCTATATTCTCGAGCGTATTTTGTGAGTATTTTGATACTTTGAGAGTTGCTATTCAGTGCAAGTTTCTGTCAGCACTATATCCGAAATTCAGTCAGAAGTACGGTTATTCTGAGGTAAGGGATGTTATTTTTTTCATAAATGATATTACTTCTTTCAATATCATTATGCCAAAATATTAGTTTGAACTTTTTATCAAATTTGGAACTTTTTGTGTCGGGGTTACTATTCATGTATACGGCACTATTTACGTATACGACACTATTCACGAATACGACACTATTCACCGAAAAATAAAATTTTCTTCTTTTTATCCAAGATGGCTATTATGGTTACTATCTTTGATTGTATCCATGTTTTGATCATTATTTTTGAATTCTACTTCGAAATTGATTATTTCGGAGTATTATTGAACTTGGATAAACTGTAATACGAATCCCTAATATTTGTTCTTTTATCTCACTGGATTCGTTTTCTTTAAGATGTTTTTCATCATCCCCAGTCCTAAATGATGATATTACTGAATATCTTTGGCCTGTAGTGCAAAGATGAATGATTACCTGATGAATATATCTTTGGCCCGTAGTGCAAAGATGAACATGTGTTGAGATGAACATGACCAACTGAGTATTATTCTTAAATTTTACTCCACAAAGTAGTATCATGTTGACAATTTGGACGTTATTAATTTCTGGATAAATTAAATTATCTATCTTTAAAATTTATCCTTGAACTTGTTTAATTGAATTATTATATCATTGTCATCATCCTCATGTTTATATTCTGTTGAAAGTCATCTGTGGCCTGTAGTGCATAGATGGACTTGGTATGATTATGACCAGGGATTATTCGGTATAATCATGACCGTAATGTTACAAATGATGTGGTAAAAGTCCTCATTGGCCCGTAGTGCATTGATGGATAATTTTTGGCATGATTATAGCCATGGATTCTCTTCGGCCAAGGGTGCAAAGTTGAATTATTTTATGGCATGATCATGACCGTTGATGAAAACACGATTATCTTTGGCCCGTAGTGCAGGGATGATTCGATGATGTGGATTATTTATTAAGTTGAATCTCAGCAATAAAATTGATGATAAATCTTTTAAATCATAGAAGATAGTAGGTTTTATGCTCTACTTGACTCTTCTACTGGATTGTTTTTTCCGCTGCAATTATTGATCTAAAACTTGTTGTCTATTATATTTTATCAGATTTTTCCCTGTTGAAGACTAATGATAATTTGTTGTACATTATCTTAGTCATAATATTTCTTACTGGGCTAGTTGAGCTCACCCTTTCTTTCACTGTTCTCTTCAGGAAATGAGAATATAGCTGGGACTATTCAGGAAATGGATTGACGGTCCAGATGGTTGCATTAGTAGTCCTCACTATTCTGTGAAATAGTGTGATAATTGTAATGAGGACTCCTTTTGAGTTTGTATACTCTCTAGTAGACAATATTTGTATTCAAACTCACAGTATATGTGTTGTCGTTTTCTGCACGATAATTGTATTACTGAAGTTGTATTTATTTCGGTACCATGTATTTGGCGACTTAGAATGGGTGATGTATACCTATTTTGGGGGCGTCACACAATGTCTTAATAAACTATAACTATTACACAGAATATAATAAATCTCATTCGAACAGCTTTTCTTTCCCCTTGTTCTTGTCTGAGCCTTCGGGTTGATCATACATAACTGAAAACATTTAATTTAAGCAAGAGTGAGCATTTGAGTGCCCAGCAAGTAATAACAATTATAAACATTAGCTGAAAGGGTTAAATATTTTCTTTGTACTACCCTTCTACAACAAGTCAATAGTTGTGTAATAATCTGAACCGATAATAATAACATTCAACTCTCTATCAATTTTTTAAAACTACGTATTGACTATAAATAGGGTTAAGGTAACATACTATGAACATTGTTTTCTATTTTCAAAAAGGTTAAACAGAAATTCATCTGCAAACCGTCATAACTTACGGGCACGGGGGGTGATCAGCCCGTTATGTCCTGTATTGATCAATACTACATGCAAGAACGATGTTATCGTTTACTCTGTCCGCCTTGGGCGCATAAAAATTTTCCCGTGTTCGGGATGTTCATACTTAGTCGAGAATCCGAACCAAAATAATTTGATTGGATACAAAAAAGTTTTATCATATTCAACTATGTTTCTAAATCTGTGTCTAGCTGATCAAATAGCTTCGACGACTCTTTGTTATTGCATACATACTGGTATCAATAGGTATAAATATATATATCATGTGATTAAATACAATGATTATCCAAGTGGGGACGCTTGAATAACCATATTTAGAAATTAACGCACAGAATATATACATCTGAATTACAATATAGTACCATGTTGATAATCAATGATCGGATATAACATATATAAAAATAGGGTTAATAATCTGGTAATAATAATAATATAATTCTGAAACTTCTTACTCATGTCCATTGCATAAAGAAAATGCAAAGGTAGGATACTTGCCTGGTACGCTGCTTACAATTCGCAACTTAGTTTTATATTTTATGTAACCACCTATCAGTAATAAGATCATTTTACTGATTAGAATAACATATCGTAACACATAACACTGCCTATTGCAGTCAACACATAACCTAATCACCTTGTCACATATATCCAACAGTCATTGAATCATAAACAATCATTAATACAGTCTAAGTTCAGATCAATTTTTGAAACATGTCGGTGTACCAACAACTTTATCGGGTACTTATCAATTTTAAAACTCTATCCCATAGTTCAATAACTGAAAATATCAGTCATATTATTTTAAAATGACTTATAATAATTTTTTAAACATTTATTATAATTTATCATGAATTATCAAACATCGCAATCATTATTAAATGATTTAAATATTAACTAATTCTATTATCATTAATATTAAACTATTAATGAAATCATTGCCAAAATATTAAAGTTATTTATAATAACTCAAAATATTTTTAAAGTATTAATATTACCCTTAAATAATTTTTAAAACATTTAAAATTATTTTTAAATAATTACCGTTAATATTAGAATATTAATTTATTATTTATTAAAAAATTAAAAGTCATTGATTATAACTTAAAATATTTTTAATTCATTTATTTCCTTTTTAAATGATTTTTAATTCAATAAAACCATTTTTAACTGTTTATTTAATATAATTATTAAATAAACTTACTATCATTAATATTAAATTATTAATGAAATTTACCTTTAAATATCAAAAGTTATATTTTATAACTTAAAATATTTTTAAACTATTTATTTTCATTTAAAATGATTTTTATAATATTAAAATCATTTTTAATAAATTTATTTAATATAATTACTAAATAAATCTAATATCATTAATATTTAATAATTAATGAAACTTATCTTAAAATATTAAAAGTTATGTTTTATAACTTAAAATATTATTAAATACCTTATTATTATTTAAAATGATTTTTAATACAATAAAATCATTTTTAATTAATTTATTTAATGCATTTATTAAATAATTTAAATACCAATAATATCCAAATAAATATTAATATTTATGAAAAATATGTCAAATTATTAAAAGTTAATTTTTATAACTTAAAAATAATTTTTAAAACTATTTTTACAATTTTTAGAATTTATTTACTATTTTTAAATGATTTTAAGAAATTAAATTAATTAATTTTACTAAGTCTATCGCTAAAACCCTTTTGCGACAGTAAGTGTCGCCTTAGGTGTTCTTGAGAAACCCAGGCATTCAAAGTTAGTGATCGAGCTTGCTTATTTGACCATCAATCATTCTCTCTATAAATCGTTTCTGGACATGCTATTGATTAAATGTTGTAGTATGTATGTAAGAGTACATGTTCATAACTATTTTTGGACCAAATCATAAAACATGAGGAAGATCTAAGCATCAGAACATACTGTCAGAGCTGTTCATCAAGTTTCTGGGCTGCTTAGAATTTTCAGTCATGGTCGGTCAACGATTTTCATGGCCTTATATCTATCAATCGGTTCATGTTATGGGTGGTCTACACGTCGGGCCTTGAAGAGTAACTAACAGAGAACATGATTCAAGCCATGTTCAAGTCTAAATATAATTAATCAAAAAGATCTGAGCTAGCAAACATGCTGTCAGAGTGTTTCTGGGTTTTTCCCAGAAACCCAGCAGTTCAACCTATCACTTTCATGCTTGAATTTCTTTATGTTCTGGTCATGATTTATATCGTTTAATAGGTCAAATCTATAGTATACATGACAAGGAACAATAACATATCATCAAATCATCATAACCTCAATACAATAAAGATAAATGGGCCGGTCAAAGTACCCTCCCCGGAACTGTTCTTGAACATTTCTGGGTTTCCCAGAAATGTTCTTGAGCATTTTCGACTACCTAAGTTTGACCATCTCTAGATTTGATTCTGTTACGGATCTATGGTATATAAAGGCTTTAGCATGTAGTCTTCATGTCAGTATACAACTACAAAACAACAACATGGCAAAAAAAACTTAAACATAGCAAGATCCAAGCTCTGCAAAAACACTATCAGAGGTTTCTAGGCAGAATCTGGGTTTCAAGAACAGCCGGTCAATGCCGGTCAACCCACTTTGACCTTAAATAACTTTTAATCTACAACAGATATGGACCTGATTCAAGTTGCATATTAAAGATCTCCTAACAGACTACAAGTACAAACTTTCAAAACACAAAAACACATAACAAACTGAGATCTATGGGACCTGACATTCACTGTCAGACCCTTATTTTCAAAAAAAATCAGATTTGAAAAATCATCAAATCTGAGCCTCTAGATGCTATGGATCTAACATCTAGCAACCCAGATCATTGATTAACACCCCATACAACATGTTTAACACAAAAAAAATTACATCTAATATAAGATCAAAAGATTTTCAAATTTTAGGGTTTGCACCTTTTCTAAGCTTTGATCTTTGATTTTGTTCTCCTGATCTGTTACTGGTAATCGTGGGGCTTGCTTAGGGGACTGATATACCTTGTATTTTCAGAGGTTTGGGAGAGAGAAAAATTGTTTAGCAGTTAGATAGCCAAATGAGAAATTTTTAGTAGCTTTCTCTCTCTTAATCTATGTAAATGAATTGATGCAACGAACTTGTATGCTAGTAGCTAATCATGTGCTGGTGATGTAGCTCACAACTAGGTAGTGTAGACTAGGGTGGCTTCAAGATTTGATAAGATATGCAAATCAATAATTCACAAATGGGACAAAAAAAGGTAATTTTACTTATAATCTCAAGGGTATTCTTGTCAAAGGTACTTGAATCTAGGGTTTAATCACTAGATTTTAAATCTTAAAGTTTTCCAAATAATTTCTAGGGTTTAAAAAATTAAAATTAAAGTGTAATAAAATTTTAATTAAAACACACTAATTAAAATTAGGGTTTTAATAGAAAATTAGGGTTTAAATAATTAGGGTTCTTTAATCTTATTAGGGTTCCCAAATTAACAATTAGGGTTTCCTAATTAAGATTATAATTTACTAAAATAATAATTAGGATTTCTAATTTTTGCAATTAGGTTTCCTAATTAGCAAATTAGGGTTTTTAATTTAATTTAGGGTTTTTCAAATATAAATTAGATTTTTCCAAATTAACATAAATTCTATAATATGCAACTTAATTCATATAACACCATTTCTGACCGACCTTAAACTCCAATTTTGAGTTTTTAATTATGGTTTATGACAGTAATACTAGGGTTTTGACATTATTCACTATAATTGACTAACCATTAACAGTCCACAGATATACAGTACATATTTATAGCACTGAAAAATCAAAATATAATTAATATTATATTATTATTCTCATCCCTTGATCAAAAATCCAAATTTAGGGTTTGCATTCTATATCTGATTTATCTATCAAATATAACATTATTAATCAAGTTAAAAATAATTAACTTAAATAATCTGAACTAAAATTCATATAATAAAATAGTAATTATAATAATTCTAATAATTATTTTCTATATTATTTAAATAATATAAAAATCATATTTTCATGGAAAATAATTAATAAAGACATTTCTACTATAAAATAATTATTATAAAAATATACTTTATAATGATCAATAATTCTAAAATAAAATTATTTGAAATTATTCACGTAATAAATAAATTTTATTTATCACATATTTACATACGCATTACTTAACACTTATTCTCATCATTAAAATAAATAATAAAAATTAAAAAAAAATTATATGCAAAATTTCTTATTTATTTTATATTGAAAATATCGAGTTATTACAGAACTTCTCTCAAGACATCTTCAATGCGGAAAGATTAGTACGTTTTACAGATTCTCACCAGTAATCTGCCTCTCCTCGCAACATGAAGGTGGCAAAGGGAACCTTTTGCTCCTCAGAGTATCCCAAGACATCAAATATCTTGGTGATCTACTTAATCCACGTCTCTGCCTTAAGTGGCTCTGGATTTCCCAAAAACTCTAGTAGTCCCAGCTCTTGAATTACTTAGCAGTGACCAGCCGTGAATTGCCATTGATTCCACCTGTATTTTGAACAGGAATCTCTCTCATTTGGTGTTGCAAGAATTGTAGAAAGCTTCTAAACATCCCATCGTTCATCATTTGGTCGGTGTTGTTGTTTACATGAGAATTATTGCCTTACTGATACACATTATCCTGGTTATTGATTAGCGGTGACTCAACGGTCTCATGTGCTCCATTGCTTATCTCAAAATTTTTAGATGTCATTTTCAAATACTGCCACAAAATAAGGGTTAATTGACATGCCACATATTATCCCTATATTCTGACCGGCCAATTAAATAACAAATAAGCTTAGGTAAGATACACTAGTGAAAAATTTACTCGTCTCTCCCCTCCTAGTTCTAGCCTCAGATATCCACCAGGGATCATATCTGTAAGAACCCGAATTTTCAGAAAATATTTAAATAAAAATTTAGTAAATAAAATTCTTAAAGCATGAGATGGGTTCGAACAAGAATATAAATGTGTTACAAGGTATGTGGTATTGTGTTACATAGGGTAATATGAACTATGTAATATGTAATGCTGTGTGTAATGAATATAAATTATTTTTATATATTTATTATATATTGTAGAATTGAATTAGTGAAGAAGATGAGTAGAAATTTATCTATTGATATTAAATAATTTATGTAAAATTATTTTGTCATAGTAGGTTGGTGATATTAAATATCTTTGATAATCACCAATTCCTTGACTATATGTACGAATAAGTATCAAGTCTAAGGCAGTGCAATCACACTCTTTAGTGGTGGATGTAGAGGAGCTGGGCTAAACGATTCCTTTAGAGAGCGGAGGTATATACAAATTAGTAATCGATCTAACTCATTGTGAAAACAGTGTAGACGAGACAGAAACTAAATTATTGATTGTTTGTGGGAAACCACTCAGTGTACTATATTGAATACTATTAAAGACTCGATGTGTACTAGGTTTAGACTTGTATATATGTACGTTGTTATCTTTAGATAAATATTGGTTAGAGATGTATTAGATTAATATTTGAGATGTGGCTAAATGTAATGGTTAAAGAAGTTGTCTTAGGACGATCGAATAATTATACGCATAGTGTATAATTTAAATAATTAATAAAGTGAATATTAATTATTCTAAGTGTAAAAGTTGTACATATGATATGTATGTAATTATTTAAGTAAGCTAAATAATTTAGTATTATGATAAAGTGTGACATAAACTTTATATTAAATAAATAATAAAATAACGAGGAATTGGGGGAAAAGCCAAACGTGGCCTAGACCCCTAATATTTTATTTAGAAATAATGAGCTTGACTTATATAACTCCAGTAAATGAGATAAATGAGCCTTGTGTGGTATGAGTATTAAAGTTAAACTAGACTGAATGTTTAACTGAAATTATTAAAAGAGGATTAACGATGATCATTATGATATTTAAGGGAGATAGGAAATAATGGGTTGAAAGTACTCAACTAAATTATATTTAGCCCAATTAAAATATTATTTGGACTAGCCCAATGTACATGGGATATAAGATTTATATTGGTGTATATTTAAAATATAAGTATACTTCTTATATGCGAGTAGGTACATATATGTGTGTATATGTGCCCATAACTTAAATTAAGGTAGTAATATTAAATCATTATAATTGATTCAATAAGCCCAAAAGGAATTAACTTTAGTAGAATGAGACCCATTTTACTGATAAATTAGAGAGTAATAAGCATTGTCCCAAAATTAGTGTCACGCGTATTATTACTGCCGTGAGATAGGCCATTGGCCTATCCTATTCCTTCATTATTAAGAAGTAGAGCTAATGATGAAGTAGGGAATGGAGGGAGATGGAGTTGGTCACTAAATCTTCTCAATCCACTGGCTTCTTCTTCTTCCCCTTGGATTAATTCCTTGTGCCAAACTATTAACTGAGTATTAGAATTGCTATAAATAGAACATTCTCCTTCTCATTTCCCATTTGTTTAAGTTGTTTGAGAAGTGAGCTTTGGAGAGTCAGTAGAGTTGGAAGAATGGAGGAGCTATAGTTATCCAATTCCAAGCATTCAAGAGGTAATATTGCTATCATATAAGTTCTTAATTCGTAAGTTTGCAAATTCTTAGTAATATCATGAAATACTTGCTTTTGAGTCACAAATTTGATGGCTAAGGGTTGTTGTAATCCTTGAATTTTTGCTAGATGTTATTAATACAGTTAGAAACGAAAGCAACGAGAGTTAAATGAACCAATATGGTTGAGAAACGAATTCGTAGTGAATGAATTCGCTAAACTTTTCAAAAACATAAAAATTTAGTATGAATATGAGTTTTGGATTAATCTTTGGGTTAGATAATGATTTTGAAGTGTTATAATTACTCTGTAGATGGGTAGCTAAGAGTTTAACGAGTCTAACGAATCGAAAACCAACTAATTCGGACTTAAAATGAGAAAGTTATGACCAAAACTGTTATCTGTGCGAAGCCTCACGCGAGCGCCCCGCCCGTGCACGCGGGCGCACAGCTGGGGCTGGGCATTGGCACGGGCATGCGGTAATGTTAAGGAAAAGGGGCACGGCTGTGCCCCATGTGTGATTACTGTGACTGCTTTGACCTATTTTGGTAAAATGGCCATAACTTTTTCATACGAACTCCGATTGAGGTGATTCAAGATGATCCGAAACGAGAACGAATAGACCTACAACTTTTATTCTTTAAGTTTTTCAATTTGAGGTTGTTAATAAGGGTCAAAATAGTTATCTTTGTGACTATTACGTATTCGGAGGCGATTGAAGGGAGTCGAACGAGCACATACGCAAGTATAGTGCTCCCAACGATGGAATATGTTATTCTAAGTGATATAACATGAAAATGCATGATAATAGACATGACATATAAGATTTTCTTGTTCAGAATAAAAAGCATTAGCATGACTTAGTATGTGTTTTGAAAGGAGACTTAAAGATTTTGAAAACAAACCTTGTGGAAACTTATGTTCTATATGTTCTGAACTTAGTGGTTTATATACATGATCGAGTTCAAGTATAAAGGAGCATGATATGATGTTTATAGTGTCCTTGTTCATGATCAAAATTCTTAGACCTTGTATTAGAGAAGTTTTCAAGAAAAACTTGATATATTAGAACTAAGGTGCATGAATGCTACATGAGGTAGGTTCTGAACTTGAGAGGATGTTAACATGACTTAGTTACTTATGATAAGAGTTTTAAAAGTTGTATTATATGTGCTATACTACATCATTCATGATAAAATGATTTCAAAGGCAAACTCCATTATCTTTTATAAACTAAGTATTAAAGCATGAAGTGGTTATATTTTGACATAGAGAGAAACATGTACAAATATGACATGTGATTCGAAGTTTCCTTGCATGATTAGGTTGGCATGACATGGATTTGAAGAAAAGAAAACTTACACGTTTTGAAACCAATATTCATGAGCATTATGTTGTCTAAACTTCTGAACTTCTAGGATGACATACTAGTAATTTTCGGGTCTTTAAACATGGCCTATATGTGCAAACATGATAGGATGTGTATGTCTTGAACATGAATGATACGTGCACACAACTAGATAAACGTAATATGAACTATGCATGTCTTAATGTAAGTTTTCAAGTGATAAACCATGCTAGTCATATGAATACTCATAAGCATGTCTAATATGAGTTATATGACTACCTTATATGTTTAAGAATCAAGCATGTTGGACTTTGTGGTTTCATAACCTTAAATGGGCTTAAATTGTTGAGATGTCCAACTTAGAACCATATTATGCAAGACGGGACCTAGATTAAACTTGAAAGATGCAAAAGGACCCTTAACATGTTAATATATGCTATGTATATAAGGATGGGTAAGCTAGGCCAAACAAGTATCTGCTCATGTGAGACCCCAGATTTTATGAATAAATATTTAATTTTCTCGAAATATTTTTTTTTAATATTATTGTGTGGATTTGAGATAATGTTATAGTTGTGGGTAGTATTTATAAATTTTGCAAAGTATGCAAGTTGTCATATTATATTCGATTGGTCAGAGAATATTCTTTGTGTCGGAGAATATTCGTACGATGGCACAATCATTGGTGGACCCCACAACAGAATTATTGTCGGATTGAGAAAACGACAAAAATATTTTTATGAAAATAACGGCAGAAGTTTTACCGTTAATACTGTTGAACTACTCGGTAGTAAAAGTACAATAATACGCGTGGTTGCATAGTAGCACACGGTATTGATTATTGATGCTTATGTGAGAAGTTACTCAGTTTTGCTTATTTTATAGACTCTCATTTACCCATTTTTCAAAATAATTGATAAAAAAAATTTAAAAGAGGGGCCCACATGTGGGGGCCACATGTGGAGCCCATATGTGTTGAAAAACTGATTTTGAAAATAGGGGTGGGAGAGAGTTACGTAGGGGAAGGAGTTTATATATATAAGATTGTGATGTGTGTGTATATATATAATATTATATGTGTGAGTGGAGAGTGGTGGAAGAAAAAGAAGAGTGAAAGTGATGTGTGTGAGTGGAAAATGGTGGAAAAGTAATTATATGAAAGTGATGGGTGTAAGATGTGTTTGTGTGTGATAGTAATGTGTAAGAGTGTAGTGAATTTGATTATTGGGTGGGTGGGGGATTGATGTTGGTTATGGGGGAGAAAAATTAAGTGGTGTATATATAATATTTATTTATATAATATGAAAACATGTGTTTATATATATGTATTATATTTTAATTTTTGTTGTGATTTTATTGGTTAGATGATTGACTTAATTGTTAGTTGATTGAAAAATAATTTTGTAAAATTATTTCATCCATGAATAGTGCCTTTCTATTCTCCTATAAATAGAAGCTCATTCCTTCATTATTTCTTACAAATTCACTGAAACTCTAGAGAGAGAAAATTATAGAGAGAAAGAAGAAAAGTTTTCTGCTACTTAACTACTCTTATATTCAGTTTCTTTTACGGTAAGGGGTATTATTTCTTTTGTATTCATGAAGAGAACTCCTGTTATTCTATTATTTATTATTCTGTTGGAATAACCTGTATACGCGGTCTACCCTATACTTGGTGACATTCTTCTATTATTCTGTTGGAACATCCTGTCTGTGTGTTTTACACCGGACCTGGTTCCGTTTTTATTATTATTCTGTTAGAACATCCTGTCTGTGTGTTTTACACCGGACCTGGTTCCGTCTTGTTATTATTCTGTTGGAACATCCTGTCTGTGTATTTTACACCGGACCTGGTTCCATTATTTATTATTCTGTCGGAATATCCTGTCTGTGCGTTTACGCCGGACCTGGTTCCATTATTTATTATTCTGTCGGAATATCTTGTCTGTGCGTTTACGCCGGACCTGGTTCCATTATTTATTATTCTGTTGGAATAACCTGTCTGTGCGGTCTATCGCATGCATGGTGATTTCTTTTGTTATTCCATTCTTTATTATACTCAGTTGGTTAAGTTTTGACTTCTATACTCCATGAAATTTGTGGAATATCCTTGATAATTGCGTTTCATCCAGTATCTTTTCATAAAAATATTCTTCTAAGCATTCTTGAATTTTACTCCACAAAGCAGTATCATGTTGACAATTTGGACGTTGTTAATTCTTGGATAAATTAATTCTTAAACTTGTTTAATTGAATTCTTATATCATTGTCATCATCCTCATATTTATAAAATATTGAAAGTCATCTGTGGCCTGTAGTGCATAGATGGACTTGGTATGATTATGACCAGGGATTATTCGGTATAATCATGACCGTAATGTTACAAATGATGTGGTAAAAGTCCTCATTGGCCCGTAGTGCGTTGATGGACAGTTGTTGGCATGATCATGACCATTAATAAATATTCGAATATCCTTGGCCGTAGTGCAGGGGTGATTCGATGATGTGGATTATTTTATTAAGCTGAGTCTCAGCGATCACAGTGTTGGAAAATCTTTTAAATCATAAAAGATAGTAGAGTTTATTTTCTACTTGACTCTTTTAATGGATTGCTTGTTCCGCTGCAGTTAAATTTGATGTCTATTATATTTTATCAGTTTAACATTGTTGAAGGCTAATGATAATTTATTCTGCATTATCTTAGTCATAATATTTCTTACTGGGCTAGTTGAGCTCACCCTTTCTTTCACTGTTCTCTTCAGGAAATGAGAACGTAGCTGGGGCAAGTCGGGGAACGGAGTGATGATCCGAATGATAGTATTAGTTAGTAGTCCTCACTATTCTATGTAATGGTGTGTTAATAAATGTAATGAGGACTCCTTTTGAGTATGAATACTCTCTAGAAGATAATATTTGTATTCAAACTCACAGTTTATGTTTTGTCGTATTGTACACGACAGTTGTATTAGTAAGTTGTATTTGAATTTATGTACCATGTAAGTGGCGACCCAAGATGGGTGATGTATACCTAATTTTGGGGGCGTCACAGCTCAGCCCTGGTTTCAACTGGGAGCCGCGCGGCCGCGCGTCTCCTTAATACAAATCAGGTGAGGCTGCGCCATCCTGCTGTTATGAATAAGTTCTATTTTTAATCTGAAGTTCAAGGCATGCTTCAATGATTACTTTAATTTGCAATATATAACCAACATGATATGTAATATGTAGGAAGCATGCTAGGTGATAGAGATGAATGATAATTAGGACATTCAATTGTTAAAGTTCAAAGGAATGTTTTCAAGATATAAAGCAATGATACATTGTTTGAATTCGTGATCTAATTTTTGCTATGAAAATATAGGATAGGTGATGTGGTATGGAATTACAACTAAGTTAAACGTTTATGTGTACGTTTGAACTTACCTATATGAGTTTAAAGGTGTTGAACACCTAGTGAGTCAAGTATGTGGTAACTATATATGAATGTTGATGTCATATACGAGTGGTTAAGGTATACCTAGACATACCTAGCTATTCTAAGGGTATGATGAGAAAGTGAAATGTAGGTTTTACAAACCTAGTTAGGAAACAATGTAACATTGTTCTTATATTAAAAATGCATGAAATATGTTACTAATGGATGTGAATCCATGATTATATAATTGTGTAGGGATACACGAAGTGCAATTAGCGATACACAGTTAAGTTGTAGTTCATAAACTACGAATCAGGCAAGTCTTTCAGTTCCTATTTGATATATGAATTCGATAACTGTTAGTTGAGCTATATTATGCTATACAAATGTTGATGTATATATATGAAATGCATATGAGATATGTATGAATGTTGAAAGTTGATCTTTGATGATATACTTGTGGAGTAAATCTTTATGCCTATTATGTGAAAAGTAACATGCGTAGTAAAAGTTAATTGATTATGAATGCATGAACTGAGTATGTTATTATATGCTATGTGCTGCATGAAAACTGTTAGAATTGCTGGGTTGTCGAGTTCACCCTTGCAAATAACCACGTTTGCAGGTTAAGGACACACGATAAAGGTTACGTGCTACTCGATTGATAAAGTTCAATCACATCAAAGGAGATTGATTTGTTTAATCAAATATATGCTATCGAACCATGTTTAGGTTATAGGAGATGTACATGATAGTAGTTTACAATGTGTAATACATGTAAAGTTATAATATGTGATACATAGAGAAATTCGAATTGAGATATAAATATTTATACAGTAATTCAAATAGACTAAATCATAACATAATTTGATTCAAGGATATGTAATTAATTCAAGTTAAGATATCAATAAAAGATTTATTTTCAAAGGAGATTGAAAAAGTTTAAATTATTCCGCATATTTATATAATATCGAATGTGATGTAAAACAGGAATAGTAAATGATCAAGTTATGAAACTTAGAAAAGTTTGGGGGTCATTGTGCAGATCCAGGAAATGGAAAGAATTTATATTCTGAATTGTAATAAGCAAGGTTATATTCATTAAGTTAAGAATGGAAAATATAAATAGTTTGACGATAGTAGTATCGTGGCGGACCGGATTCGTGGTTCGAAGGAACCCAGATTTGGGGGCGTCACAATATCCCTAAGCTTTGATAACAATTGTGACGCCCCCAAAATAGGTATACACAACCTATTCTGAGTCGCCAAATACATGGAACATAATTTAAATACAAACTTAATTTATACAATTATCAACTGTCGTATAAAATACGACAAAATATAAGCTGAGAGTTTTAACACGAATATTGTCTCGTAGATAATATCCAAACTTAAATGGAGTCCTCATTACAGTTATTATCACACTATTTTATAAAATAGTGAGGACTACTACAGCCACCATCTCGGACCATCACTCCATTCTCCGACTAGTCCCAGCTAAATTCTCATTTCTTGAAGAGAGTAATGAAAGAAAAGGGTGAGCTCAACTAGTCTAGTAAAGAATATTATGACTAAGATAATGTAGAATAAATTATCCTTAGTCTTCAACAGTATAAAAACTAATAGAATACAATAAATAACAAGTTTAACTGCAGTGGAATAAGCAATCCATTAGAAAAGTCAAGTAGAACATGATGTCTACTATCTTCTATGATTTAAAAGTTCATCATCAATATTTTATCACTGCAACACAATTCAATAAATAATCCACATCACCGAATTATCCATGCACTACGGGCCAATGATATTTGTTAGTATCACATCCACGAATTATCCATGCACTACGGGCCAATGATATTCGTTATTATCACCAGTGGTCATGATCAGGCCAAACAACTGTCCACCAATGCACTACGGGCCAATGATGACTTTACCACATCATTGTAACATTACAGGTCATGATTATACCGATACATAATTTCTGATCATAATCATACAAATCAATAGTCCATCTATGCACTACGGGCCCAAGATGACTTTCACCACAATATAAGCATGAGGATGATGACAATGATATAAGAATTCAATCAAGTGAGATCAATGATAAATATTAAAATTTTAAAATTTAATTTATCCATAGTTTAAGAATGTCCAAATTGTCAACATGATAAATACTTTGTGGAGTAAAATTCAAGAATAATATTCATGTATCAAAAATAATTTAGACAGAAAAGAAATTAATTTTTGTCGTGAATAGTACCTCGTGAATAATACCGTATGAATAGTATCGTATGTATGAATAGTACTCATAAATAGTACACAGGCATGAAAAGCTTAAAATTTAATAAGAAAGTTCAGAAAAATATTTTTGTGAAACGATATTAGATGAAACACAAAATTCAAGGATATTCTGCAAATTTTAAGGAGTATAGAAGCAATACTTATCAAAATAAGTGTAGATTTAGGAATATGAAATGAAATAATATTACTTACATGCTATAGAGTATGAAAGAAAATAATATTTTTTACGAATATTGAAAGAAAATAATATCCCTTACCTTAAAAGGAGAGTAATTTTGACTAGTATAACGGAGATATTTTTAAAGAAAACGTGCACTATTTGCTATACTCAAAGTTTCTTTAAACTCAAAAGAAATACGCTCAATATTATAGAGAAGAATTCTCTGATTCTGGTGTGATTTTCATTTCTGAACTAAGCATCCTATTTATAGGAGAATGGCAGGATATTATTTAAAAAGAAAATCACGGGTGAACAGTAACATTTTCACGGGCGCAGTCACGAAAAATTTTGATTTTACTATGCAGCACTATGCAACATTATGCAGTACTATACAACACTATGCAGTACTATGCAATATAAAACAAAAACTTAGATAACTTTCTACCGATAATTTTGAAAAATGAGTAAGTGGGGGTCCATGTAATAAGATATATTTATAATAAATACTTCATGACAAACCCCTTTATTTATCACAAATCACTTGACTAAACACATTTTTAATCTTTCAAAAATTATTCATCATTAATATTATAACTCACAATATTAACAACCAGATCATTCCCAGGAAAGAGGGGGCTTTCCGATAAGGACTTCTCCTTATTAGCGCGCAATTAGATGACCTAACCCCTTTCCTCGACAGAACTTTCTAGACATTGTTAATAATGCAAATAATAATATGAATAACTCTGTCATCTCATTTATTGATTTAATAATATAAAATATTGTTCAGATGATACTTTGACAATAATTGAATCAATAATATGAGACACTATGCAACAACTATTGTGGCAATTATTGAACAAAATTGAGTGACTTCTTAAGTAAGCATCAATAATCAAAGATACTGTATAATACCGTGTGCTACTGTGCAACCACGCGTATTACTATACTTTTATCACCGGATATTTCAATAGTTAACGGTAAAAGTTTTGTCGTTATTTTTATAAAAAGGTTATTTCTGTCACTTTCTATATCCGACAGTAATTCCGTTGTGGGGTCCACCAATTATTGTGTCGTCATACAGATATTCCTTGATAAAACGAATATTTTCTGACCAAACGAATATTTTATGACAACTTGCTTACTTTGTAAAATTTGTAAATATTACCCACAACTATAAAATTATATCAAATTCACGCCTTATTATTCAAAATAACATTTAGAGAAAATTAAATCTTTATTTATAAAAGTTGGGGTCTTACATGTGTGACACCCCCAAAATAGGTATACATCACCTATTCTGAGTCGCCAAATATATGGTACAAAAAATAACTAAAACTTAATTATACAACTGTCGTGTAGAATACGACAAAACATAAATTGTGAGTTTTAACACGAATATTGTCTTCTAGACAATATCCAAACTCAAATTCAATCCTCATTACAAATATTATCACACTATTTTATAGAATAGTGAAGACTACTAAAACAACCATCTTGGACCGTCACTCCATTCCCCGACCAGTTCCAGCTATATTCTCATTTTCTGAAGAGAACAGTGAAAGAAAAGGGTGAGCTCAACTAGCCCAGTAAGAAATATTATGACTAAGATAATGCAGAATAAATTATCCTTAGCCTTCAACAGTATAACAACTTATAGAATACAATAGACAACAAGTTTTAAATCAACAACTACAGCAGAAATAGCAATCCATTAGAAAAGTCAAGTAGAGCATGATATCTACTATCTTCTATGATTTAAAAAGTTTATCATCAATTTTATCCCTATAATACCCATTAACAGTTATTTATTATACCCAAAATAAAGAGAACTTTCATCACCTGTCTTCACCTGAACCATAAAAGATTTTAGTTCAATTCACAATTTATGTTTATAATAATGTGAATCAACAGTTTCTCCTTGCCACAAAGGCTTAATAGAACGTTTACTCAATATCCTTACCCCCAAAGGCTAAAGATATTCAAATATAATAACAATGATCATACTAATCAGTTGTTTATCTTTGCACTACGGGCCAAAGATACTCAACTATAAAACTAATGGTCATGATCATACCAATCAATTGCTTGTCAGTGCACTACGGCCAAAGACATTCAACTGTTAACTAATGGTCATGATCCTGCCAATTACATCATCAAATTATCCATGCACTACGGCCAAGGATATTCGTTAGTATCATCAGTGGTCATGATCATGGCATACACATGTCCATCTTTTCACTACGGGCCAAAGCTATCAATCAGCAGTTCATCTTTGCACTACGACCAAAGATATCAATCAACAGTTCTTCTTTATACTATGGGCCAAAGACATACAACTGTAAAACTAATAACCAACAGTCCATCTATTCACTACGGGCCAAAGATGACTTTTATCACAATATAAGCATGAAGATGATGACAATGATATAAGAATTCAATTAAATGAGTGCAAGAATAAATTTTAAAAATTTATAATTTAATTTATCCATAATTCAATAATGTCCAAATTGTCAATATGATACTGCTTTGTGGAGTAAAATTCAAAAATAATATTTTATCAAAAATAATTTGGACAGAAAAAAATTAATTTTTGTCATGAATAGTATCCCGGGTGAATAGTATCCAAGTGAATAGTACCTCGTGAATAGTATTTCGTAAATAGTACTCATGAATAGTACTTTGTGAATAGTACCCAGGAATAGTACTTTGTGAATAGTACCCGTAAATAGTACTTTGTGAATAGTACCCCGTGAATAGTATTCTGGCATGAAAAGATCAATAATTATTAAGAATGCTCAGAATAATATTTCCATAAAAAGATACTGGATGAAGCGCAAATATCAAGAATATTCTACTAATTTCATGTAGTATAGAAGCAATACTTTAATAGAATGAGTGTAGAATTAGAAATACGAAACGAAATAATATTACTCACATACTACAGAGTATAGAAGGAAATATTATTTCTTACTAATACTGAACAAAAATAATATCCCTTACGAAAAAGAAATAAATAACATCTCTTACTTTAGTAGAAGACTGAATATTGCAATAGTGAAGTAGCAGAATACTCTTCTTCTTCCTCTCTATAGCTTTTTTCTCTATAATTGCTCTTATGAGTCTTAGTGAATTGGTGAGAATGAAAGAAGACTGAGCTTCTATTTATAGAAAAACATAGTTTCGATAATTGCACGTTTTGGAGCTCGAATTATTACAATATAATACCTTCATCTTTTCCTCCATTTTTAATTTAGTCCTACAAGTATTATCAAACTTGCACCACCTCCCCTAATAGTACATGCATGTGAATCAATAGTACATACATGTGAATTAATAGTTCCATACATGTGAACAAACAGTTACAATATAGTACATTCATCTATACCTCTATTTTTAATTTAGTCATGCAAGTATTGTAAGACCCCAACTTATTAATAAATAAAATCAAATTTTATCTAATTATTATTGTGAATAATAAAGTGTTGATTTGATATAATATTTTAGTTATGGGTGAAATGTGAAAATTTTACAAAATAAACAAGTGGTTATAAAATATTCATTTTGTCGGAAAATATTCGTTTGGTCGTGGAATATTCTTTCTGTCGGAAAATATTCGTACGACGGCGCAGCTATTTGTGGGCCCCATAACGAAAAACAGTTGGATGAAGATAACGATAAAAAATTGAGTTTTTATAAATAACGACATAGTTGTTACCGTTAACACTGTTGGAATACCTGGTGGTTAAAATACAGTAATACGCGTGGTTGCGCAGTAGCACACGGATTGCACATTATTTTTGAATTATTGATTCTTACGAAGGAATGCACTACTCAATAATTGTTATAGTAGTTACTGTTCAATATTTTATTTTATTGATTCAATAATTGCTGCATTGATATTTTATATTATTGTTGTTTCAATAATTGTCACTGCACAGTATTTTCCATTATCAGATCAATAATTCATATTATTTGAATAATATTATTAGATAGCATTATTGGAAATGTCTAGAAAGTTCTATCTAAGGAGAGGTTTGATCACCTAATTGCGCGCCAGTAAGGAGAAATCCTTATTGGAAAGCCCCCTCTTTCCTGGAAACGACCTGGTTGTCATAAATGTGATTTTATAATATTATTTGTGAATAATTAATTATTGATTCATATGATAAGGAAATATTTATTTTATGTGGATATAAATGAGGGATATAATTTTGTGGTTAAAAATGAATGAGTTAATGTTGAGGTGTTTTATCAGTATTTTTGTCGGAATGGAGGTATTATAAATCAAATTAGGGTTTTTGAGATATTTTACGGGGGTTATAATTTTTAATCCGACCATTGGATCGTTGTGATTTTTGGATATGTTATACATATATAAATTGAGTATATGTCCACAAATTGTGAACCGTTAAAAATGAATGTATGATTTGTTATGAATTTTACGAGATAACTGATTCAGAAATTATTGAAGTATTCGAATTTATCATTTTAGTAGAAAATTTTAAAATTGGTGGACCCCACTCTTGGTTGGTGAAGAAATGTACTGAGATTTTTATTCAAATGTGGTGGGTGAGAATAGTAGCAGGTAAAGCCATCAGGTTGCAGGTTAAGTCTGTTTCGGCGTGCTAACATTTTCCTATAAATAGAGGGCTAATTTAGAATTAAAAATCACACCAGAAATAAGTTTTCTTTCTTTCTCTCTCTAGATTATTGAGTGTATTTTGGAAGTATTTAGATACTTTGTGAGTTTCTATTCATCAGTGAAAGTTTCTTTCAGTCTTATACCGATATTCCGAACAGAAGTACTGATATTTTGAGGTAAGGGATATTATTTTCTTCTTAAATGATATTATTTTCTTCAATATCATTATGCTGAAATATTGATATGAGTTTTTTTTATCAAATTTGGAACTTTTTGTGTCGGGATTACTATTCACGTATACAGCACTATTCACGTATACGACACTATTCACGAATACGGCACTATTCACCAAAAAATAAAATTTTTCCTTTTTGTCCAAGATGTCTATTATGGTTACTATCTTTGATTGTATCCATGTTTTGATCTTTATTTTTGAATTCTGCTTCACAATTGATTATTATGAAGTATTATTTATCTTGAAAAAACTGTTATACAAATCCCTACTATTTGTTCTTATGTCTCACTGGATTCATTTTCTGTAAAATATTTTTCATCATTCTCAGTCCTAAATGATGATATTACTGAATATCTTTGGCCTGTAGTGCAAAGATGTATGATTATCTGATGAATATCTTTGGCCTGTAATGCAAAGATGAACAGGTGTTGAGATGAATATGACTGACTGGTGATACAAATGAATATCTTTGGCATGTAGTGCAAAGATGAATATTTGGTTAAAGATGATTATTAATTGATGTTACAGGGATAAAATATTGATGATGGACTTTTAAATCTTAGAAGATAGTAGAATTCATTCTCTACTTGACTCTTCTAATGGTTTGTTGTTTCCGCTGCAGTTGTTGATCTAAAACTTGTTGTCGATTATATTCTATCAGATTTTTTCCTGTTGAATACTAATGATAATTTGTTGTATATTATCTTAGTCATATTATTTTTTACTGAGCTAGTTGAGCTCACCCTTTTCCTTTTTGTTCCATTTTTCTTCTCAGGAGGTGAGAATATAGCAGGATCTAGTCGGGGTATGGAGTTATGGTTGTAGAAAGATGTTTTAACAGTCCTCACTATTTCTGTAAAATAGTGTTTGAATAATTGTAATGAGGACTTATTTGAGTGTGGATATTGTTTAGAAGACAATATTTGTATTTAAACTCACAGTATGTGTTGTCGTATTTTGCACGACAATTGTATTATTAAAATTGTAGTTTGCTTTTTGTACCATGTATTTGGCGACTCAGAATGGATGTTGTATACCTATTTTGGGGGCGTCACAGTTGGTATCAAAGCTTAGGGATATGATCACTGGCTGAGATGTGAGACAAGAACTAGGAGGGGAGAGACGGGGAATTTCTTCGCTAGTATGACCTGACTAAGTTTATTTGGTGTTTATTTGGTCGGTTAGAGTATAGGGATAATATATGACATGACTATTAACCCTTATTTTATGGCAGTATTTTAGAATGGCAGCTGAGAACGTTAATAATGGAGTGAATCAGACCGTGGAGACCCCTTTGATCACCACCCAGGGGAACGTGCAACAGGAAGGCAATATTCCTCCTGTAAATAACGTTACCGAGTAAACGATGAATGATGGAATGTTTAGGATCTTTTTGCAGTTCATGCAAAATCAGACGAGGGAGACTCGTGTGCAGAATACGGGTGAAAATGATAACAACGCGCGGTTTGTCACAGCCAAGCAGTTCAAATAATTGGGACCACCAGAATTTAAGGGAAAGCCGGATCCGATCATGGCGGAAACGTGGGTCAAGCAAATTATCAAGATATTCGATGTCTTAGGATGCACGAAGGAACAGAAGGTTCCATTCGCCACCTTTATATTTCGCGGTGAGGCAGACTACTGGTGGGAGTCTGTGAAGCGTACCCAGCCTGACGCACTCAACATGTCCTGGGAAACATTTCAAAAACTGTTCAATGACAAGTACTTTCCTGAAAGTATTCGTCATATGAAGGAGGTGGAGTTTATCAGACTGGAACAAAATAACATGACGATGTCCCAGTACGAGGCGAAGTTTACAGAGTTATCCAGGTTTGCACCTCATTTGGTCGAAAATGAGGAACGAATGACAAGGATGTTTCTGAGAGGTCTAAAACCCGAGATTCGACAATATCTTATCTCTCATAAATTTTTTTTATATTCAGATGTTGTAAACAGGGCTCAATTATTAGAGCGAGATAATGAGTATGTGCAACCGAGGGACCACAACCAGGGTCATACCGGTGGCAGCAGTCATCAGAGCGATGATAACCAACGAGGAGGAAAAAATACGAATAAAGGCGGTAACCACTCGGGTGGTCATCGTGGCCATGATAATAGGAGAGGTGAGTCAAGTGGAAATTTCAGAAAGAGGAGATTCAACAATGACGGGAAGACATCAGCAGCAGCACCAGCACCAACAACAAATTCTAGGAGAGGAGAACGACCACCAGTTAGTTAGATGTTACAAATGCGGAAAAAAGGGACATATCAGCCCAAACTATCCACAACAATCCAAGGTATGTTATAACTGTGGAAAGGAAGGCCACATAGCTCGGGATTGTTCTGTAGCAAAACCAAATTCAACGGGGATGGTGACTCTAAGGGCTATCCTGGATAAGGCAAAATCAGCGGTTCTTGGAAGAGCGTTTGTCGTGACTGGCCAAAATATGAGGAACCCAAACGAGGTGATCACAGGTAAGCTAATCATAAACCCTTGCGAAGTTTATACCTTATTAGATACCGGTTCTACCCATTACTTTATCTCTCCTGCTTGTGCTCAACATTTGAACTTAACTCCGGAGAAATTAGACTTTGACTTATCTGTTGAAACTCCGTTAGGAGAAACTTTCGTTACATCTACTGTTTATAAATCTTGCTTGATTCAAGTTGGTACCATCACATTACCTGCTGATCTTATTTCGTTGAAAATTCTTGCATTTGATGTGATTTTAGGGATTGATTGGTTAACCACGCATCATGCTAAAATTGATTATTTTCGTAAGGTTGTTAGTTTTCATATTACTAACCAACCTGTTATGCGAATTCAAGCAACCAAACCACTAAAATCAATCGCTGTCATATCAAGCCATAAAGCCATTCGTTTATTAAAAAATGGATGTCAAGCTTTCTTAGCCCATGTCACAGACTTGAACAAAAACACATCAGAGTTGAATACTATTTCCGTTGTTAGTGAATTTCCTGACGTATTTCCTGAAGAACTTCCCGGTCTACCCCCAGAACGTGAAGTTGAATTCTTTATTGACCTTGAACCTGGTACAAAGCCCATTTCTAAAACCTCATATCGAATGGCTCCTATTGAACTTCAGGAGTTAAAGGTTCAACTACAGGAGTTGTTGGACATCAGTTTTATTCGTCCTAGTACATCTCCTTGGGGTGCTCCTGTGTTATTCGTAAAGAAGAAAAACGGGAGTATGCGACTTTGTATCGACTACCGAGAATTGAATCATGTCACTATCAAGAATAGGTATCCGCTACCTCGCATTGATGACCTGTTTGACCAGTTGCAAGGAGCACAATTCTTTTCAAAGATCGATCTTCGTTCTGGATATCATCAGCTAAAGATTAAAACTGAGGATATTCCAAAGACTGCCTTCAGAACTTGGTACGGGCATTATGAATTCTTAGTCATGTCTTTTGGATTGACTAATGATCATGCTGCCTTCATGGATATGATGAACTGTGTATTCAAAAAATATATAGATCAGTTCGTTGTTGTCTTTATTGATGACATCCTCATCTGTTCCAAAAGCCGTGAAGATCATGAGCGTCATTTGAAGCTGGTACTGCAAAGGCTTTGTGAAAATAAGCTATATACCAAATTAAAGAAATGCGTTCTAGCTTGAGAAAGTAGCATTCCTTAGGCACGTGGGGTCAAAACATGGAGTATCTGTCGACCCGGCGAAGATTGAAGTCATACAAAGTTGGGAGCAACCGAAGTCGGTGACCGAAGTACGTAGCTTTCTGGGCTTAGCTGGGTATTATCGGAGATTCGTGGAAGGATTTTCTAGAATTGCTACTCCGTTAACTCAGCTGACTCGGAAGGATACAAAATTCGGTTGGAGCGAGGACTGTGAGAAGAGTTTTCAAGAACTCAAGAGGAGACTCATTTCGGCACCTGTTCTAACAATACCATCTGGTTCGGATGGATTTGTTATCTACAGCTATGCTTCAGGTAAAGGGTTAGGGTGTGTTCTCATGCAACATGAGAAAGTCATAGCCTATACCTCGCCACAACTCAAAGAATATGAGAGGAATTATCTTACTCATGATTTGGAGTTGGCAACAGTCGTTTTCGCGTTGAAGATCTGGAGACACTACCTGTATGGGGAGAAAGTGGAGATCTATACAGATCATAAAAGCCTCAAATATTTCTTCACCCAAAAGGAACTCAACATGCAGCAACGACGTTGGCTCGAGCTGCTGAAAGATTACGATCATACCATCCAATATCATCCTAGAAAAGCAAACGTAGTAGCTGACGCATTGAGTAAAAGATCATATGCGGGTACGAGTGTAATGTTATTAACACAAAGGCCCATTTTGTATGACTTGTAAAGGATGGAGATAGAGATGAAGGCTCCAAGTACCCACGTGATGATATCAAGCATACGAGTAGAACTGACTTTAATCGATAAAGTTAAAGCTGCTCAAGCTACGGACATGGAGCTGATGCGTATGAAAAAGAAAGTGCAAGAAGGTGCTATTCCAGAAGCAAGAATCGATGAAGAAGAAATACTTCGAGTCAAATCCAGACTTTGTGTTCCTAACGATTTTGACTTGAAGCATAGAATCATGATGGAGGCACACAACACACCATTTGCAATCCATCCTGGGAGTACCAAAATGTATCACGATCTTTAACATACATTTTGTTGGAGCAATATGAAAAGAGAGATTGCGGAGTTTATCTGGAGGTGTTTAACTTGTCAATGTGTAAAAGCGGAGCATCAAGTAACAAAGGGTCCATTGCAACCACTTGAGATTCCGAAATAGAAGTGGGAACACATTACCATGGATTTCGTTACAGGTCTTCCCAAGGTTTCTCAAGGCATAGATGCGATTTGGGTTATTGTTGATAGATTAACCAAGTTTGCTCATTTTTTGCCTATACGTGAGACTTATTCCCTTGAACGTCTTGCTCGTATGTACGTGAATGAGATTGTGAGATTTCATGGCATGCCAGTATCCATAGTTTCAAATCGTGACCCAAGATTCACTTCACGATTTTGGGTTAGCTTACAGAAAGCTATGGGCACAGATTTATGATTCAGTTCAGCATATCGTCCTCAAACGGACGGGCAATCAGAGAGGACTATTCAAACCCTTGAAGATCTATTAAGACTCTGTGTTTTAGATTTCAAAGGAAGTTGGGATAAGTACTTGCCACTGGTGGAATTCTCCTACAACAACAGTTATCAGGCAAGTATAGGCATGGCTCCATTCGAGGCGTTGTATGGAAAAAAATGTCGTTCTCTAGTATGCTAGGACGAGGTAGGTGAAGCAACATTATTGGGACCAGAGTTGGTATGAATGACTACAGAGAAGATCTAAACGATTCGACAACGTATACAAACGGCACAAGATCGACAAAAGAGTTATGCGGATCTTCATCGTAAGGACGTGGAATTTAATATTGGGGATCATGTATTGTTACGTGTTGCACCATGGAAGGGAGTTACAAGATTTGGGAAGAGAGAAAAGCTCAATCCACGATTTGTTGGTCTATTTGAAATTCTTGACCGAATAGAAAATGTGGCCTATAAACTCGCATTACCTCCAAGTATGTCTCGTGTTCATAATATTTTTCACATATCTATGCTTCGTAAATATGTTAAAGACCCGAACCACATTATTGAGTTAGAACCAGACGAGATAGCCGAAGATTTAACGTACGAGGAGGTACCTTTTAAGATCTTGGATATGAAAGAGAATGTCTTACGCACGAAGGTTATACCACAAGTTAAGATTTTGTGGAGAAACTATGCTATTGAAGAAATGACCAGGGAGTTAGAATCAGAAATGAAAGCGAGGTATCCCCACCTTTTCGAAACACCAGGTACGTACGTCAATTTCGAGGACGAAATTTCATAAGGAGGGGAGGTTGTAAGATCCCAACTTATTAATGAATAAAATCAAATTTTCTCTAATTATTATTGTGAATAATAAGGTGTTAATTTGATATAATATTTTGGTTATGGGTGAAATGTGCAAATTTTACAAAATAAACAAGTGGTTATAAACTATTCATTTTGTCGGGGAATATTCGTTTGGTCGTGGAATATTCTTTCTGTCGGGAAATATTCGTATGACGGCGCAGCTATTTGTGGGCCCCATAACGAAAAACGGTTGGATGAAGATAAAGATAAAAAATTGAGTTTTTATAAATAACGGCATAGTTGTTACCGTTAACACTGTTGAAATACCCGGTGGTTAAAATACAGTAATACACATGGTTGCACAGTAGCACACGGATTACACATTATTTTTGAATTATTGATTCTTACGAAGGAAGGCACTACTCAATAATTGTTAACGTAATTACTGTTCAATATTTTATTTTATTGATTCAATAATTGCTGCATTGATATTTTATATTATTGTTGTTTCAATAATTGTCACTGCACAATAATTCCCATTATCAGATCAATAATTCATATTATTTGAATAATATTATTAAATAGCATTATTGGCAATATCTAGAAAGTTCTGCCTAATGAGAGGTTTGGTCACCTAATTGCGCGCCAGTAAGGAGAAATCTTTATTAGAAAGCCCCCTCTTTCCTGGAAACGGCCTGGTTGTCATAAATGTGATTTTGTAATATTATTTGTGAATAATTAATTATTGATTCATATGATAAGGAAATATTTTTTTTATGTGGATATAAATGAGGGATATATTTTTGTGGTTAAAAATGAAGGAGTTAATGTTGAGGTGTTTTATCAGTATTTTTGTCGGAATGGAGGTATTATAAATCAAATTAGGATTTTTGAGATATTTTGCGGGGGTTATAATTTTTAATCCGACCGTTGGATCGTTGTGATTTTTGGATATGTTATACATATATAAGTTGAGTATATGTCCACAAATTTTGAACTGTTAAAAATGAATGTATGATTTGTTATGAATTTTACGAGATAACTGATTCAGAAATTGTTGAAGTATCCGAATTTATCATTTTGGTGGAAAATTCTAGAATTTGTGGGCCCCACTCTTGGTTGGTGAAGAAATGTGCTGAGATTTTTATTCAAATGTGATGGGTGAGAATAGTAGCAGGTAAAGCCATCAGGTTGCAAGTTAAGTCTGCTTCGGCGTGCTAACATTTTCTTATAAATAGAGGGCTAAGTTAGAATTGAAAATCACACCAGAAACAAGTTTTCTCTCTTTCTCTCTCTAGATTATTGAGTGTATTTTGGAAGTATTTAGATACTTTGTGAGTTTCTATTCATCAGTGCAAGTTTCCTTCAGCCTTATACCGATATTCCGAACAGAAGTACTGATATTTTGAGGTAAGGGATATTATTTTCTTCTTAAATGATATTATTTTTTTCAATATCATTATGCTGAAATACTGATATGAGTTTTTTTTTATCAAATTTAGAACTTTTTGTGTCAGGGTTACTATTCACGAATACGGCACTATTCACCGAAAAATAAAAATTTTCCTTTTTGTCCAAGATGTCTATTATGATTACTATCTTTGATTGTATCCATGTTTTAATCTTTATTTTTGAATTCTGCTTCACAATTGATTATTATGAAGTATTATTGATCTTGGATAAACTGTTATACAAATCCCTACTATTTGTTCTTCTGTCTCACTGGATTCATTTTTTTAAGATATTTTTCATCATCCTCAGTCCTAAATGATGATATTACTGAATATCTTTGGCCTGTAGTGCAAAGATGTATGATTACCTGATGAATATCTTTGGCCTGTAATGCAAAGATAAACAGGTATTGAGATGAACATGACTGACTGGTGATACAAATGAATATCTTTGGCCTGTAGTGCAAAGATGAATATTTGGTTAAAGATGATTATTAATTGATGTTACAGGGATAAAATATTGATGATGGACTTTTAAATCTTAGAAGATAGTAGAATTCATTCTCTACTTGACTCTTCTAATGGTTTGTTATTTTCGCTGCAGTTGTTGATCTAAAACTTGTTGTCGATTATATTCTATCAGATTTTTCCCTGTTGAATACTAATGATAATTTGTTGTATATTATCTTAGTCATAATATTCTTTACTGGGCTAGTTGAGCTCACCATTTTCCTTTTTATTCCATTTTTCTTCTCAGGAGGTGAGAACATAGCAGGATCTAGTCGGGGTATGGAGTAATGGTTCTAGAAAGATGTTTTAGCAGTCCTCACTATTTCTGTAAAATAGTGTTTGAATAATTATAATGAGAACTTATTTAAGTGTGGATATTGTCTAGAAGACAATATTTGTATTTAAACTCACAGTATGTGTTGTCGTATTTTGCACGACAATTGTATTATTAAAGTTGTAGTTTGCTTTTTGTACCATATATTTGGCGACTCAAAATGGGTGTTGTATGCCTATTTTGGGGGCGTCACAAGTATTATCAATTTTGCACCACCTCTCCTAATAGTATATGCATGTGAATCAATAGTTTCACGCATGTGAACATATAGCAATTAATTGTTCATTTATTCGATTAATTATCCGTTTGGTCAATTTAACATCCAGAAATTAACTATTATCGAAATGAATGTCAATTTTTACTAACACTAATAATTCCAACACAATAAAAATATTTTTATCAACAATTTTATCTTTGAAATTTTTGACTTTTTTTGAAAAAGTCAACTATTGACTTTTTGACCAAAAAGTCAACCCCGATAAATTTTATGTTTATAGTCTATTTTTACTAATTCCATCGTTTCGGACTCAAATATCTCGTCCGCGTCTCCAAATTCAACTCCGAACTCAAATTCAATTTTTAATAACATTCATCATTAATATTATAACTCACAATATTTAACAATCAGATCATTCCCAAGAAAGAGGGGGGCTTTTCGATAAGGATTTCTTCCTATTGGTGCGCAATTAAGTGACCAAACCCCTTTCTCGACAGAACTTTCTAGACATCGTTAATAATAGAAATAATAATATGAATAATTTTGTCGTCTCAATTATTGCTTTAATAATATAAAATATTGTGACAATAATTGAATCAATAACGTGAGATACTATGCAGCAATTACTGTGACAATAATTGAATAAAACTGAGTGACTTCTCATGTAAGCATTAATAATCAATACCGTGTGCTACTATGCAACCACGCGTATTACTGTATTTTTATCACCGATTATTTTATGGCAATTTTCTTACTTTGAAAATTTTTGACATATCACTCTTAACTTTAACCTTTTATCAATTTAACCATTTACTAAATAGAATAATAATTATAAGAAAATTGAATACTTTCATTTCATAAAATTTGGAGTCTTACAACATGCATTTCTCATTAAGTAGCTTAAATACTATTTTAAAAAAGGTATTAGTTTAATCGATCTTTTTTATATTATTGAGAGTAATCCAGGACCCCAAATGGTTTACCAAATTTGTGGTCTACAGCATTCTATTCCTTCTTGTTTTTAAGCTTTAAAAGAATGATTAGTCCACATGCACATAGAGCCTTGTTCTTAAGCAAGAAAACTGTGAAAACATTATAACATGGACTATCAAAACATAGCTAAATTCACAATCTTTTGACATCTTTCCAAAATTCAAATCAAAACAATACAATCCGAAATTAAAAAAATTAACAAAAAAGATTAATTCAACATACAAACAAAAAATAACATGCCACAATGTCCTGAACAACAAAAAAGAAAAGAGATTTCTAGAAGAACAGATGACAAACCTGGTGAAAACCCCACTGAAAAAAACCCAAATAACAAAGAGACAACAAGAGGTCACATAAAACCTAGAAATCATCCAAGGTCAAAACCTAGAAAGAGTAGATGGATAAATTGTAACATATCTTCATAAAATACAATTATAATGGCAGAAAATAGTTAAGGGTTTACCGAATAGAAGTCAAGATATGGGTGTTTGTCCTTTGATTCTTCTGATTCTTGGTTTCCGTGTTGCTTGATTCAAATTTTTCGAGCTAAGTTAGTTTTGGTTTGGAGAGAAATAGGGGGATGTTCATCGATTTTGTTTTGGAGAGAAACATCTGAGGAAATAAGGAGACTTTAAATAAGTATGTTACTTAAAGAAGGTATGTTTCAGATTCCATATATATATATATATATATATATATATATATATATATATATATAGGGAAATGATCCATAGCAAATATTTGCTATGGAGGAAAATTGGGCAAATAGCATCATAACCGTTCATTCCAATAATCAAGGGTGCAGATTAAAAAAGGGAATTGCCCGTCCGCCAGTTCGTCTAGCGGAAGCTGGAAAATAGTCCCCACAAATGTTACTTCGTCTAGCGGATTATAAAAAAATTTCTTTCCCCAAATTACCCCCAAGCGAAACAGTAAATGCAAAACATCAACTGTAAGACTCCAAATTATTAATAAATGAAATTTAATTTCCTTTATTTATTATTCTGAAATAGTAAGGGTTGATTTGATTAATGTGGTTAGTTATGGGTAAAATGCACAAATATTTCAAATAAGCAAGTGGTCCTAAAATATTCATTGTTGTCGGGGAATATTTGTTTGGTCGTGGAATATTCTTGTTGTCGGGGAATATTCGTACGACGGCGCAGCCTTGTGTGTGCCCCATAACAGAAAGCGATTGGATAAAGAAAACGACAAAAATAAGTTATTTATAAATAACGGCGTAGTTGTTACCGTTAATACTGTTGGAATACCCGGTGGTTAAAACACAGTAATACGCGTTGTTGCACAGTAGCACACGGTATTGCACCAATTATTGATTCTTACGTAAGAAGGCACTACTCAATAATTGTCACAGTAATTACTGTTCAATATTGTATTTTATTGATTCAATAATTGCTGCGTTGATATTTTATATTACTGTTGTTTCAATAATTGTCACTACACAGTATTTTCTATTATCGGAGCAATAATTCATATTATCTGAATAATATTATTAGATAACATTATTGGCAATGTCTAGAAAGTTCTGTCTAAAGAGAGGTTTGGTCATCTAATTGCGCGCCAGTAAGGAGAAATCCTTATTGGAAAGCCCCCTCTTTCCTGAGAACGGCCTGGTTGCCAGTACTGTGGTTCTGTAATATTATTTGTGTATAATTAATTATTGATTTATATGATGAGGAAGATATTAATTTTATGTGGATATAGATGGAGAAAATTTTTAATGTGACAATTGTTGAAAATTAATATTTTATCTTTTTCTGATAAAATAATTTATTTAAATATATTATTTTAATAATATATTGATGGTGGTATTTTTACAATGAATGTGGGATATATGAGTATATGAGGAGGAAGAGTATTTTTATGGCATTAAATGATTAACACATGTTTTGTGTATTGGTGGACATAATTCTTTACTGAAAATTTATTATTGACTGTAAAATCGTCCGTTTGTGAATTTCGGTCAATTTCTGTTTAGAATTTGGAAAAACTTTCTTCTGCAAAGTTGTAGAGAATTGAATTTCCTATAAAAATTCGCGAGATTCGAATTTTCTGACAAAAGGGCTATTTATTATGAATTATTGAAGTTCTGAAGTTCCGAAATAATTGATTTTTGGAAGTTTTAATTATTATTTTTAAGAAAAACGTTTTTTTCAATTGAGGGGCATGTGTTAAATGGTTGAAATCAGCTGGTGGTGTGCTTAGGAATTTTGTTTATAAATAATATTATTATATTCAATTTTCTGCTTTGGTGTTCTAAGCATTTTCCTATAAATAGGGTGCTTATGTTAGAATTGAAAAACACACCAGAAACACAAGTTTCTCTTTATTTCTCTCTCTATATCGAGCGTATTCTTGTGAGTATTTGATACTTTGAGTGTTGCTATACGGTGCAAGTTTCCTTCAGCACTATATCTAGTATTCCAGTCAGAAGTACCGTCTTTCCGAGGTAAGGGATGTTATTTCTTCTTAAATGATATTATTTTCTTCAATATCATTATGCCGAAGTATTAATCTGAATTTTTATTAAATTTGGAACTTTTCATGTTGGGGTTACTATTCATGAGTTATTATTCACGAGTTACTATTCACGAATTACTATTCACCGAAAAAATAAAATTTTCTTCTTTTCGTCCAAATATCTATTCTGGATACTAGCTTTGATTGTATCCATATTTTGATCATTCTTGAATTTTACTTCATTATGATTATTTATAAGGTATTTTTGGACATGGATAAATCGAAATACGAATCCTTAATATTTGTTATTTTGCTTCACCGGATTCGTTTTCTTTAAAATATTTTTCATCATCCTCAGTCTTAAATGATGATATAACTGAATATCTTTGGCCTGTAGTGCAAAGATGAATGATTTCTGATGAATATCTTTGGCCCGTAGTGCAAAGATGAACAGGTGTTGAGGTGAACATGACCAACTGATGAATATCTTTGGCCTGTAGTGCAAAGATGACTATTTGATTCAAGATATTTATTGATTGATGTTACAGGGATAAAATGTTGATGATAGGCTTTTAAATTCATAGATAATCGTAGATTTCATTCTCTACGTAACTTCTCTATGAATTATTATTTTTCGCTGCGAATATTGATTGAAAACTTGTTGTCTATTGTATTCTATTAAATTTTTCCCTGTTGAAGACTAACGATAATTTGTTGTATATTATCTTAGTCATAATATTCTTTACTGGGCTAGTTGAGCTCACCCTTTTCCTTGTTGTTCCATTTTCTTCTCAGGAGGCGAGAATGTAGCAAGTACTAGTCGGGGTATGGAATGAAGGTTCTAGGAAGTTGTTTTAGTAGTCCTCACCATTTTTTTTTTGTAAAATATTTTACCAATAATTGTAATGAGGACTTATTTGAGTGTGGATATTGTCTAGATGACAATATTTGTATTTACACTCACAGTTTTTATGTTGTATTAATAAAGTTGTAGTTGTTTCTGTACCATGTTATTGACAACTCAGAATGGGTGTTGTATACCTGTTTTGGGAGCGTCACAGTTGGTATCAGAGCTTAGGGATATGATCTCTGGCGGAGATCGAGAAATAGAACTAGGAGGGGAGAGACGAGTAAATCCTTCGCTAGTGTGTCCTACCTAAGCTTATTTGTTGGTCGGTCATAATATAGGGATATTATGTGATTTGTTAATTTGTTAAATTAACCCTTGTTTTATGGCAGTATTTGAGAATGTCGACTGAGAATGTTAACAGTGGAGTAAATGAAACCGTGGAGACACCTGTACTCACCAACGAGGAGAATGTGCAACAGGCTGGCAATGTTCCTCCTGTGAACAACACCAATGAGCAGACGATGAACGATGAGATGTTTAGAAGTTTTTTACGATTCCTGCAAAACCAGACGAAGGAGGTTCCTGTTCAAAATATAGGAAGAAATAATGGCAACGCACAGCTGGTCACAGCCAAGCAGTTTAAAGAGTTGGGACCACCAGAATTCTGGGGAAAGCCAGATCCGATTAAGGCGGAGACATGAGTCAAGCAAATTACCAAGATATTTGATGTTTTGGGATGCACGGAGGAACAGAAGGTTCCATTCGCCACCTTTATGTTCCGTGGCGAGGCAGACTACTGGTGGGAATCTGTGAAGCGTACCCATCCAGCCGCACTCAGCATGTCTTGGGAGATATTTCAGAAACTATTCAATGACAAGTACTTTCCTGAAAGTATTCGTCATATGAAGGAGGTAGAGTTTATTAGACTGGAGCAGAATAACATGACGGTGTCCCAGTACGAAGCGAAGTTTGCAGAGTTGTCCAGGTTTGCACCTCATTTGGTGGAGAATGAGGAACGTATGACACGGATGTTTCTGAGAGGTTTGAAACCCGGCATACGTCAATATCTCATTTCTCATAAATTTTCTCTCTATTCAGATGTTGTCAACAGGGCTCAATTGTTAGAGCGAGATAACGAGTACGGTCAACCGAGGGACCACAACCAGGATCATATCGGTGACAACAATCATCAAAACAATGATAACCAGCGGAGAAAGAAAAATACAGACAAGAACGGCAACCACTCTGGTGGTAATCGTGGCTATGAAAATAGAAGAAGCGAGTCGGGAGGAGATTTTAAAAAGAGGAGATTCAACAATGATAATACGAAGACGTCAGCACCAGCAGCAATTGGTTCCAAGGGAGGAGAACGACCACCGGTCATATGCTATAAATGTGGAAAAGAGGGACATATCAGCTCAAACTGTCCACAACAGTTCAAGGTATGCTATAATTGTGGAAAGGAAGGACATATCGCTCGAGATTGTACGATAGCGAAACCAAGTTCAGCGGGGACGGTGACTCAAAAGGCTGTCCCAGAAAAGTCAAAGTCAACGGTTCCTGGAAGAGCGTTTGTCGTGACTGGTCAACATGCGAGGAACCCAAACGAGGTGATCACGGGTAAGCTAATCATAAATTCATGTGAAGTTTATACCTTACTAGATACCGGTGCTACCCATTCATTTATTTCTCCTGCTTGTGCTCAACGTTTAAACTTGACTCCGGAGAAATTAGACTTGATTTATCTGTGGAGACTCCGTTAGGGGAAACTTTCATCACATCCACTGTTTATAAATCTTGTTTGATCCAAGTTGGCACCATCACCTTACCTGTTGACCTTATCTCTTTAAAGATACTTGCATTTGACGTGATTTTAGGAATTGATTGGTTAACTACTCATCATGCCAAAATTGATTGTTTTCGTAAGGTGGTTAGTTTTCATATTCCTAATCAACCTGTTGTTCAAATTCAAGCAACAAAGCCATTAAAATCAATCACTGTCATATCAAGTCATAAAGCCATTCGTTTATTGAAAAACGGATGTCAAGCTTTCCTAGCCCATGTTATGGATTTGAATAAAGACACGTCAAATTTGAATAATATTCCTGTTGTTAGTAACTTTCCTGACGTATTTCCTGAAGAACTTTCCGGTCTACCCCCAGAACGTGAAGTTGAATTCTTTATTAATCTTGAACCTGGTACAAAGCCCATTTCTAAAACCCCATATCGAATGGCTCCTATTGAACTTCAGGAGTTAAAAGTCCAACTACAAGAGTTGTTGGACATCGGTTTCATTCGTCCTAGTACATCTCCTTGGGGTGCTCCTGTTTTATTTGTAAAGAAGAAAGACGGGAGTATGCGACTTTGTATCGATTATCGGGAATTAAACCATGTCACCATCAAGAATAGGTATCCGCTACCTCGTATTGATGACCTGTTTGACCAGTTACAAGGAGCACAATTCTTTTCAAAAATCGATCTTCGTTCTGGATATCATCAGCTGAAGGTTAAAACTGAGGATATTCCGAAGACTGCCTTCAGAACTCGGTACGGGCATTATGAATTCTTAGTCATGTCTTTTGGATTGACTAATGCTCCTGCGGCTTTCATGGATATGATGAACCGAGTATTCAAGGATTATTTGGATCAGTTCGTTGTTGTCTTTATTGATGACATCCTCATATATTCCAAAAGCCGTGAAGATCATGAGCATCATTTGAAGCTGGTACTCCAAAGGCTGCGTGAAAACAAGCTATATGCTAAGTTGAAGAAATGCGAGTTCTGGCTTGAGGAAGTAGCATTCCTAGGGCACGTGGTGTCAAAACATGGAGTATCTGTGGACCTGGCGAAGATTGAAGCAATACAATGCTGGGAGCAACCGAAGACGGTGACCGATGTACGTAGCTTTTTGGGCTTAGCTGGTTATTATCGGAGATTCGTAGAAGGGTTTTCTCGAATCGCTACCCCGTTAACTCAGCTGACTCGGAAGGATATCAAATTCGTATGGAGCGAAGAATGCGAGAAGAGTTTCCAAGAGCTTAAGAGGAGACTCATTTCGGCACCTGTTCTGACAATACCATCTGGTTCGGATGGATTTGTTATCTACAGCGATGCTTTAGGCAAAGGGTTAGGATGTGTTCTCATGCAACGTGGGAAAGTCATAGCCTATGCCTCGCGACAACTTAAAGAATATGAGAGGAATTATCCTACTCATGATCTAGAGTTGGCAGCAGTCGTTTTCGCGCTAAAGATCTGGAGGCACTATCTATATGGGGAGAAAGTGGAGATATATTCAGACCATAAAAGCCTCAAATATTTCTTCACTCAAAAAGAACTCAACATGCGGCAACGACGTTGGCTCGAGCTGTTAAAAGATTACGACCACACTATTCAATACCATCCTGGAAAAGCAAACGTGGTAGCTGACGCGTTGAGTAGAAGATCATATGCAGGAACGAGTGCGATGATGTCAAGTATACGCGTAGAACCAACTTTAATCGATAAAGTTAAAGTTGCTCAAGCTACAGACCCGGAGCTGATGCGTATGAAGAAGAAAGTGCAAGAAGGTGCTATTCCAGAAGCAAGAATCGATGAAGAAGGAATACTTCGAGTCCACTCCAGACTTTGTGTTCCTAACGATTCTGATTTAAAGTATAAGATCATGATGGAGGCACACAATACACCATTTGCAATCCATCCTGGAAGTACTAAAATGTATCGTGATCTTCGACATACATTTTGGTGGAACAATATGAAGAGAGAGATTGCAAAGTTTATCTCAAGCTGTTTAACTTGTCAACGTGTAAAGGCGGAGCATCAAGTACCAAAGGGTCCATTGCAACCACTTGAGATTCTGAAATGGAAGTGGGAACACATTACCATGGATTTCGTTACGGGTCTTCCCACTGTTTCTCAAGGCATAAATGCTATTTGGGTTATAGTTGATAGATTAACCAAGTCTGCTCATTTCTTGCCGATACGGGAGACTTATTCCCTTGAACGTCTTGCTAGTATGTACGTGAATGAGATTGTAAGGTTGCATGACATGCCAGTATCCATAGTTTCGGATCGTGACCCAAGATTCACTTCAAGATTTTGGGTTAGCTTGCAAAAAGCTATGGGCACGGATTTACGGTTTAGTTCGGCATACCATCCTCAAACGGACGGGCAATCAGAGAGGACTATTCAAACTCTTGAAGATCTATTAAGACTTTGTGTCCTAGATTTCAAAGGAAGTTGGGATAAGTACCTACCATTGGTAGAATTCTCCTACAACAACAGTTATCAGGCAAGTATAGGTGTGGCTCCCTTTGAAGCATTGTATGGACGAAAGTGTCGCTCTCCAGTATGTTGGGATGAGGTAGGAGAAGCAACGTTGTTGGGACCAGAGTTGGTACGAATGACTACAGAGAAGATCCAAACGATTCGACAACGTATACAAACAGCACAGGATCGACAAAAGAGTTATGTGGATCTTCATCGAAAGGACGTGGAATTTGACATTGGGGATCATGTATTATTACGTGTAGCTCCATGGAAAGGAGTTACAAGATTTGGGAAGAGAGGAAAGCTCAATCCACGATTTATTGGTCCATTTCAGATTCTTGATCGAGTAGGAAATGTGGCCTATAGACTTGCGTTACCTCCAAGTATGTCTCGTGTTCATAATATTTTTCATATATCTGTGCTTCGTAAATATGTGAAAGACCCGAACCATGTTATTGAGTTAGAACCGGACGAGATAGCTGAAGACTTAACGTACGAGGAGGTACCTGTCAAGATCAGGGATAAGAAGGAGCATGTCCTACGCACGAAGGTCATACCACAAGTTAAAGTTTTGTGGAGAAATCATGCTACTGAGGAAATGACCTGGGAGTTGGAAACGGAAATAAAAGCGAGGTATCCTCATCTTTTCGAAACACCAGGTACGTATGTCAATTTCGAGGACGAAATTTCATAAGGAGGGGAGGTTGTAAGACCCCAAATTATTAATAAATGAAATTTAATTTCTTCTATTTATTATTCTGAAATAGTAAGGGTTGATTTGATTAATGTGGTTAGTTATGGGTAAAATGCACAAATATTTCAAATAAGCAAGTGGTCCTAAAATATTCATTGTTGTCGGGGAATATTTGTTTGGTCGTGGAATATTCTTGTTGTCGGGGAATATTCGTACGACGGCGCAGCCTTGTGTGGGCCCCATAACAGAAAGCGATTGGATGAAGAAAACGACAAAAATAAGTTGTTTATAAATAACGGCGTAGTTGTTACCGTTAATACTGTTGGAATACCCGGTGGTTAAAACACAGTAATACGCGTTGTTGCACAGTAGCACACGGTATTGTACCAATTATTGATTCTTACGTAAGAAGGCACTACTCAATAATTGTCACAGTAATTACTGTTCAATATTGTATTTTATTGATTCAATAATTGCTGCGTTGATATTTTATATTACTGTTGTTTCAATAATTGTCACTACACAGTATTTTCTATTATCGGAGCAATAATTCATATTATCTGAATAATATTATTAGATAACATTATTGGCAATGTCTAGAAAGTTATGTCTAAGGAGAGGTTTGGTCATCTAATTGCGCGCCAGTAAGGAGAAATCCTTATTGGAAAGCCCCCTCTTTCCTGGGAACGGCCTGGTTGCCAGTACTGTGGTTCTGTAATATTATTTGTGTATAATTAATTATTGATTTATATGATGAGGAAGATATTAATTTTATGTGGATATAGATGGAGAAAATTTTTAATGTGACAATTGTTGAAAATTAATATTTTATCTTTTTCTGATAAAATAATTCATTTAAATATATTATTTTAATAATATATTGATGGTGGTATTTTTACAATGAATGTGGGATATATGAGTATATGAGGAGGAAGAGTATTTTTGTGGCATTAAATGATTAACACATGTTTTGTGTATTGGTGGACATAATTCTTGACCGAAAATTTATTATTGACTGTAAAATCGTCCGTTTGTGAATTTCGGTCAATTTCTGTTTAGAATTTGGAAAACCTTTCTTCTGCAAAGTTGTAGAGAAATGAATTTCCTATAAAAACTCGCGAGATTCGAATTTTCTGACAAAAGGGCTATTTATTATGAATTATTGAAGTTCTGAAGTTCCGAAATAATTGATTTTTGGAAGTTTTAATTATTATTTTTAAGAAAAACGTTTTTTTCAATTGAGGGGCATGTGTTAAATGGTTGAAATCAGCTGGTGGTGTGCTTAGGAATTTTGTTTATAAATAATATTATTATATTCAATTTTCTGCTTTGGTGTTCTAAGCATTTTCCTATAAATAGGGTGCTTATGTTAGAATTGAAAAACACACCAGAAACACAAGTTTCTCTCTATTTCTCTCTCTATATCGAGCGTATTCTTGTGAGTATTTGATACTTTGAGTGTTGCTATACGGTGCAAGTTTCCTTCAGCACTATATCTAGTATTCCAGTCAGAAGTACCGTCTTTCCGAGGTAAGGGATGTTATTTCTTCTTAAATGATATTATTTTCTTCAATATCATTATGCCGAAGTATTAATCTGAATTTTTATTAAATTTAGAACTTTTCATGTTGGGGTTACTATTCATGAGTTATTATTCACGAGTTACTATTCACGAATTACTATTCACCGAAAAAATAAAATTTTCTTCTTTTCGTCCAAATATCTATTCTGGATACTAGCTTTGATTGTATCCATATTTTGATCATTCTTGAATTTTACTTCATTATGATTATTTATAAGGTATTTTTGGACATGGATAAATCGAAATACGAATCCTTAATATTTGTTATTTTGCTTCACCGGATTCGTTTTCTTTAAAATATTTTTCATCATCCTCAGTCTTAAATGATGATATAACTGAATATCTTTGGCCTGTAGTGCAAAGATGAATGATTTCTGATGAATATCTTTGGCCCGTAGTGCAAAGATGAACAGGTGTTGAGGTGAACATGACCAACTGATGAATATCTTTGGCCTGTAGTGCAAAGATGACTATTTGATTCAAGATATTTATTGATTGATGTTACAGGGATAAAATGTTGATGATAGGCTTTTAAATTCATAGATAATCGTAGATTTCATTCTCTACGTAACTTCTCTATGAATTATTATTTTTTGCTGCGAATATTGATTGAAAACTTGTTGTCTATTGTATTCTATTAAATTTTTCCCTGTTGAAGACTAACGATAATTTGTTGTATATTATCTTAGTCATAATATTCTTTACTGGGCTAGTTGAGCTCACCCTTTTCCTTGTTGTTCCATTTTCTTCTCAGGAGGCGAGAATGTAGCAAGTACTAGTCGGGGTATGGAATGAAGGTTCTAAGAAGTTGTTTTAGTAGTCCTCACTATTTTTTTTTTGTAAAATATTGTACCAATAATTGTAATGAGGACTTATTTGAGTGTGGATATTGTCTAGATGACAATATTTGTATTTACACTCACAGTTTTTATGTTGTATTAATAAAGTTGTAGTTGTTTCTGTACCATGTTATTGACAACTCAGAATGGGTGTTGTATACCTGTTTTGGGTGCGTCACATCAACAAACAAGAAAACCGCCAATAACAAACAAGCGGATATGACGCCAATAACAAACAAAGGGGAAATCATATTGATTGCATATTGATAAGAGCAACAATCCAATATCTATCACAGAAACGTTGGCGGTAACAATCCAATATGCAATCAAATAATAGAAAATAATAGAATGAATAAAATACAAATCACCGAAACAAATAATAGAAAATAATAGAAGAAATAAAATACAAATCACAGAAGGAATCAAATCCAAGTTGTAGACACTCAAAATTTTCTACACACCTGTTAATGACATTGCAGGAGGGCATATTCGTCTTTCAGAGATAACCCTAGAAGACAGTTCACGTCAAGTCCGAATACTATCGGAAGCTCAGCCTCAACCCCGAAACACGCATCGGGAGTAATAGTTCCAACCTAAGAGATAACCTCGAGGCCTGTAGTTCTAATACCGGAAATTCTACCGGAGAAGACCGATTTATCTCAGAGATAACCCCGAGATATTCAGTCTCAGTCCCAACACTGGTAATAGCATATTCCAACCTTGGAAATAACCCCAAGGAAGGCAGTTGCAGTTCCAGAGATAACCCCAAAAATGCTTGTTTCAAATGCATGGAATCAGTTTCAACCTCAGTGCTTACACCGAGACACTCAGTACAAGACCTGGAAATAACACCAGGAAGACATGCACACCTCAGAGATGACACTGAAGACCTTCAACACTTGCAGCAGTCCAATCTCAGAGATAACCCTGAGCAACGTCTACTTTATCAGCCCAAACCGGAGATAACCCCAGTGAGGGGCAAAGTCGTCATCTTGCCACCTTGACGCCACATCACGCCATTTCAACATTTTAGACATACATTTCTACATAGTAATGTCCCATAAGAGCCAAGGAAAACCAATCCTGAGTGACTATTACGCAGGGTAACGGATAGAATTTGAAGCTTAAAGACCGGAGGGCATCATCCCAATTTCCTGACTTCGTACAACCTCTAATCCCATGCCATTGCATAACTCTCGATAACGGCGGTCCGAAATAGGTCTTACATACCTCAGTCGGATGCCCAGATTGCAATTCTGAAAGCTCGAGCTAACATCACGTTGCATGTGTGCACGTACTTCGAGACGATGGAACCCGCGAAGCCCGGGGCACCCCGGGTAGCCGCAGGTACACCTGCGGCCTAGTCGCAGGTACACTTGCGGCTCCCCCCTCTATAAATAGAGGGCTTGGGGTGGCCATTTTGCAAGAGAAAAAAATGAGGAAGCCCTGTCCAATTTGCTCTGTACGCACCCTAAACTGAGTGCTTTCTCATTTTAAACACTTGTAAGATCATATATAGCTACTTTTTACCGACGGGAGTCGAGTGTTCATCCATTTCAAGTTATTGAAGTCTTCTTTGGCAGCCCACTGTAAGCCTTCTTACACATTTTTAAGTCTTTCTCTTCATCTTTGCACACACCGTTCTTCACATTGAGAGTCATGTTGCGTGTGTATGCCCAGACTTCGGCCCGTGGTTTCATTTCAGTTTGTATATATATATATACGGACTAACATTATCGAGTTATGCCTCGATTGAGCCTAGACTTATGTCTGGAGCATTTAATTGCTTTCATATATATATATATATATACTTATATATATGAACTGTTGTCGGACTTTGTCCGATGAGCCTGAATTTTATATCCGGTGCGTTTACACGCTTTTATATATATATATATATATATATATATATATATATATATATATATATATACACATTTCGTCCCGCCTGAAGTTTACTTCGTGGCGGTTGACCGTTTTCACAGCTTTCTATACATTTCATCCTGCCTGGAGTTTCCTCCGTGGCGGTTAATCGCTTTTACAACTTTATTTATATTTCTGATCCCCCATGGAGGTGCTTCGTAGTGGTCGATCTTGTCTGTATATATATTTATAGCTTTTATACATATATTTATATATATATATATATACCTACTTACAGCGTTTATATCAATTGCGGCATCATGTGAGCCTAGGAATCATGTGATCACAGATTCAGTCCATTGAATCTAGATTCGGTTCCCGTGATGGACCTTTTTTAGCTGTAAGCAGCTTGTAAATTTATTCACGGTGTTCGTATGTCCTCCGATGGTTTTCATACCCATGAGGAATTCGGCACTGCTTTGTATATTATTTTCTTGAAAGATGCTTCGCATCTCGAAAATAAAAGCAATCAAGCCGAACATTTAATAATAAAATGGGAGTGTAAAAGGTCTCAATTACTATTGAGCATAAGGGTTTGAAAAACCTCTTTTTACAAAACTTCACTCCTATATCTTGTTTAAAAATGAATTTTTACATAAATTCAAACCCTGTGTATATAGGTGCGAACGAGGCCTTGCACTACTTCCAAATAACAGCACATTGACCCACACACACACACACATTCATATAACTGTTTCTTAAAAAGTGACGGTCACCGTGGCAACACGGATGTCGGGGGGTGCCTAACACCTTCCCTCCGCATAAGCAAGTCCCCAGACCCTAATGAATCTCGATTTCACAGACCCGTTTAGCAGTGTCATATTACTAGGTCAATGTGCAAACATTTTCTCGGTTGTGTTGGTACAACCATATAAAAAATCAATTGGCGACTCTTAACAGTCCATCGTCGACATTATACATGTCGGACCTTTTTCACTTGTTTTTTCAAACAAATCTCACATAAAATGAGAACACAAAAAAACAGGTAACGAAAAGGGACAAATAAAAATCCTGACGTCGACAGGTGGCGACTCCGCTGGGGACTTCCAGTAAGAGGACTTAAGCCGCTATTACAAGTTTTTCAAAACTGTTATATGCTTGTGTGTGAATGTTGCATTTACATTTATGATGAATGTGTACGAATGCATTTTTTTTACTACACTGCAATATATCTATCTGTGATATTAGTGCTTCGCACATGTTATCATTTTCATAAACGGTGAGACACGTTGTATTTGAATGTATGTTGTGTGGTTCCTCCATCATGAGGTTATCCTGTCGGTGTTTGATTACTAGACTCGTAGGAAGACTAATTCCAACGAGGCTCAGGAAAGGCACCACTCAAATTCGCTCCAGTTGAATGACCGGATTAACTTCCCGTTGAGTAAATTGCGATGATTTGGGAACTTTCATGCCAAAAAGCCGCGAGAGAAACCTAAGATAGGTCAACCTCTGATAAACCAAACGCGGAGGAAAGTCTCTTCATGCTTTCTCATTTCAAATTACTTGTAAAGTCAATTACTTGTAATTTATATTCCATATTTGTAACGACCCCAAAATAGGTTCATTCCATCCAACCTATTCTGAGTCGCCAAATACATGGTACAGAAAACAACTACAACTTTATTACAACAATTGTCGTGCAAAATACAACAACACATATGCTGTGAGTTTGGATACAAATATATACCAAATGTGACTCATGTTCCAACCGTGGACATCACCTCACAATAACACCTTACATAAAGGTATAGTCAAAAACTGTTTTAGAAATTAGAATCTTTGGGAAGTGCTCAAGGAAACCTTCGTACATGGGAGGCCACGCATCTAGATTATGATAGATATCATATGGCCACAGAATTATCCTTGGTTGACCCAATAGACCCCAAAGAAAAACGAGAAGATTACTATCATATTCTTCCCAACGGTGAGTCTTCTCTTGACTTATCATTATCTCCACTGTCTCTAATTGAGAATTATACTTCAAACAAACACCAAGATTATATAGGTAGTGCCCATAGATATACTCAGCAAGTGGATGAGCACAACCCTGTCTTATGATGACACGAGGTTGTATGTCATTAGACATCTTGTATGATAGTAACAAAACACCCTTCCAACGTTGGGTACACCTTACCCTATTTTCTTCACCAAATATAACTACTAAATGATGACCACCGTTCTATTCCCTTGTTACCCCCGCTCGACCCAGCTACACTCTTATTACCTGAAAGGAATTGTGAAGCAAAAGGGTGAGCACAACTAGCTCAGTAAAGAATATCATGACTAAAGATAATTCAATTATCAATAGCCTTCATCAACAATAAATCAGAGATTTAGAACATATGGTAAATGATAAAAATTTCAACCATAGTTGCAGCGGAACGAGCAATCCATTAGAAGAGTCAAATAGACTATAAAGTCTATTATCTTCTCCATGTTAAAAATCCACCAACAATGTTTTATCCCTGTAACATTAATCAACAATTCTGGTCCACAATCATATGAATAACTCATAATCATAATTGTGACTCTAAATTTTTCTTCGCACCCAGGACGAAGAATATTATCATCACCTGTCTTTACCTGAAACGTCAAAGATCACGGTTATACCAAATCACAGTTCCTGTTCATAATCATGCTAATAAATCCATCTTCGCACTACGGCCAAAGATATTCATCAATAAACTATCTTTGCACTACGGGCCAAAGATATTCAACAACAGTTCATCTTCGCACTACATGCCAAAGATATTCATCAATAATTCATCTTTGCACTACAGGCCAAAGATATTCTACAACATGTCATCTTTGCACTACAGGCCCAGGCCAAAGATATTCATCTACAATTCATCTTTGCACTACAGGCCAAAGATATTCATCAACAGTTCATATTTGCACTACAGGCCAAATATATTCATATCTCAAAGAAATATATAATCATTTCAGAATTTATATAAACAATAATTATAACCATGTTGATCAATTCACCTTTGCACTTAAGCTTAAGATATTCAATTATAAATTCAATGGTCATGATCATACCAGTCACAATTCAACTTTGCACTACAGGCCAAAGAGGACCCTAGTCATGATCATACCAATAATCTACCCATCTTTACACTCCAGTGAAAGAGAATTTCAACATCAGGGTTATAAAAATGTTATATATGATGATAAAAATAATATGATCAACATATAGTTTTAATCTCAAGAGTAATATTCGTAATTCATGAATAGTAAATCGTGAATAGTAACTCATGAATAGTAACCCCGACACAAAAGATAGAAATTCCACAATAAATTCCATACCAATATTTCGGTATAATGATATTGAAAGAATAACATTACTTAAATTTATAAACAATTTATTTTAATTGTTTACACTTTACTAATTAATGCATTTAATCATCATAAAATGCCAACTCTTACAATTTCATCATCAATAACCAAAACCCTCATCAAAAATCTGCATATACCTCATATAGGATTCTCAAGCCATAAAATCCTATTTTCCAATTTTCTTTCTTCACAAAACATATTTAATTCATTTACTCATAACTAGACCATTTTTATGAAAAATACCAAATCAGTTCCAAAAATATTTCTTTTCTGAGATTTAGCATAATATAGTCCCATAGTGAACATATATTTTTCTCAGAATTTTTAAAAGTCATTTACTATTTTTCATATGGCCAAAATAGCCGAATATTTAGACATTTATCAAAAATTGTACTTTTGTCCAAAAATTCTGAAATTTACAGAGTATACTTCTATCATATACATGTACTCCCAATAAAAATTTTATCAATTTTGGAGTTAATCACAAGGAATTATAAGCTGTTACTTCTAAAATAGTCTTTTCTCATAAAATTCATAACTCTCAATCTATACATCCAAAAATCACCATTTTTGGACATAATCAAGAAAACTCATCAAAATATCATTTCAAATTTTTCCACAATTTTTGAAGTTCAGAAAAATTACGAAACTGAAAATCATAACAACCCTTAAAATCCCTTACTATCCCTTACAATCCCTTACCTCAAAACAGCAGTACTTCTGACCGGAATGTAAAGCCGAAGGAAACTTGCACTGAATAGTAACTCTCAAAGTATCTAAATACTCACAAAATATGCTTCATAATATAGAGAGAGAAAGAGAGAAAGCTTATGTTTTTGGTGTGATTTTCAATTCTAACTTAGCCCTCTATTTATAGGAAAATTTTGGTAGGTTTGACCTGCAACTTGATGGCTTTACCTGCTACTATTCCCACCCACCACATTTGAAATATAATTCAGCACATTTTTTCACCAACCACAAGTGGGGCCCACCAATTCTAGAATTTTCCACCAAAATGATAAACTCCGAAAATTCAACAATTTCTGAACCAGTCATCTCGTAAAATTCATAATAAATCATACGTTCATTTTTAACGGTTCAAAATTTGTGGGCATATACTCAACTTATATATGTATAACATATCCAAAAATTACCACGATCCAACGGTCGGATTAAAAATTATAACCCCCGCAAAATATCTCAAAAACCCTGATTTTTAATACCTCCATTCCGACAAAAATACGGATAAAAATCTCAACATTAACTCCTTCATTTTTTAACCACAAAAATATATCCCTCATTTATATCCACATAAAATAAATATTTTCTTATCATATGAATCAATAATTAATTATTCACAAATAATATTACAGAATCACATTTATGACAACCAGGCCGTTCCCAGGAAAGAGGGGGCTTTCCAATAAGGATTTCTCCTTACTGGCGTGCAATTAGATGACCAAACCTCTCCTTAGACAGAACTTTCTAGACATTGCCAATAATGCTATCTAATAATACTATTCAAATAATATGAATTATTGATCTGATAATGGGAAATACTGTGCAGCAACAATTATTGAACAACAATAATACAAAATTTCAACGTAGCAATTATTGAATCAATAAAATAAAATATTGAACAGTAATTACTGTAACAATTATTGAGTAGTGCCTTCTTACGTAAGAATCAATAATTTCAAAAATACTATGCAATACCGTGTGCTACTGTGCAATAACGCGTATTACTGTATTTTAACCACCGGGTATTCCAACAGAGTTAACGGTAACAACTACGCCGTTATTTGTAAAAACTCAAATTTGTCGTTTTCTTCACCCGACAGTTATTCTGTTATGGGGCCCACAAATGGCTGCGCCGTCGTACGAATATTCCCCGACAGAAAGAATATATCACGACTAAACGAATATTCCCCGACAACAATGATTATTTTATAACCACTTGCTTATTTTGAAAATTTTGCACATTTCAAAAATAACTTTAAACTTATATCAATTTAACCATTTACTGAATAGTAATTATAAGAAAAATTGAATACTTTTATTTCATAAAATTCGGGGTCTTACAATCTCCCCTCCTTATGAAATTTCGTCCCCGAAATTTACGTACCTGGTATTTCAAAGAGTTGAGAATACCTTCCTTTCATTTCAGATTCCATCTTTCCTGTCATCATAATTTCTCCATTGCTCATCTCCTGTATTTCAAATATCATTCTAGAATACAGCTTCAAAACAAGGGTTAATTTAACAAATTAACGTATCACATAATATCCCAATATTATGACTGACCAACAAATAAGCTTAGGTAGGACACACTAGCGAAGGATTTACTCATCTCTCCCCTCCTAGTTGTATTCCCCGATCTCCGCCAGAGATCATATCCCTAAGCTCTGATACCAAATGTAACGACCCCAAAATAGGTTCATTCCATCCAACCTATTCTGAGTCGCCAAATACATGGTACAGAAAACAACTACAACTTTATTACAACAATTGTCGTGCAAAATACAACAACACATATGCTGTGAGTTTGGATACAAATATATACCAAATGTGACTCATGTTCCAACCGTGGACATCACCTCACAATAACACCTTACATAAAGGTATAGTCAAAAACTGTTTTAGAAATTAGAATCTTTGGGAAGTGCTCAAGGAAACCTTCGTACATGGGAGGCCACGCATCTAGATTATGATAGATATCATATGGCCACAGAATTATCCTTGGTTGACCCAATAGACCCCAAAGAAAAACGAGAAGATTACTATCATATTCTTCCCAACGGTGAGTCTTCTCTTGACTTATCATTATCTCCACTGTCTCTAATTGAGAATTATACTTCAAACAAACACCAAGATTATATAGGTAGTGCCCATAGATATACTCAGCAAGTGGATGAGCACAACCCTGTCTTATGATGACACGAGGTTGTATGTCATTAGACATCTTGTATGATAGTAACAAAACACCCTTCCAACGTTGGGTACACCTTACCCTATTTTCTTCACCAAATATAACTACTAAATGATGACCACCGTTCTATTCCCTTGTTACCCCCGCTCGACCCAGCTACACTCTTATTACCTGAAAGGAATTGTGAAGCAAAAGGGTGAGCACAACTAGCTCAGTAAAGAATATCATGACTAAAGATAATTCAATTATCAATAGCCTTCATCAACAATATATCAGAGATTTAGAACATATGGTAAATGATAAAAATTTCAACCATAGTTGCAGCGGAACGAGCAATCCATTAGAAGAGTCAAATAGACTATAAAGTCTATTATCTTCTCCATGTTAAAAATCCACCAACAATGTTTTATCCCTGTAACATTAATCAACAATTCTGGTCCACAATCATATGAATAACTCATAATCATAATTGTGACTCTAAATTTTTCTTCGCACCCAGGACGAAGAATATTATCATCACCTGTCTTTACCTGAAACGTCAAAGATCACGGTTATACCAAATCACAGTTCCTGTTCATAATCATGCTAATAAATCCATCTTCGCACTACGGCCAAAGATATTCATCAATAAACTATCTTTGCACTACGGGCCAAAGATATTCAACAACAGTTCATCTTCGCACTACATGCCAAAGATATTCATCAATAATTCATCTTTGCACTACAGGCCAAAGATATTCTACAACATGTCATCTTTGCACTACAGGCCCAGGCCAAAGATATTCATCTACAATTCATCTTTGCACTACAGGCCAAAGATATTCATCAACAGTTCATATTTGCACTACAGGCCAAATATATTCATATCTCAAAGAAATATATAATCATTTCAGAATTTATATAAACAATAATTATAACCATGTTGATCAATTCACCTTTGCACTTAAGCTTAAGATATTCAATTATAAATTCAATGGTCATGATCATACCAGTCACAATTCAACTTTGCACTACAGGCCAAAGAGGACCCTAGTCATGATCATACCAATAATCTACCCATCTTTACACTCCAGTGAAAGAGAATTTCAACATCAGGGTTATAAAAATGTTATATATGATGATAAAAATAATATGATCAACATATAGTTTTAATCTCAAGAGTAATATTCGTAATTCATGAATAGTAAATCGTGAATAGTAACTCATGAATAGTAACCCCGACACAAAAGATAGAAATTCCACAATAAATTCCATACCAATATTTCGGTATAATGATATTGAAAGAATAACATTACTTAAATTTATAAACAATTTATTTTAATTGTTTACACTTTACTAATTAATGCATTTAATCATCATAAAATGCCAACTCTTACAATTTCATCATCAATAACCAAAACCCTCATCAAAAATCTGCATATACCTCATATAGGATTCTCAAGCCATAAAATCCTATTTTCTAATTTTCTTTCTTCACAAAACATATTTAATTCATTTACTCATAACTAGACCATTTTTATGAAAAATACCAAATCAGTTCCAAAAATATTTCTTTTCTGAGATTTAGCATAATATAGTCCCATAGTGAACATATATTTTTCTCAGAATTTTTAAAAGTCATTTACTATTTTTCATATGGCCAAAATAGCCGAATATTTAGATATTTATCAAAAATTGTACTTTTGTCCAAAAATTCTGAAATTTACAGAGTATACTTCTATCATATACATGTACTCCCAATAAAAATTTCATCAATTTTGGAGTTAACCACAAGGAATTATAAGCTGTTACTTCTAAAATAGTCTTTTCTCATAAAATTCATAACTCTCAATCTATACATCCAAAAATCACCATTTTTGGACACAATCAAGAAAACTCTTCAAAATATCATTTCAAATTTTTCCAGAATTTTTGAAGTTCAGAAAAATTACGAAACTGAAAATCATAACAACCCTTAAAATCCCTTACTATCCCTTACAATCCCTTACCTCAAAACAGCAGTACTTCTGACCGGAATGTAAAGCCGAAGGAAACTTGCACTGAATAGCAACTCTCAAAGTATCTAAATACTCACAAAATATGCTTCATAATATAGAGAGAGAAAGAGAGAAAGCTTATGTTTTTGGTGTGATTTTCAATTCTAACTTAGCCCTCTATTTATAGGAAAATTTTGGTAGGTTTGACCTGCAACTTGATGGCTTTACCTGCTACTATTCCCACCCACCACATTTGAAATATAATTCAGCACATTTTTTCACCAACCACAAGTGGGGCCCACCAATTCTAGAATTTTCCACCAAAATGATAAACTCCGAAAATTCAACAATTTCTGAACCAGTCATCTCGTAAAATTCATAATAAATCATACGTTCATTTTTAACGGTTCAAAATTTGTGGGCATATACTCAACTTATATATGTATAACATATCCAAAAATTACCACGATCCAACGGTCGGATTAAAAATTATAACCCCCGCAAAATATCTCAAAAACCCTAATTTTTAATACCTCCATTCCGACAAAAATACGGATAAAAATCTCAACATTAACTCCTTCATTTTTTAACCACAAAAATATATCCCTCATTTATATCCACATAAAATAAATATTTTCTTATCATATGAATCAATAATTAATTATTCACAAATAATATTACAGAATCACATTTATGACAACCAGGCCGTTCCCAGGAAAGAGGGGGCTTTCCAATAAGGATTTCTCCTTACTGGCGTGCAATTAGATGACCAAACCTCTCCTTAGACAGAACTTTCTAGACATTGCCAATAATGCTATCTAATAATACTATTCAAATAATATGAATTATTGATCTGATAATGGGAAATACTGTGCAGCAACAATTATTGAACAACAATAATACAAAATTTCAACGTAGCAATTATTGAATCAATAAAATAAAATATTGAACAGTAATTACTGTAACAATTATTGAGTAGTGCCTTCTTACGTAAGAATCAATAATTTCAAAAATACTATGCAATACCGTGTGCTACTGTGCAATAACGCGTATTACTGTATTTTAACCACCGGGTATTCCAACAGTGTTAACGGTAACAACTACGCCGTTATTTGTAAAAACTCAAATTTGTCGTTTTCTTCACCCGACAGTTATTCTGTTATGGGGCCCACAAATGGTTGCGCCGTCGTACGAATATTCCCCGACAGAAAGAATATATCACGACTAAACGAATATTCCCCGACAACAATGATTATTTTATAACCACTTGCTTATTTTGAAAATTTTGCACATTTCAAAAATAACTTTAAACTTATATCAATTTAACCATTTACTGAATAGTAATTATAAGAAAAATTGAATACTTTTATTTCATAAAATTCGGGGTCTTACAATATTTATCTCCATTTAATGAGAAATATGAAGTAATATATGCATATACATATTTAAATTAACATGATATCCTGTATTACAAACAGCTAACATCCGTTTTGCAGGATCATAATCCTAAAACGGACACATCACATAGCATGTAAACATTTGCACAATCTCTAAAACTAAACTATGCAAGTTTTATCACAGGGAAGCATTCAGACCTATTACCCGGTCAAAGTCTAAAAAGGCCACAGGCCTACAACCAACCATGTCTTCATCTGACCAATCTAATCCAGTTTCTCACGAAGAATTTGACGGATTAAGTAAACAAATTACAGATTTGGTTGTTCTGCTTAAAGAACTACATCAATCTACTCAGGGTACGAAGATACCTGTACATGCTGAATCCTCTGCACAAGGAGGAACCCAAGGTTCTGATAAAGCCATTACAGTACCTGAACTGCAGTTGGGTATGACCAACAAAAGTCATGATGCCGCCCATCTCACAGGAAATCCAGATACCGATGACATCAGAAAGAAAGTTCTTCAAATGGAAGAAACCTTCGTTCTATCAAAGGAATTAGAGCACACGGGAGTGTCTCCTATGCTAATCTTTGTATATTCCCTGGTGTTCATTATCCAGAGAAGTTCAAAACTCCTGACTTCGAAAAGTATGATGGGTTAGGAGACCCTTACACCCATTTGAAGGTGTTCATTGGAGAACTTGGATCTTATGCAAAGGACGAAAAGCTCAGAATGCAGCTGTTCCAAAAGAGTCTGACTGGAGAAGCCCGTTCATGGTATACCAGATTAGACAACTCAAAGATCCATAGTTGGGAAGAGCTAGCTCACGCCTTCCTCACACAATACAGTTTCTAGTCTCAAATGGCTCCTGACAGGTACCAAATTACCAAAGTCAAGAAACAGTCCAATGAGTCTTTCAAAGAATATGCTCAAAGGTGGAGGTGCCTTGCTGCTCAGGTGATTCCTTCTATGATAGAGTCAGAGATGGTCATGACCTTTATCGACATACAAAAAGCTCCTTTCTATGAAAGAGTCTTAGCTGGCATTGGTAAACCATTTTCTGAAATGATTAAACATGGAGAAATGGCTGAGATGGGATTGAAGTCAAGAAAGATTCAAGACCTAGCCACTCTCAAAGCTGTTGCTGAGCACATCTAATCTGAAAATTATGGCCCGGAGGGTCCATAAAAAGAAAGAGGAGAATGTTTCCTTGATACTATAAGGTCAGAAAGGCAATCAGAATATGCCTATCTAACGGAGAAATTACACTTCTTTTCAAGCACAGTCTTCAAACTCTCCAATGCCAAAAGGTGGAGAAGTCAAACGCCCTCGAGTGTTCACACCCCTAGGGGATTCACTCGAGAACATTCTTACTCTTCTGACAACTCAGAAGAAAATCACGCATCTTTTTCCACCAGCCAGCCCTAATGGGAGGGGTTTCAATGCTGCTCGGAAATGTGCTTATCATGTCGGGGCACCTGAACATGATACTCAAGATTGTTGGGCCTTGAAACACAAGATCCAAGATTTGATAGACAACGGTGAGATAGTGGTTACCAAACCAGATCAACCTCACGTGCAAGACAACCCTCTTCCTTCACACAAAGAGGAAGAGGTCAACATGATTAATTGGAGCAACGGACAGAGTTCTAATTTCAACTGTGAAGCATCTCAGATCATCAAAGACGATGCTGACAAGTGGGATTATGCAAAGTTCCAGTTTACGATGGAATGGAAGATTAAAGCTCCGTGTAAGCAAATTGAGCAATTGGCCGAACTGGTGACCTATTAGCATCAAGTCACACGCCAATTAATTAGCCAGGAGCATGCCAGTCTCCTTCCCTTGGTTATGAATACTCCCTCGTCACCTTCAAAATAAAAAACATCGGAGGACAAAGTTGACAAACAGAGCGATTGCCAAAGCCCATCGGGATTTTACCAATAGAAGGGAATTTACATACCTGGGCCAACCTATGGAGAAGATACTTCAGATGTTAATCAATGAAGGAAGAATCACATCCCTTCTACCTCCAATTAATCCCCGTTCAGGACGGTTCAATCCTGATGGAGTATGTCAGTATGACTCCCATTCTCGCAGTCATAGCACGGAAGAATGCTGGGCACTCCGCCACCTTATTCAGAATCTAATCGATAGTGGTGTCCTGCAACTGGCAGACAACGATACCGTGCTATTTGAGAGTGAAAATACCTGTCCTACCAAATGGAAAGAACTGGTAGCAGTTATATCCACTGAGACTGATAGGACTGTTAAACCGCTCATAATTCAACTCAAGGGAGTTAACAATCCTTTGAAAGTCATTGCTCCAGAGCTAATCAACCTACCATTCCGACCACAATATCCTATTGTCAGCTTACAGAAAGTTCCCTGGAATTATGGAGAAGCTGAAGGATCCACATCTCATACAACTGCTGCAGTGTTGAAGGAAAATCCACTGTATCTTCCCCAATGGGTGATGAAGCCTGCTATTAAATCAAAGGGGGAAATTTCCATGGAGAAGATTAAAAAATTCCTCCGGGCTATGGGTCATAATGAAGCCAAGGTGGTTCTAAGCTTAAGAGAAGCTCCACATCAAATTTCAATATTAGACTTGGTTTTAACTTTTGAAGATCATAGGAAGATTCTACTAAAGGTTTTGGAAGAAGCCTACTTGTCGAAATCAGTGGATGTGGAAAAATTTCAACATCTGATTGATCATATCTTCAACAATAATGTGATCTCTTTCACTGATGATGACATACTGTCCGAAGGGACCGGTCATTGTAAGCCGTTACACATTGTGGTTTTGTCTTTCGGATATATGTTAGCTGGAGTCTTGATAGATAGAGGTTCGTCTCTGAATATCTGTCCTTATGCTACATTACTAAAGATGAATGTCACTCTCAAGCGGATCCGAAGTATCCATACAATCATCAAAGCTTTTGATGGATCCTGCCGGAATTTAGTCAGAGAGATTGAGCTGCCAATTGAGATTGGTCCCCATATATTTTGTGTATCTTTTCACGTGCTCAAAATAGATACAGGATACAACCTGCTTCTAGGGAGACCGTGGATTCATATTGCCAGGGCAGTCCCCTCCACTCTTCATCAGCAACTTAAATACATTATCAACAATAGCCTAGTCACAGTCAACGCTGAACCGGAATGTCCTCAACATGGTGATCTTCCACTCATCAATGTCAATTTTGATGTTGAGCCGGTCAGTTTTCATGCTTTGGAAGTAAGCAACACTCAATATCATTCTATTGGGACGCCATTTCCTGTACCCAAGATTTCTGCCGAAGTTATGGCAGCTACTCAAGAAATGATGTTATTGGGACACCAGCCGAGACAAGGGTTGGGTAAAAATTATCAAGGTATTAAGCACCCGATTCAAGTGTCCAGTCAAGCTGGGATAGCCAGACTAGGCTATTCTTCCAATTACAGGTACAGGAATCCACATAAACATAAGCAGATTCCTTCAACGTCAGCCACACGGCTATTATCTCCACCTATAAATCTAGAGTCCGCACAAACTCCGGTAAAGGTGCTGGCCAACGTAATGGCTATGTTGTTTCCTAAACCGATACCGGTAAAGGAGAAGGAAGTTTTTGTTCCAGATCCCAAGGTGAAAGAAGAGGAACGGAGAATCAAGAAGGACATCATCAGAATGATGTCAGGCATACGCATCATTGTCCATGATGAACATACAAACAGATACACCCCAGACGATGATTGTCCAGACATAATGGTCATTATTCGGGAGAAGGAGGATGATGACAACCCCTCCATCACTGCTGTCCACCAGGACTTTGCCCTTGCCAATTGGAGCAGCACTCCTTGCATTGGTCGATAAGGGTAAAATAGGTAGGACTTTTTTCTGCCTTGTAGATATCATAACTGCTTACTTTTCTGTACAGTATTAGCAGTTATTTTGTTCGTGCATGCTAACACTTTGTATGATTAAATAGTTTCATATATATTAAGTAAAAGCATATTTTGTTTCAGGACTCTGAACATAGATATGCATGTACTTGCTGATAAGATGCCTCTTCTTCACAAGGATTGTAACTTTGATGAAAAGTTGAACTCCGACTTAATGGAAATACAAGAGGACATTGAGGTGCCTCCGGAGATCAAAGAATGGGTCAAAGACAAACCTAAACCCAACCTTGATCAAACCACCTCTTTCAATCTCAGAACCTTAGATAACCCTAAGTTAATCCAAATTGGTTCAGACCTTACCCCAAACCAGAGGAATGACATGGTTACGCTACTAACCCAATTCCAGGATGTGTTTGCATGGTCTTATGAGGACATGGTGGGTTTATCCACTGACATTGTCCTTCATCGCCTTCCCATCAAAGAGGGATTCAAGCTAGTCAAGCAGAAACTCAGGCGATTGAAACCTGAGTGGAGCTTAAAGGTGAAAGAAGAAATTGTGAAATAATTTCAAGCTGGTATTATCATGGTGTCCACATATCCTGAATGGATATCTAACATCGTTCCCATGCCTAAGCCTGGAGTAAAGGTGCAAGTTTGCGTGGATTATCGGGATCTGAATAAAGCTTGCCTTAAAGATAGCTTTTCCGTGCCATTTATCCACATTCTCATTGACAATATTGCTCAATACGGCATGTACTCCTTCGCTGATTGCTTTGTGGGGTACCATCAGATCATGGTTGCTGAAGAGGATCGTGAAAAAACTGCTTTCATCACGCCTTGGGGAACCTTTTGCTACAGACGGTTGTCTTTTGGCCTTATCAATGCCGAAGCTACCTATCAGAGAGCTATGATGGCTCTTTTCCACGACTTAATGCACAAAGAGATAGAGATCTACGAGGATGACATCATCGTCAAGTCCCGAAAGGAGGAAGACCACCTAGACCATCTCAAAAACCTTTTCAATAGGTTGCGTAACTACAACTTGAAGTTGAATCCAGCCAAGTGCGCCTTTGGCGTCAAATCAGGCAAGTTGCTAGGATTCCTAGTCAGCCATAAAGGGATTGAGCTGGATTCCACCAAAATTCAGGCCATTACGAAAATGTCCATTCCTCAGACAGAGAAGGAAATACGGGGGTTTTTGGGAAGAGTCAACTTCATTAGTCGGTTCATTTCTCAACTCACAGCAACCTGTGAGCCTATCTTCAAGCTGTTAAGGAAGAACTCTTCCATGAAATGGAATAATGAGTGCCAAAAGGCTTTCCTTACAATCAAAGTTCAGCTAGTCAAAGTTCCTATTTTGGTACCACCCAGGGATGATGTTCCCATGTTCATGTACTTATCCATAAGTGACAATGCCATGGGCTATATGTTGGGTTAGAAAGACGATAGAGGCCGAGAACGAGCTATCTATTACCTCAGCAAAAGATTCAGCATCAGTGAACACAAGTACACTCTGATTGAGAAGACTTGTTGTGCTTTAGCATGGGCTGCCATGAGGTTACAACATTACCTCCATGGGCACACAACCTATCTCATATCCCGCGTGGATCCTCTCAAGTATGTGTTCAGTAAGCCCATACTGAATTGTCGACTATCCAGATGGCAGTTGATTCTGCAACAATTTGACATTTTTTATGTGACGCAAAAGTCCATTAAAGGTCAAGGAATCGCTGATCAACTGGTCGCTGCACCTTCAGGGGATTTCAAACCCATGGAAAGATACTTCCCCGATGAAGGGGTAATGACAATTCAACAACACCATCAGTACGATACATGTAAAACATGGAACATGTATTTCGATGGAGCTGTTAATATGGAAGGTTCTAGAGCTGAAGCAGTTCTAGTATTCGGTATGGGGGAGCAGTATCTCATCGCCGTCAAATTACAGTTTGTCAGCACCAACAACACAGCTGAGTATGAAGGCTGTATCATGGGGCTAAAACTTTTTCGTTCAATGGGCATCAAGCAGTTAACTATCTTTGGGGATTTAGAGTTGGTAATCAAACAATCCACGGGAATCTATCAAACCAAAGAGCTACATTTGCTGCCTTACCATCGACAAGTTTTACAGATGGCTTCGGAGTTCGAAGAGATCTCCTTTCTACACATTCCTCGTAATAGGAATGACTTCGTAGACGCATTAGCAACTTTGGCCTCCTTGATTCACCTACCTGACAAGGAACACATGCCAAGCGTCACATTAGCCCTGCAAAAGGCACCAGCCTATGAGAACTATGTTGAAGAAGTATCGAATGAGTTACCTCCCATCCAACAACCTTGGTATCAGCATATCAAGGAGTACTTGCGAGATAGATCTACACCTGCTGAGGTGAGCCTGACTGAACAAAGGTGGATTCATCGACTAGTTATAAAATTTTACCTGAGCGGAGATGCACTCTACAAGAGAGATGCAGGACTAGGTCTCCTCAGATGTCTGGACAAGGATCAAGCTCAGAGACTCATAAATGAGATCCATGGTGGAGTATGTGGCCCACATATGAGCGGCCTTTTACTTATAAAGAAGATCCTCAGAACAGGACATTATTGGCTTTCTCTCAAGGCTGACTGCAATGACCACTTCAAGAGATGTTATCAGTGCCAAATTCATGGGAATGCTATCCATGCCCCTCCAAGGGAGCTCCATAATATGAGTTCACCTTGGCCCTTCTCAATGTGGGGAATGGACGTGATCGGGCCCATTGAGCCTAAAGCCAGTAATGGACATCGCTTTATCTTCACTATAATCGACTACTTTATCAAGTGGGTAGAAGCAGCCTCCTTCCCTAGGGTTACCAAAGAAGTTATCATTGCTTTCATCAAAAACGATGTCATTTGTCGATATGGACAACCAGAGGTAATTGTATCAGACAATGCTAAGAACCTTAACAACAAAATGATGGAGGAGTTATGCAGTAAATTCCACATCAAACACCTTAACTCCGTCATCTACCGTCCAAAGATAAATGGTGTTGTTGAAGCGGCTAACAAAAACATCAAGAAGATCATGCAAACGATGTCTGCCAACCACAAGGGATGGCCTGACCTATTTCTTCTTACTCTGTTAGCCTACAGAACATCAATGCGTACTTCAACTGGGGCAACCCCCTATGCATTAACCTATGAGATGGAAGCAGTACTCCCCATAGAAGTAGAAATGGAATCCCTCAGAGTGTTGATAGATGCTCAGCTGGATGAAGATCAATGGGTATAAGACAGGTATCACCAATTGTCTCTAATAGATGAAAGGCGAACCGCGGCTATCTTTCATGGTCAGTTATATCAACAAAGGATCGCCAGATCCTACAACAGAAAAGTCTGGCTACGGCAGTTTAAACAACATGATTTGGTTTTGAAGAAAATCATTGACAACCAAGATCAGTCTAAGGGAAAATTCGCTCCTAACTAGGAAGTCCCATTTATTGTCAAGGAGGTATTGACAGGAGGTGCTCTCAGATTGCAGGAAATGGACGGCGATGAATTTTCACAACTAATCAACTCGGACACCATGAAACGGTACTATGTCTGAGGTTACCATCAAGCAAACATCCTGTTTTTGGATCATCAGATTACCAGTCATTTCGGTTATTTGACCCTTTACCACATACAACCCTTTTCCACACTTTGCCCCTCAGGGAAACATACTCTTTAAGCCAGCAGCCTGGCTTCACTGCGCTCTTACAACTTTGGTCACCCCACTAGGGATTGAACCTCTTGCGTTTACAATTTGTCCCCCCAAACATGGGATCAAACTTTTCACCCTTGCAGTTTATCCTCAACCTAGGATTAAACTTCTTTCTCCACAGTTTGACCTGTACATGGGATTAATCTTTCTTCCCCGCAGTTTGACCCTGCACATGGGATTACGCTTTTCAATTCACCCTAAGGGGTGAACTATGTCGACCTGATCTCCTTGATACACGGGAGTACGTAGGCAACCATATTCTATATGGCCCGGTCGCAATAAACAAAAAATAACAAAAATATTTCTACCCTTTTCTTCAAAAACAAAAACCACAAAAACACTTCTACAACCTTCTTCATCAATAAAGCTTCTACACCCTTTCTGCCATAAACAGCGTTGAACCTCTTACACTAGGTTCGAACTACGCAGACCTGATCTCCTCTTCAACAGGAGTACGTAGGCCATTTATGGTTCGGTCTAACCCCCTACCCAAAACACAAATACTTATCAACGGTACTGGGATCAAACTTTAATCCATCACATTTCATTTGGCTTCAAACCAAAGGGATGGAATTACCTGGACTCCTCCTAAATAGGAGATCCAGCGACCATCTAAGCTGCGGTTGTACCTCAAAGAGCAACACCAATCCATAAGAGATGGAATTAACTAGGCTCCTCCTAAATAGGAGTACTGGCGACCATTTGTGGTACTTTCAATCTCAGAGAGGAAAGCCACACTCCTCTCCATATTTTTATATAGAAACCAGTCCTAAGACACCAAAGATGGTAGGGATATACACAGATTCATGATCCATTCTGAACTATCCAGAGACAACTCAATGTCCATCTAGCAAGGAGGAGGTCAGAATACATTAAGATCCCAAGCCCTGAAGAAGCAGGCAAATATCAAGCAAGTATCCAGACATATCTAAAAGGGAAGTGATCAAAAATATGTTTCCCTGCTATATATAATATTGTTTGATATACACAATGTAAATTGTACATGACAAAATGGCTAAGCTAGTATGTGCAGGAAAATACAAAGCTATCTACAGATCGGCATGCAAGCGAGCTAGCAGATCTAACATAGCATCTCTCTCCGAAGAAAGAGGTAACATTGTGGTCTCCTGTACAAGGATATCCACACGAGCCAGCAAGTCCGAGGCCATCTGCATGGTGACGCAATGCTCATCAATATATGCATTCATCTCGGCAAGCATACCAATGGTAAGGGACCTCACTGTAGTACTATCTGTGACGGCTACATTCTGGGCAGATATGGCACTATCTTGCTCAATTATCACTGCATCTTTGGCTGATCTGGCCTCATCTCGCTCAATAACAGTGGCATCTCTGCGAACTAATGCTTCGTCTCTCTCTAACAGAGTTGCGTCTCTTCCATCAAGAGTTGTCAACATCGGAGCTTTAGCCTGATCTCTCTCAAAGGTCATCAGATGAAGACTCTGCTCAAAGTACTATGCTGAATACTAAATCACGACAGTACTAGTACTGGGAGAATCTAAAATAGCTACTGGCAACCCAATAAATGGCTCCTCCTCAATGGGAGAATCAATGTCCTCCATGGACTCTCCACCATCTGAATCACTACCCGGCACTGTGGATACTACCGCAGTCGATGAAATCTCTATCTCCATCCACGCAGAATACTCTACAGAATAACCCGGATGGCTAATAGAAAAAGCAGATATCTCATGTTGATCCCAACAAGCATGCACACTGGATCGGTCCTCTGCTAATAGATGGCGAGAAGCTAAGCACTGACCTAACGCCCCATCAAAAGGATGAAAGTCTTGGAACTGGTCAAAATACGACATCACAACCAGTGGGTGGTAGGTAGTCATGCCCCTCAAACCAGCCAGAGGGAGATAATCCATGCCTAGAGCATGAGTAATGAAACTAAATGACGAACTGAGTCCTGAACACGACAAGATAGCAAACGGATCTCCAATCCCAGCTAAAAAACGGACCAAGATGCAGGATCTGTACACTCTGTAGGCTGAAAGGAATACGACATGGCTATCTCATGGGTGAAACAATACCCGTGTCGTCTGAATGTGCCAATCGACCTCAAGTGTGACATAAACCACACGTACATCATGACCGAACTACCTGTGAATACCCCTGTAGGGTAAGTATTGCAAAACGTGGCTGACCTTAGTGTCTCTCTCATGATCATTAGAATAATGGTACGACCCTCCCTGAGAGCTCTCACTGCCATAATAACGTCGATGTCTAACTCGTCCATGTATCGTGGCATGTACACGTATGATAATGCATACAGCATCAATGCATCCACTCTGGCCAAATGCCACTGGTCCTCTGGTATGGTGAAATCCCCAGAATACCGAGCATAGCCGTCCTCATAGCCAAATCTGTCAATCAGAAAACTCTGGGATATCACGTGGCCGGATGTGATCTCATCCTGCACAACTCCCCGCCTCAGCCCGGTGAGAGTCATAAACTGACGGCTCATGTCACCAATGGCCATATGCACGCAAGGTCTGTCAAGTGGCAGCATCGTCAAACGTGCATACTCTTCTAAAGTCAGAGTCAACTCCTGGGTCCCAAACCGAAAAACCTGCCTCTTCGGTACCCAGTGCTCTAGCATGCCCTCCATAAATCCTGCTGGAACCTGAAACATCAAAAGGGTCATGGAATGTTGCAACAGCTGATCTACGGTCACCCTATCTGGGGGTGACATACTATCATACCAATATCTCAGGCGTGATGCTACCAATAATGGTGGGGTGTGATCTATGCGGCTGACTGTCCAAGAAGACATCTGTGTGGGCCGTATCATAATACCATCCAGGGGTCAATGCTAAATATCTCTGGACACACATACATATGCATAACATGATACATGCATAACAGATAATAGATGGCAATATGATATAGGGAATGGAAAAACTGTACATACATTCCTAAGTATATCATCATCTATATACATCATCTTTGTACAACAAAAAATACAGGGAAATGGGGCACATACGCCCTACTACTAATAAAGACCTATCAAAAGATATAGCGAGAATGGGGCACAACCACCCAATAGCTAACAGAGGCCTATCAAAAAAAATAACGAGAATACACATCAGAAGAAGATAATGGTGTCAATATCTACATCATCAATCATGTCCACCTGATGTAACTCCTCCTGAGTCGCTGGATCTCTATCAACAGGGATATCAGGCCTATACAAAGGAGGATCTATGTCGACAAAACCAAATGGGCCATCTGAGGGGCCAACTCCTGCGCTGGAAGGATCAAATGAATCTTCCTCTGCCGGATCTCTGCCCAAATGCCGGATAAAGAAATGTGCTCGGTCCAATTGTTGGGTCAAGCTGTCAATCTGTGTCACATGAGTCGGATCTCGGACACAGGCTAGCCAATCCGTCATCATCACGGATCCTGGAACCATATCCCCCATGAACTGAGTGGCGCGGGTCTGGGCTCCAATGGTGCGAGGGATCCACCAATGCTGGAATACATCCTGAGTGCAAGGACCCTTTGATAATGCAAAACTGTCAACACCCAACAATGGGATATCAATGACGGGTGACTGCGACACAGCCCAATAACGCCTGGCAGGAGGCAAGATCGGTATACAGATCTCTCCTGTGGTGCTCCTAATAGCACGCTCTCCTAAATAGAGCTCCCATCCTCCATCTGTGAAGAGAGGAACCCTACGGGTGGAAATCACGTACTCGACACCAGTCATGTACCCATCCTCAAATATAATGGCCAAATGCTCCCCAGAGTATGAAATCCATGTGATGACATCCGCTATCAACAACTCCAACTATAGGCGACAATGAGTGAAACCCTCAGCTACGGGGACCTCTGCCAGTATGGAATGATGCCATCGCCGTCCTCGTGGGTAGGTATCCAATCCTAATTCACTCACAGGACGTAAACATGGGAGCCTCTCATAGGCCCAAAACTACCAACACAAAGGTAAACATTTGCTGTCAGTTAACACTCTTAACCTATACATGGTAAATGATAAAAGAAATACTTACCAGCAGAAATGGGTAAAATCCTAACCAAGTCTCGGTCAGTCCCTGCGAGCGCATACGCATGCCCTAGAAAAAATAGGCAAAGGTGTAGGAGCCCCAATCATACTCTCCTATACGGTCTACATGTCACGTGGTGCTGATCAAAGCGAATGACACCGTAGAAGAGTTATCTGCTATGAAGCAGCCCCTAATGATCATTAGGAATAATCACCGAAGAATGTGATCCCTGACTCTAACATCAGCTGGTATGGGCTCACTCAATAGACCACTCATAGCATCTATACTCAAAGGACCCGTACGGACAGTCCTGCCCTTGAGCGCCTCCACCGGAACTCCTAACAATTATCTGACGATAGTCAGGGTAATATCAGTCGTGCAAGGCACTGGCGCCCCTCCAAACTCTATACCAGTGATAAACTGCCAATCTATCGACGTCATCATCACCTCACAGTCCAGTAAATGGAGAGACAGAGTCTGGTGAAACCAGCGCTTAGACAATGCCTTGAGGTAACCCCAGGGATAATGACGGAGAAGTGATGAGTGGGATTTATACCCGTGAATCGGATAATTTATGACTTAAATAATTGCCTGAATTCGTAGTTTTTATATAAATTTATATGATTATAGTGTTAGTATGCTTAATCAATGCAATGCAGGGCTTATCAGGTGTTTTCTAGCATACAGGGGGCAAAACAGTCATTTCACGTATAGCCGTGCTGCGGCGCCACCTCTTGATCCTTGCTGACGTAAGCTTTGTGCCGCAGCACCACTATTCCTTTATGGACTCACGTTGCAGCATGGACTCCGGTCTTTCCAAGCTTACATGGCGATACAGCGCCAACCACAGCTTACTTGGCCGCGCCGCGGCGCCAGGTCCGGTCCCCAAACAACCAAGGCATTGGTTTGACCTAGCAGGAAGAGGAGGCGTATATAAGAAAAGAAGCTCTGCATCTCTCATCATCTCAGATAGAGGAGAGTACTAAATCATATATTTTAGTTAGTTTTAGCTTAGATTTAGTTTCCTTCTGTAATTTCTCTTCCTTTCTCAGGCCTGTAAATATAGATTAGGTAGATTAAGGAGAAGTCTGGCATATCCTTGGAGCGACACGAGCAGTGAGCGACACAGATTGGAAAGCTTGATTTGAACGGAATGCGTGGAGATGGAAGAGCTTTGACAGAGTTTCCTCTTATCCATTTGTTTTCTCTTATTTTGTAATCTATAAATGTTGTCTTTACTGCTACTTGTATTTGGTTTATTAACCATGAACTGAATATTGGCCCTAAGGTTATAATGGATCCCTTTGTTATTTGAATTGACTGTATTTATCTCTTTGGTTGGTACCATATGATTTGGTTTAATATATTTATGCTTTATGATTCTCGCTAAGATATTAGTGATGATTTTGGTAATCTACATTATATCGATAGAAGAATTGTAGATTTACACCTAAATATATTAGCATGTGATTGTGGGTCTCGATTGCATAAGTTGTGCGTAGAATAGATATATCTCTGTGCGCCACTTGCGACCTTATTGAGAACTTATGCTTAAATCCTTGTTATGATTAATTCACATAGACATATGTAGGATTGCATCTAGCTTGGACGTTCTTTTCTGTTCTATTCCCTTTTGGGTGGATCTGGAGAGGATATGTTTGTGCATACCTCGACGGAGGTGCATTAGCACCTGTGTGTTCTCGGTCGACAAATTATCGTGACCATTATGACCAAAGAGAGAAGGGTAGCTAGTTTGATGAAACATAGCACGCCAGGTGTTCGACAGAATGCCTCTATGGGGTGAAGTTGTGACCTTAGCTTGTAATTCCTTATATTACCATTCGTTATCCATTTACTTGCTTTGTTAATTAGTTAATTAGATTAATCACACTTCCATTTGTTGTTGTTCGAATAAGACTTTAGCGAGACATAGTCGGTATTTGGTAAATATTAGTAATAGTTCCTCGTGCGTACAATACACTTTTTATCACTGTATTACTTGTTAGACCGCGTATACTTGCACGTGTTTAGTGATCGGTTTTCCGACCAAGTTTTTGGCACCGTTGTCGGGGAACTATAATTCTAATATTGTCCAATATTGATTTAAATCAATTTATTCTTACTTTGAACTTGCATATATTTATTTCTTTTATTTGTTTGATCTTCCTTTCTTTTTGTTTTTAGGTTTACAGATTATGGACGATCAATGTTATCAATGGCCTTCTGAGGGGAAGACACAACCAAGCTCGGAAGAAGGACTCGAAAAATTGTAACTTCAAATTTCTAATGCCTTGAGATCTTTTAATAATCTTGAGTGTCAATTCACTCAGAATGCCTAATGTCAAGATCAAGCTGACTTTGAACTGATTCCCTACCATCCAAACTGCCAGGGTTATCCAAACTCATGGGACTACAGTCAAGAGCCATATCATGATCCGAATCATGCCTCTCAGTTTGACTATCAGTCTCCGTCGCATTATGGGTTGACGTCTCAACCCAATGAAAGCTTTTATGAGACCTCAACACGAGAAGAAGAGAACAGGCTTGGGGAGCTTCTCACCGACTTTATTGAGAGAAATGAGGTTCGGATGGCAAGCCAAGAAGCCGCATTGCACAGCCTTGAGAATCAATTGGGGCAACTCGTCAATGCCATCAGAAATCCACCGCAAGGCAATCTCCTAGTCTTAATTTATCTCGACGATGAAGTAGAAGAGCATTACATGGTGGATACACAAGGAAAATGCAATGAGTCTCGCACGGTTGTTGAGGGAGACATTATAGTGCAAACTGGCCAGTCGGTGGAGTCTGAAGTTGGAGACACAAGGATCAACAGTGGTTGTATAGTCTATACTGATCTACAATCAGAAACCACGCTCCCGACTGTGGAAATCTATGAGGGCCCAATAGCGCACAAAGAACGCTTCCAATTTAATGAAATAGGCGAATTAGTGGATAATTCCAGTGGCGAAAGCTTCTTTGTGCCGATGGATGACTGGATAGTTGAGGAGAACGAGGATGACCAATCATCCATGTCTGCCAAGAATCCAAAGGAATTGACGAATAGGCGGCATGAAAAGGTCATCTTCACTTATGAGCCAGATTGAACGGTGTTGGTATAGTCAAGCCGACGACTTTAAAACAAGCGCTTGGTGGGGAGGCACCCCCATCTCGGTATAAATTTTATCTATTTTCCTTTACCTATATCTAGTTTAGTCTGTAGTTAGTCATTATTGATCGAGTAACAAAACTCCTCAATAATCCAGCCGATTTCAAATCTACAATCACCAACATACAAGTTGGCCCCAATTTGACTACACAAATCGACTGCCATTGCTAGGGTTCGCCAAGGTATTTTGGGATTTTCATTCTGTCATTGACAGTAGATGTTGTTATTGTTTGGGTTGGTTCTTCTCTGTTGATTTGTGTGATTTCCACTGCCGGAAATCTGGATTGAGCTTTTACAAACAAAGGCTGTCAAAAGTTAGTTTTCCAAGCGCGTATAAGGTGTTCGACAGTTGGCCTAAGAGAAGAGTTTGACTGTTTTGGGCTGTTTTGCATTGGCAATTGTTGGGGTCTACTTGGCCTAAGTTTAGGGGAATTTTGGCACTTCTTAGGGACTGTTTTTGCATCAAGCCAACTTAATTTCTGAAATGGCACAAAAGAGGCAACGCCTTAGTATGGGAGGATCGTCGTCCACGGCACCACCAACGGCTTGGGACAGAGCTAAATTCATCGATGAGGAGGCATGGAAAAGATATAAAACCTCATTTACTGCGTGTAACCTGATTCCAGAGCGGGGGTTGAGGCCTAACAAAGAGGATGGCGAGTTGTTGGCCATGATTGCGGGTTGCTAATGGATTCATTTCACAAACCGCCCGGGTCAACCAGTGTATCTGTGGTTCGGGAGTTCTATGCCAACGCCAATGCCGAAGGTGATGCAGTTGTCCAAGTCAGGGGGAAGCTAGTGGCGTTTGGAAGTAAGGCCATCAATGCACTGTTTGCCACGCCCAACTATGTGGGCAGGGACTATATGAAGCTGGGTCTCCGCAGCTATGACCTAGAGGATATCATTAGGAGGCTGTCCAAGCCTGGGACTGCGTAGAAAAAGAATGATTATATTGATGAAAATACCAGCTTCCCGACTTCAGCGCTCAGTCGCTATGGGAAAGCGTGGTTCAGCTTCATATGTGCGAACATGATCCCGACCTGTCACTTGAGTGATGTGACCAAAGATAGGACGATTCTGTTATTCGCCATTGTCATGGGTCTGCAGGTGGATATTGGAGTTCTGATTCACGAGTCCATTCTGAAGGCAATCAAGAGTACCGTCGCTTTGGGACTTCCACATCCGTCCTTGATCACTCGATTGTTCAAGCAGGCAGGCATTCAGTGGGGCCTAGAGGAGATAGCCTTGACCCCCATGGCAGTCATCGACCATCAGACAATCTCACGCTTCACTGTGTGGGATGGGGCTGAATCTCATATCAGAGGCGAGGGATACGGACCACCTACAGCACCGCCTCCTACAGAAGAGCCAGAGCAGGCACAGCCTTCAGACGCAGGCTCAACTGCACATGGTTTACTGACAGACATTATGGCGTCCCTCACCCTGCTGCACCAGAAACAGGATGTCGAGGCGCAGAGACAGCGGAGGCACATAGCTGTAGTGGCTCAGAGACAAGAGATAGCTATGCAGTACCAGGCTGAGCTGGTGAACACTATACAGAGCATCTACACCGATTATTATGGCGAGAATGCTTAGTTCATGTCATGCCAGTTTCCAGAGCTGCCTATTTTCCCACCCTACCCTCCCCCATTACCTCCCGCCGAGGTTGACGAGGACGAGACCGCTACTGAGTGAGCCCACTTCAGGGAAGCCCTCTTGTATCAATTGATTATGTTTTAGCAATGAAGGCATTGCTCACCTCAAGTTTGGGGGTGTTTTTAGCTATTATCTGTTTTATTTCCGTACTGCCATGACTAGGTTGCATACTTTAGTACATTATTATGTTTTTATTATCAGGATTGTGGTGCAGTCATTTTGGACTGCGGGTTTTTGTTGGATTTTTATTATTATTCCATGAACTATTTTTGGTTTTTATTTTTAATGCTTTGATTATTATCAGCATGATTGTGGTTTATAGCCATCTTTTTGGGGCTTTTACAGATTAGATGCTTGTGCCATGTGAATGGCCTTTTTACCCTATTTAGAGCTGCTATTTAGCAAGGGTGATATAGTTATCATTAATTTTTGATTATGGCTGATGACAAGTGCCAAGTATTTATGCCTATCTCTTAGAGTCGTGTCAAGCATGTATGAGCTAGGGGTCGTTCAATTGATAAGTTTAGACTGTTATTGATCCGTCCTTCTTAGCAAACACCGACCAACTGTATTAACTAGTTATTTTTCGAATTTAGTTCGCGTGTTTATTGCTTTGAGAGTTTGTCCACTCTAATAAACTTTCATTTTTACAAGGTAATAAAAGACTTAGACGTTATACAGTTTTAGATCTTGGTCTCTAGCATGTTAACATATAAAAATATAATAATAAAATGAATGAAAAGAGAATAAAAATAAAAAAGAAGAGTTTATATCGAAAGTTTTACGGGGGGTCGAGATGGAGCGTAAAACGCACTCGCCCATAAACGCAGGACCGATATCGAGATAGAGCATAAAATGCACTCGCTAAATAATCTTCTTTTTTGTTGTAAAGTCTCAGTTGGCTTCATTACGTGGCCTTTACTGCTCGAGTTATTAGATTCATAGGGGTGTTCTACACCTAGTGCTCTAAAGTCGTCTGGCTTGGGAGTCACTGATCAAAAGCTCATTCATGGGTAGTTCTAAATAGCCTAAGGTAATCAAGTACTGTCCGAGTAAAATTTTACTGTCGTCATGCTAGAGTCTTTTGATCTGTTCCTGCACTTACGTCTTATTCTTAATGCTTGTTGAATGTTTAAGTTGCGGAGTGTGCTTTATTGGTATTAGCAATCGACTGTGCGAGCTTATTTGAGTTTTGATTAGTTAGGACGGTTAGTCTCCACACACACACATAGAATGGATCGAATACAGTCTTATGCTTGAAAGTGAATGAACCCTTATTCATTTCTGTGTTTGCCCTATTCTCTAGGAGTGGCTATGGTCGAGCTTTGAAGCCATGATGCTACTATAATGTTTTAGTTTTCTTTCGCGTATGTTTTATTATTAGTGTTATGTTAGTTAGTTTGCTCGAGGACAAGCAAAGACTTAAGTTTGGGGGTATTTGATGAGTGGGATTTATACCCGCGAATCGAATACTTTATGACTTAAATAATTGCCTGAATTCGTAGTTTTTATATAGATTTATATGATTATAGTGTTAGTATGCTTAATCAATGCAATGCAGGGCTTATCAGGTGTTTTCTAACATACAGGGGGCAAAAAAGTCATTTTACGTATAGCCGCGTCGCGGCGCCAAAGCCTAGCTTAAAGCCCGCGCCGCGGCGCCACCTCCTAATCCTTGTAGACATAAGCTTTGCGCCGCAACGCCACTATTCCTTTATGGGCTCGCGCTGCAGCGCGGACTCCTGTCTTTCCAAGCTTACATGGCGCTACAGCGCCAACCACAGCTTACTTGGTCGCGCCACGGCGCCAGGTCCGGTCCCCAGACAACCAAGGCATTGGTTTGACCTAGCAGGAAGAGGAGGCGTATATAAGAAAAGAAGCTCTGCATCTCTCATCATCTCAGATAGAGGAGAGTACTAAATCATATATTTTAGTTAGTTTTAGCTTAGATTTAGTTTCCTTCTGTAATTTCTCTTCCTTTCTCAAGCCTGTAAATATAGATTAGGTAGATTAAGGAGAAGTCTGGCATATCCTTGGAGCGACACGAGCAGTGAGCGACACGGATTGGAAAGCTTGATTTGAGTGGAATATGTGGAGATGGAAGGGCTTTGACAGAGTTTCCTCTTATCCATTTGTTTTCTCTTATTTTGTAATCTATAAATGTTATCTTTACTGCTACTTGTATTTGGTTTATTAACCATGAACTGAATATTGGCTCTAAGGTTATAATGGATCCCTTTGTTATTTGAATTGACTGTCTTTATCTCTTTAGTTGGCACCATATGATTTGGTTTAATATATTTGTGCTTTATGATTCTTACTAAGACATTAGTGATGATTTTGGTAATCTGCATGATATCGACAAAAGAATTATAGATTTACACCTAAATATATTGGCATGTGATTGTGGGTCTCGACTGCATAAGTTGTGCGTAGAATAGATATATCTCTGTGCGCCACGTGCGACCTTATTGAGAACTTATGCTTAAATCCTTGTTATGATTAATTCGCATAGACATATGTAGGATTGCATCTAGCTTGGACGTTCTTTTCTGTTCTATTCCCTTTTGGGTGGATTTGGAGAGGATATGTTTGTGCATACCTTGACGGAGGTGCATTAGCACCTGTGTGTTCTCGGTCGACAAATTGTCGTGGCCATTATGACCAAAGAGAGAAGGGTAGCTAGTTTGATGAAACATAGCACGCCAGGTGTTCACAGAATGCATGTGTGGGGTGAAGTTATGACCTTAGCTTGTAATTCCTTAGATTACCATTTGTTATCCATTTACTTGCTTTGTTAATTAGTTAATTAGATTAATCACACTTCCATTTATTGTTGTTCGAATAAGACTTTAGCGATACATAGTCGGTATTTGGTAAATATTAGTCATAATTCCTCGTGGGTACTACACATTTCTTATCACTGTATTACTTGTTAGACCGCGTATACTTGCACGTATTTAGTGATCGATTTTATGACCAACAGGAAGGATGGAAACGAATGCTCCAAATCCCCAATCATGCATAATCGCTCTATAATCAGGATGCAGAGCCTGATACATAGAGTGAATGTTGAACCAGTTCCCTCGAGGCTGTGTAAAGTCGGGAACCTGCAAAATACAGATCAACATCAGAATCCTTTACTCCTCATCAATATGAAAGAAGGAAGATTAAGATCTAAACTTTATACCTCGTTGGCGTGCAAATACATCGAGGGATGTATACTCAAATCACCCAGAAGCTCTGGGTTTGCCACCTGAATACTCGAGAGGTCCCTACGGGGAACATGAGCAGCAGAAGCTGGGTCCACAACCGGAATATCCTCCTCCTCATCCTCGACGTCCGGTACATCAACCCGGACTGGACATATCACCGCCTCCACCAACCGACGAGGTTGTCTAACGGAACGGGATCGAGGCACTTTAGAAGCCCTCCTCCGTACACCAGAAGTGGTCCTGCGGGAACTACTCGGCTGATTCGAATCCATGATATCTGGACAACAAGTCTCCAAATCACCTCAGAAGGGGTGTGGTATTTTCTAACCTGGAGCTTTTCAAAATGCATTTAATGACTACATGCATGCATGCATTATTTTAACATACGTCTACAGTAGAGTTAAATATGCATGACTACTCAATGCCTACATTTTGAAAAATTTTGTCATAGTTTCCTCTATAAATAGGACTATCCACATGCACATAGGCATAACTAGGTGGCCATTCAGTAGCACACTTGCCCACAGTCATATAAGTATTATTTGCCTTAAAAAATCAAAGTCATCAATCCATAAGGATAGCCTAATTACCAGGATTACCTTGCTTTTTCACCTTTGCTCATTTGTCATCAAATAGGATAAGAAATAGCAGGAAAAAGGTGTCAATTTGATTGTTTCAAAAGTTAATTTTTTTTCACATCATTATGTTCAGCATGGTTTAATACTAACATCTACTATGTTGAATATTTTTTATCAAGTCATTTGAGCATACATAATCACTACTATGTGTTTAAATGCATTTCATGTGATAAGTCATTTTCCAACGTACAAAAACTGGAAAAAACTACATGCATACGTTACCAGGACAGTGTAGAACACTTGTACGGTGACAAAATTTACAGAAAGACGTCCGAACTCAGCAGATCTGAAGAAGAGCTCTCAGATTTCCTTCGCGGCGCAACATGAAATGACTTGAGAAAGCAAACTGCAGCATTAATAGTCATTCACGACTCGCCATAGGTCCACCTGCGGCTGTTGCAGGTGTACCTGCGACACCCCTACGTGGGTCCCACTCCTCCGGCTCGGTCCAGTTCGATTTGCAAAGGAGTTCTCACAAGCTGAAAAGGCTAAATCATGGATTAAAACGCTACGTGATTGAGCGGAGTAGCCTAAAATCCTGGTTCTTCAGGGCCCGACTATGGCTTTCATATCATTTATTGGTATTCGTCCGAACACAGGGTATACTATACCGATGATCCAAGTCATTGCAGATTCCATTCGGCAATACCGCACAGAGGTCCAACGCCGTCAATTCAAGGTCATCACCCTAATCCTTCAAGCATATCCCCAGCGGGGGTTACAACGCATGGTCATCTGTCCATAAACTGATCCCCGACAGGGGTTACAATGTATATTATCCATTGACACACATCAACGATAATCCAACGCATATCCCCAGCGGGGGTTACAACGCATGGTCATCTGTCCACAAACAGATCACTGGTGGGGGTTACAATGCATGTTTCGCTGATACACACATCAGCGATAATCCAAGAGATCTCCAGCTGGGGCTACAACGCATATTTTCCGTTGATGCACATGTCAACGAAGGTCAAGCAACCTTGACATCAGTTCAGTTGTTGGCAGGTAAACCTAACGTCGCATCGAAAACCATCCGATGAGTTCATCAGTTGATACACACATCAACAAAGGTCAAGCAGCCTTGGCATTCATCTCCAGCAGGGAGTTCATCCGTTGATATACACGTCAGCAGAGGATCAAATGGATCCCCGGTGGGGGCTACAACGCGTGGTCAACTGTTGATTTACACGTTAACGACGGTCGGGCAGCCCTGACAACACATACTGTTGGCAGTAAATCTAACAGAACATTGATATGTCCTGGCGATACAAACCAGGGAAGATCAACATCATCGGGGAGAATCGATGATGGAATATGTTATACACATCCTCAAACAGACGAAGTTTTATCCCCACAGATCTCTTGCATACGAGAGGCACATCTTTGGAGTAAAGTCTGTATCCAGGATTAAGGACTTTGGTGATAGCCCCAACGTCAACATCCAAATAAGTTTGGATCACACATCCAAGCTTGCCGTCATTACCATCACCGAGAAAAGCAACGGGGAGATGGTAATCATCCACAATATGTGGAAAATCAATCCATATGCATCATCTATATGCATCATACACTTGCATCATGTTTCTCCATATAGCATCATGTTTATCTTGTTGCATTTCAAGTGTCTAGGATTCTTTATCCTATCCATGCCATTGCATTGCATGAATATGATAAAGAGGGGCATCTGTAGACCCTCGAAATTTTCTACACACCTATTACTGACATTGTAGGAGGGCAGATTTGTCTTTCAGAGATAACCCTAGAAGACAGTTCATGTCAAGTCCGGATACTACCGAAAGCTCAGTCTCAACCCCGGAACACACACCGGGAGTAACAATTCCAACCTCGGAGATAACCCCGAGGCCTGCAGTTCCAATACCGAAAATTCCACCGAAGAAGACCGATTTATCCCGGAGATTACCCCGAGATATTTAGTCTCAGTCCCAACACTGGGAATAGCAGATTCCAACCTTGAAGATAACCCCAAGGAAGGTAGTTGCAGTTCCGGAGATAACCCTAAAAATGCTTGTTTCAAATGCATGCAATCAGCTTCAACCTTGGCGCTTACACCGAGGCACTCAGTACAAGACCTGGCAATAACACTAGGAAGACAGGCACACCTCAGAGATGATACTGAGGACTTTCAACACTTGCAGCAGTCCAATCTCAGAGATAACCCTGAGCAATGTCTGCTTTATCAACCCAAACTGGAGATAACCCCAGTGAGGGGCAAAGTCGTCATCTTGCCACCTTAACGCCACATCACGCCGTCTCAACATTTCAGACATACATTTCTACATAGTAATGTCCCACAAGAGCCAAGGAAAATCAATCCCGAGTAACTATTACGCAGGGTAACGGATAGAATTTGAAGCTTGAAGACCGGAGGGCATCATTCCATCTTCCTGACTTCGTACAACCTCTAATCCCATGTTATTGTGTAACTCTGGACAACAGCGGTCCGAAATAGGTCTTGCATACCTCAGTCGGATGCCCGGATTGTAATTCTAAAAGCTCAAGCGGACATCACGTTGCATGTGTGCACGTACTTTGAGAAGACGGGACCCGCGAAATCGGGGAACCCCGGGCAGCCCCTTTACAAATAGAGGGCTTAGGGTGGCCATTTTACAAGAGAAAAAGGCGAGGAAGCCCTGTCCAATTTTCTCTGTACACACCCTAAACTGAGTGCTTTCTCATTTTAAACACTTGTAAGCTCATATATAGCTACTTTTTACCGGCGGGAGCCGAGTGTTCATCCATTTCAAGTTATTAAAGTCTTCTTTGGCAGCCCACTGTAAGCCTTCTTACACATTTTCAAGCATTTCTCTTCATCTTTGCACACACCGTTCTTCACATTAAGAGTCGTGTTGCGTGTGTATGCCCGAACTTCGGTCCGTGATTTCATTTCAGTTTGTATATATATATATATATATATATATATATATATATATATATATATATATTATATACGGACTAACATTATCGAGTTATGCCTCGATTGAGCCTAGACTTATGTCTGGAGCATTTTATATATATATATATATATATATATATATATATATATATATATATATGAACTGTGTGTCGAACTTTGTTCGATGAACCTGAATTTTACATCCGGTGTGTTTACTACTTTAATATATATATACTTATATATATGAATTGTTGTCGGACTTTGTCCGATGAGCCTGAATTTTATATTCGGTGCGTTTACACGCTTTTATATATATATATATATATATATATATATATATATATATTTATATTTTGTCCCGCCTGGAGTTTACTTCGTGGCGGTTGACCGTTTTCATAGTTTTCTGTACATTTCGTCCTGCCTGGAGTTTCCTCCGTGGCGGTTGATCGCTTTTACAGCTTTATTTACATTTCCGATCCACCATGGATGTGCTTCGTGGTGGTCGATCATGTCTATATATATATATATATATATATATATATATATATATATATATATATATATATATATATATACCTGCTTACAGCGTTTATATCAATTGCGGCATCATGTGAGCCTAGGAATCATGTGATCACAGATTCAGTCCACTGAATCTAGATTTGGTTCCCGTGATGGACCTTTTTCAGCTGTAAGCAACTTGTAAATTTATTCACGGTATTTGGATGTCCTCCGATAGTTTTCATACCCATGAGGAATTCGGCACTGCTTTGTATATTATTTTCTTGAAAGATGTTTAGCATCTCGAAAATAAAAGCAATCAAGCCAAACATTTAATAATAAAATGGGAGTGTAAAAGGTCTCAATTACTATTGAGTATAAGGGTTTGAAAAACTTCTTTTTACAAAACTTCACTCCTATATCTTGTTTAAAAATGAATTTTTACATAAATTCAAACCCTGTGTATATAGGTGCGAACGAGGCCTTGCACTACTTCCAAATAACAGCACATTGACCCACACACACACACACATTCATATAACAGTTTCTTAAAAAGTGACGGTCACCGTGGCAACACGGATGTCGGGGGGTGCCTAACACCTTCCCTCCGCATAAGCAAGTCCCCAGACCCTAATGAATCTCGATTTCACAGACCCGTTTAGCACTGTCATATTACTAGGTCAATGTGCAAACATTTTCTCGGTTGTGTTGGTACAACCATATAAAAAATCAATTGGCGACTCTTAACAGTCCATCGTCGACATTATACATGTCGGACCTTTTTCACTTGTTTTTTCAAACAAATCTCACATAAAATGAGAACACAAAAAAACAGGTAACGAAAAGGGACAAATAAAAATCCTGACGTCGACACAAATCGAAGAAGGAAATAAAATATGGGATAGTCTTCAGGGTAAAATAATAAAACTCACACCAGTAAAAAAATACAAACCTTATATTATTATCATATTTATTCTTGATAATTTCTTTTAAATATCCTCCCAAAAAAATATTAAGGAAGAAAACTGCGTAATAAATCAAGCAAGGCTTTGCAGGTCAAAATCATCCTGGTAAGTTTTCAATTATGGCTGTGGGCATGTTTAATTCAAGTTCTTCAAATTCTTCTCATGATAATATTGACATGCATAATATTGGTGTTCATGACACGAACCAATCGCATAAGGGTCATATTTTTTCTACTATCCAAGAGGCGGAAGAATTTTATAGAACATATGCACGTAGTTGTGGATTTGAAATAAAAATTGGGACAACTCATAAATATGCTCACTCCAACAATTTGTCCAACCGACTTTTTACATGTAAGAAAGCTAGAAAACCAATTAAAAGAAAGAAACAAGATGTTGATGAAGTTGATGGTAATAAGGTCAAAAGAAAAAGGGATTCTATAGGTCAGACGATGTGCAAAGCTCGAATGTTTGTTGTTCATCTAAAGAAGAAGATACCTAGAAAGTTTCAAAAATTGAGTTGTCTCACAATCATGATTTGGCGACTCCGAGCAAGAAAAATTTCATTCAAACACAGAAAAATATAACTCCTGTGGCCCGAAGTTTAATCGGAACTTTCACAAAGGCTGGAGTTGGGCCAAGTAAAATGATGAATGTATTTAGTGAAATAGGAGGAGGGGTAGAAAATGTCAATTTCAGTGATAAGGATATTCAGAATATTGTACGAGATATAAGACGTGACACAATAGATTCAAACGATGCTCAAGCAGCATTGCAATACTTGAAAAAACTCTCGGCGGAAAATCCTCTATTTTTTTACGATATCAAACGAGATGAAGATAATCGCAACGAATGTATCTTGTGGATAGATTATCGATCAATGATAGCTTACAAAAATTTTGGGGATGTAGTGACATTTGATACAACTTATCGAACGAATAAGTATTCTATGTCGTTTATTCCGTTCACGGGGGTAAATCATCATTATCATTCCATCTTGTTTGGTTTTGCACTGATTCAGGACGAAACAGAGGATACTTTTGTATGGGTTTTTGAAAGTTGGCTTCAAGCGATGAACAACAAGGCACCGGTTACCATTATCACTGATCAGGACAAAGCTATGAGCAATGCGATTGCTAAGGTTCTTCCAGAAACACACCATGCTTTTTGCACATGGCATATTAGCAACAAATTTCCAGAGAAATTACATACATTGTATGAACAGTACCCAACATTTAAATATGACTTTAACTATTATGTGTATAAATCTTTGACTGTTGCGAATTTTGAGGAGCGATGGAAAAAGTTGATGATAGATTACGAACTGTATGATCATGATTGGCTCCAATCACTTTATGAGGTTAAGCACAAATGGATCAAGGCGTACACAAAGAATTTTTTTGCAGCAGAAATGAGACTACATCCAGGAGTGAGGGAATGAACAATTTGTTCGATGAATATGTGAATGCGACAACGAGTATCAAGGAATTTATCGTAAATACAGAAAAAGCAGTTGAGAAGCAGGTTATGAGAGAGAGAAAAGCTGACTACGTCACTTGCCATCGGACCCGAAATATGACTCTTGAATCACCATTGGAAACACATGGAGCAAATATTTATACAAAGGAGATGTTCAGACGCTTTCAGATTGAGATAATAAAATCTCATAAGTACGTAATGCAAAAGCTTCAACATCTAACAACATCGGATACAAAGTCATATGCATTGTGCAAGGCTAGTGACAACGAAAAATCAAATAGGTATGTTACTGTTGTTAGTAATGTTCAAATTGGAGATATAAATTATAATTGTAAAAAATTTGAACATTCTGGTATGTTTTGTAAACACATTATAAGGCATATGATTGCCAAAAGTACAAAAAAGATACCTGATAAATACATTTTAAGGCGGTGGTGTAGAGATGGTAATAAAGTGAACGCTGAATTACCAAAGATTTTGACTGAAATGTCCAACTATGAGGAATCTCAGACGATGCATTACAATTATTTGGTGACGTTGCTCTTGCGATTAGCTTCTACTGGATCATGCTCAATTAATAGTTTTAAGCATGTCGTACAATTGTGCATTGACAATCAACCCATCGTTGAGAAATTTGACCCTTATGAAATTAGTGTCAAAGAGGTTCCTGATATTCGAGAAGACGATGATCAGCCCGTTGAAGATGAGCCGTTATTGGATCCTATTTGTTCGCAAACAAAGGGACGAAAAAAAGCTACAAGAATAGAGTGGGATCGAAGAGGCTGCAAGTCGTAAACAATTGAGAAAGTGTGCAATATGCAATATGATAACCAATCACGATAAGCGGAACCACTACAAAATTATGGGTCAAGAAAAATAGTCATTGAAGTTATCTTAATATGTGATTTTATGATTATGTAATGGCAAAACTATTTACTTTTGTTTATATATTTTGATTTATCAGCATGATTTATTATTTCACAAAAATTACATTAAATGAATTACTCACAATTAGTGAATGATTTAGAGCTTTTATTTCACCAAATGCAGTCAACTGTAGAACACAACTTTTTCTTTAACCTTGCAGTGGAGTACATCCGGTCAAAAGTGCAGGGCATTTAACATCTCCATTTTTACAATAAATCATTTCAACATTTTTTTGAGGTTCCCCCATCACTGTAAACAATGACACAGCTAAATGCACTTTAGTATTATTCTCAGCTCAGCTCGGCGCCTGCTGAAGGGATATATATATATATATATATATGTGTGACCGCTTTCTATATAAATTTAATTTTGATTACTACAACAGTCAACAGGTAAGTAAAGGTCATAGCGGTAGAATTTAATGCATTTCCAACACCAACTAAATACTCCAACCAAAAGGGGTAACAGTAGGAATGAATAAAATTTAAATATGCTAATATCAAAGTCAAAACACACAACAGAATATTCCACCACCAACATTACACCAGTCACCATACCACTACATCACTTAAATGTTTGATTTTTAAAACCACTGAATAAAATGATGATAATAAAGGAACTAGGAAACTATTACCCTTGTTAACCATGTTCATCCAGGTTTTTTTGCCCTTTTCAAATTCTCTTTACACATCTGTGGACCTGGTAGGGTGGGGTAATCACTTGGCCATCATAACCTTTACGAATTCTTCATAATTGATCTGCCCATCACCATCAACATTAGCCTCCCTTATCATCTCATCGACTTCTTCATCAGTAAGCTTCTCGCCAAGGTTGGTCATGACATGGCGCAGCTCAGCAGCAGAAATGAACCCATTCTGATCCTTGTCAAAGACTCAGAATGCCTCCTTCAGCTCCTCCTCGGAGTCGGTATCCTTCATCTTCCTGGCCATGAGGTTTAGGAACTCAGGAAAATCAATGGTACCATTACCATCAGCATCCACTTCATTAATCATATCCTGGAGTTCAGCCATAAACAACTTCGCAACACCTTCGGTGCACGGCTCTCACCTCAACATATGTTAATCTGTGAGTACACATAATAAAGATCAAAGCTTCTGAGCATAATTGAACTTCAAATAGAAGGTACTTTTGGCCTCAAGTATGGGAATTAGAAGCTCATCATAATTGAACTTCATCTGTAACTATATAAACATCAAGCTGCATCACAGCATCAGTGGACCCACACGCAAACACACCACTATGCATTTATCAGCAATTGGAATAATAAAAGGGAAACTAACATGTAAAACTGAAATCTTTCATTACCAAGCTTTAGATTGTTTTGGCAGCGGTAGTTCCTACGCAGTAGATTATACCTGAAAAAAAATACATAACTTGTTAATAGAAACATGATATACTTATCCTCTAACTGAAACTGTCACCAATGGGGGACAGAAAGCCAAACCAGAATCACCCAAAGCTGGAAGCCTGGAAAAACACAAACTTAAACACACATTGCTTAGAACGGCATCCATATTAACGTACATACAAAAGATTAAATCATTTTGAAACTGGTAACCGAGTTACTAAATCAACGTATTACAAAAGTTAGTCAAATATGCATTCACTAGTCTTCATTTAAATCCAAATCTAAAGTTTGTTCGCTACAAATATATTTTGCAGGAATATTCCTAGCTTTGCACATCCTAAGCTCATGTGTTATTCTAAATCTAAAATTATAAGCCTCGTTAAGAGTCCACCTCGGTTCCTCTATGATGTTTATACGGTGCAAAAAGAAATCCACGTACTTTGCAACATATATGCCATAATCGTCTGCATTCCATTGTCTTGGTCTATTCTTACAGACTTCAACTTTCGGATTCGCTTTTGGCCACTTTGCTGTAGGATTTGCCTGACGAAACAACAAAAGAATTAACTCCACCTATAAACCAGAAACTCATTACTTATAAGTCCGAAGTAGAAGAAATTACATGTCTGTGTAATGACATGAAAAACAAAAAATATATTAATGAACTCACCATAACCGCAAAGAAGTTTTGGTATAATTGTGACAATGGCATTAATGGTTTGTCATCATAAAGTGGGTCAAGTAACATTACTTTTCACTTGTTGACACTCCAAATAAACAAGCAAAAATGACTGTTGGTTTCGTTGAAGACTGGAACGAATATGTAATCATACTCATGTACTGGGGCACCAACTGTAGGAGTGATGTAACTTCTTAGAAATTTTCGTATGGTTGGCATGTCTACTCCGGCACTCGGTAAGTTTTGGGTACCTAACAACGCAAAGTACGTTGGCATGAAATAAAATCGAGTCCATCTTTGGATACCTTCTTTACACATTTTAGCTTCTCTGTCTCGCAACAACAACAAATAAGCATCCAAGACATGTTCCCATAACCAACCATTGGGTCTCAAACAGTTAACATCTTTAAATTCAAACTTGTATAGACCTTCTGGATGGCTATGAAGAAAGTCTGATGGGTTGTGAGTTGGACTAAACCAATGATGATTTAGCCAATTGATTTTTTCCATCTTTAAGTACTTGAAAAAGTGAGTGTGCTTTATTCCCTCCATCCTTCTAGCTGACACTTTCTTACTATGTCAATTAGAAGGGCCAACGTTAGGCTGAGTCTCTAGAACTGTAGGTTGGGATCCTGTCATGTCAATCTCCATCTGCCCAACTTGAGGTTGCTTTGGATTTGGATTGATTGGAACCCCTCTATAGTCATTCATGAATGGCTGGTATAATATATTGAACCATGTGTCATACATGGTTCTTAACTCAGGTGAATGTCCAATTGACAACAACTTTTCAAATATGGATTTTGCACTCTCAATCTACAATTGAACAAAAAAATTATATTAATAAAACAAGATAATCAGTTAAAAACACAAACATTAATAAATATTATAAATCGAATAACTTACTGTGTTTACAGCCACATATTGGTCAATGAATACCCGTGACTCATAATCGTCCCCTTGACGCCTAAAGGGTTAAGGATGGTGTATCCGTCTCTAAGTAATTTCTCTGTACCATATCATATAATCTTCGGTAGATATATGTTGCAAAGCCTCCAACACTTGTCCTTCTAAACTCTCCATGTATGCATCCCACAATCGAATATAGTTGGCCCTATGGTTTTCAAAATTTATTCTCTCAAATAATTTATGTTCCTTCTGCAATTCCACCATATTTTCAGCATTAGATGGATACGACTGCAAATATCCAAATTGCATCATAAATCTGTCAGGTATTTGAAACTCAACAATGTCGTAATGTATCAATGGTATACGAGCGGCTCCATCTAACCTTGCCTCAAAAAAATCCCAAGACAAACGTTTATCAAATAACTGATATGGACGCCACACCCCATCTGTTTCCAACATATTATCAAACTCTCGGTAAAACAGAAGATGGTGATGTGGAATTTTAAGGCGCTGATATTGTTTTGAATTAAGATCAAAAGAGGAGTATGCCCAGGATAATGCCCTAGGTATCAACTTCTGGGACATAGGCTTAGGGGTAGGACGACCAATGTTGAGCCGTTCATGAGCCCACATCATAAGAAGGGTTGCACAACCTGCGAATTTTTTCGTTGTTTTGCGAGTAGCCTCATGCAAACCCTTATACAAATGCCCTAAAACTGTCGCCCCCAAGCATATGTAACTACGTCTTCCAATCTTTCCAGTAACAACAAATATCTAGGATGCACAACATTTTTACTCTTGGTTGGAAACAAAATAGCGCCACACAAGTACAACAGATATGCCTTAGTGTGTTTTACGACATCATCTGGGGTAGCATCACCTGGTACTTGACCATATCTCTGTCTTAACCAAGCAAACTTATGCCCCCCTTTTATAGCATTGTTCCCACTCATCTACTACAACTTGTTGCCCAAAAACTCTTACAAAATAGCTTTTGAGATTTTCTAATTCACCGAAAGTCAAAGGTTTTCCTAATACGGGCAACCCAAATAAAAATCCCACATCCTCTAAAGAAATGCTAATCTCTCCACAATTTAAGTGAAACGTATTTGTTTCACTTCTCCAACGTTCAACTAGAGCAGATACAAGAAATGCATCAATCTTTGACACTATAGCTTGATGACAAAATATACCAAAACCTAATTGTTCCAGCAGATATTCCTGTTGATCAGTCAAGTTCCATTCAGTTAATTTTGCAGACATTTGACAAATTTCTAACACACCCCTATCCTACACGTCCAACATAAAAACATAAATCGTCACAACATGAATGTTTGTAACAAAATATTAAGAAAATGAAATTTGTTATACATTAATAAACTTACAATATTTTGCCATAAGTCTGACGATACGTGATTTTCGTGGTCCCATAACACAGGATTAGCAGGTCCGGGATTAATATCCATATGTTTCCTAAACATTCATCAAAATGTCAAGTATAAAATAATCTATAAAAATTCCCATAAAAAATGGATATGAGCAAAATGAAAAATATAATAAACAAAGATATCACTCTCCAAGCACGTGTTCTAAATACTAATTATCAGTAAAAAATAAGAAGAAAAAAATTTGCTTTGGTTTGAAAGAATCAAACAACCAATCTAACATGTGGCCTAAAATTAACTGACGTGTTACCCTATAACAATGAGAAAGCATCTCAAGTATAGGTTACGAATTTACAGCAAAGAGATGCAACAAATTGAAGAGCACATACATTTGTCACAAGTAAAAAAGTGAGAATTTAGTTTTTTTTGCACAAGTAAACTTCTAGTAATCAATTGAATAACAATAAAACACACTACTTTCACAAGAACGGTGAAAAATCTACTTTACGGATAAAAAAAACTTTGTTTCCTCTCACTATATACAACAAAAGATAACACTCCTATATGTGCACACACCAAGGACAATGTCATTGACCAACCACAAAGTAAGTGAAAACAGGCTGGGGCACCAGCGAGTTAATATGACAAGTAAAATATCAATCAAACTAACCTTAACATAATTATGTCCTTCAAATGGGTCCTTTAATTTTAAGAAACCAGCAGTGATATAGATCAAGATGAATGACTTTGGATATCATATGACTTTTCAATCGGAAGTCTTTCACAACTCAAACAATGCTGATTTTGACGCTTTCCAAAAATTAAGAAATTCCAAAATTTGAAAACAAGTTCCTCCAATGCTACCAAAAGCCAGAACACTAAACAAATCTCGACTAAACTGATCTTAGAACAGTATTATCTGAATCCTAATATCAGCCCAATTACTTTTCTGAAAGTAGTCAACTATATAGTAAATTGAAAACGAGATAAATGACCAACAACAAATTAACAGATTTGATAACAAAAAATAACCAAAACTACAGCTACTATAAAACCCACCTAGGGAAAAACTAGAAAATATATACCATAAGATTAATCAGATAAACAAAACTAAACACTGATACAAACTACTTGGTAGCAAAATAAGCCGAACCTGATACAAAAGCGAAAATGCCTGATCAATCGCAGCAGGAGGGAGGGTTTGGTTTAGGGAATCGACGCGGTAATCGAGGGTGCTCGTACGCTAGTTGAACTCGAAATCGCAGCAGGAGAGATGGTTTGGTTTAGGGAATCGCAACTCGATTTGGATTTTGAAATCCTTGGCTTTGATTTAGGAATCGCTGTAGAAGGAAGGGTTTGAGGGTTTGGTTTTCGAACTCGCAGCAGGAGCAGAAGCGAGGTTATTTTGTGCAAAGCTTGTTGCATAGGAATCGCAGCAGGACGTAGGGTTTGAGTTTGATTTAGGAATCGCAGCAAGAGGAAGTTTATGATTTCGAAATCGCAGCAGGAGAGAGAGGGAGGGTGTCGTGCGCTAGTTGAAGGTTACCGAAGGTAACTTTCAATTAGGGTTAAATCTGTCCGAAAATTTGTTTTCCAGCTTCCGCTAGACGAACTGGCGGACGGACAATTCCTTTTTTAATCTGATCCTTTGATTATTGGAATGAACGGTTATGATGTTATTTATCTAATTTTCTTCCATAACAAATATTTGTTATAGATCATTTCCTATATATATATATATATATATATATATATATATATATATATAGTAAAGTATACCTCTTAAATAGCATATCTTTATTAAAATTATGTCGTTTTGAAATTTCTTTTAAAAAACAAAATAATATTACAAGAGTGTGGTCTCACTTGTTTTGTTTTTATTTACAAAAATGTTACCTGCGGCACCACTTATTTTTTAAAAGAATCTCCAAAACGACGTAATTTTAATAAATATATGTTATTTAAGAGAGATGTTATTTAAGAGATATGTTTCATATCCATCCCCCCTCTCTCTCTCTCTCTCTCTCTATATATATATAAGCTTGGATTGCTATCAATGTTGCTATTGTTTTCTTGCTACGCTATTAACTAAATTCTCAGTTAAGATTGCAATGGAAACCAATGATTAATTTAAATTGATTTATTCTCTTACCGGTTATTATTGATCATATATAAATCGTTTATCATATTTTGTGCTTCGTGTATGATTGTCTGATCAATAATTAATTTGATAACGTATATGAAATTGACAAATGGAATATAGGTTTAAATCTGAATATGATAACATGCGTCTAGTTTATTCTTCTTAGGATTGAATAACGTGATTTGTGTATAGAATAAACATATATATATATATATATATATATATATATATATATATATATATATATATATATATCGTATGTAACTTTGTGAGAATCTGATCTTAATTTGTTCTAAGTTATTTCACATAAATATATAATGATTTAATTAGAAAAGATATTTTTTTTAACTATCAAAAGAGATTTTATAAATAATTTAAAATTTTCGGTTAACAATTTTTTATGATTAATTTAATCGAAAAGAGAGTTAGATTAGGTATCGAGAGAAATTGTAATCTTGGTTTTTTAAATCTGATAGTAATCTATGCTTAATAATTTATTTGTTTTAGATTAATTAATTTAATTTCATTTGTTTAAATAAAATTAAATTGATACAAAGTTAATAATTCGTTTTATTATTAACATATTCCTCTTGAAATCGACACTCTATTTACTACTGTATTATTTGTATCTCGTATACTTTCGTTTAATTGTCAATATCTAATTCGAACAACAGAACTCAACTCGACAAGTTAATCAAATCGAACCGAACTCGAACCGAACATATTCTCGAACGGTTCAGTTCATTTGCAAGTCTATCTATATATCCATATATATTTACACACATTAACTTGCATTTAAACAACATTCTCAATTATAATTTTTTTTTTTGCTAAATTCAATTATAAATTGTACTCCATTCAAATTACAATTATAATTACATAACCCTAATTACAAAAATTTTTACGTTATTCTCGGATATTAAATTGGTCTCGTCGTCGATCATCTAGTTGTGTTGACCTTTTCAATCAAGGAATGTGAGATTTCCTGGAAAACATGAAAGTACAAGCTAATCTTGCAATCATGGCGCAGTGCTTCCATCTCCAATATTCAAGTTGGCACATTGGAAGAGTAACTCCTGCAATAGATGTCAATATTAGGTATAAACTCAAAGAAAAAAGACACTTCAGGAAAAATAACTTATTGGACTTATCAGGCATTTATGCATCATACTAAGAAAAACCTAGTAAAGCAAGCATCCCAATTACAAAATTCTCCTAGGCTCTTGATGAAAGAGAGGAAGAGAGAGATGACAAATATACACTTGGAATAATGAAATTATTTTGTTGAAAATGCCACCTAAGGATGAAGAAGAAAAAGAACAAAACAGGACATGGGAAATGGGAATATCAATAATTACAGGACCAGTAACAGTTAATGTCTTTTCACCTATATAATACTCCCTGTCTCACACAAGAAGACAGAAGTACAAAAAATAGTCTCATAAAAGATGTCTACGGTCTAAAATACACAATTCAAATTCAAAATGTTGTATAGTCTACTTTACCCTCAAAAGGTACTTGAATAGGATCCACTACTTTTAGGTAGAAGAAAGAATCCTTAGTGTACTTAACAACTTAAGTGAGGTCCATTGTGGGGGTAAAATGGAAACTTATTTATACTCACTCCTCTATTTTATTTTCTTAATTTGTGTGAAAAATGTACTTACGACGTCTTTTGTGGGACAGAGGGAGTAAACTATTTCACTAGAACATGTTAAAACATGACACAACCATAAGAAAATAGTCCAATCAAAATATTTTTTGTTGCATTCGAATTCTAAGGAATCAAATCTTCTTCAGATGTAGCCAGATAAATAAGAGAGATACTAAACTAGCCTTTACACAAAATTTACTTGACATTACCAGAGCAGATACACTATAAGGATGTATGCAGAATAAATTTAGATAGTTCACAGATAGGTGGTAGGATAAGCCCAATAGCACAACACAATAATACATTGTTAGGTGAACCAAAAATGTCAGATAATGTTGGCAATCATCATATGGAACTTCGCCAGACCATGGCATCTTCATTGGAGGTCCATAGGTACAAAGTACAATGTTATTCTGTGCTTTTAACAAATACGCGGTATAAATGGCAACACTAATCAACTAACCAAAAATGGAAGGATATTAATAACAAACTGAAGTGCACCTGAATTGCTGCTGAACCATGGTTGCTCTCCACTTTTTGCTTATCAATTAGTTTGCTAGCAGTCTGACCCACCAACTGCCACTGCACAACCTGAAAGAGGCATAGGATCAAGATTGATCAGTTTGTTGCAATGAAATAATTTAAATGAGAAGAGAATGTGATGTAGTTAGTGTACAGAAGAACATCCATGTACGGACCAATTTATCAAATAAATACCATGGTTTTATGAAGCATTACAGATAGAGTGGTTTTTGACCTTTGAGTTCATTTACAATGTCAATAGTGACAGCACTAGCACATAAAAAAGGAGGAAGATAATACAAGGTGGGACAAAAAAACCAATGGTGGCAAAATGCTAAATAAACAACAATATACCTGGAGCAATTTCTCTACTGACTTCTGATACAGATATTGACTAGCTCTTCCTTTTTCCTCATTCAAGCACCAATCAACCTAGCACATGAAATGAATATACACAATCATAGTGCATAAATAAACAGTGAATGAAATGCAAATTTAGTATCTTTAATTTGTTAACTTCAGAAGTTTGACCAATAACCTTACGGACATATTCTGCAGATGAATAACACGATAGCCATTCTGAAGCTAACTGTGAGTAGTAGCTGGCAGCATCTGCTAGTATCGCCTTCTCAAAGTTGTCATAATAGAATGTGTTTCCCAGTCCAATTTCGAGGAAAAAGGTCGAGACATTATTTAGCAAGTCCTTATCAAGTGTTTTTTCATCACGGTCCTTACAGATCTGTATGCATCCATTACAGATTAAGAAATACAGAATTAACTTTTAAACTGAACAAGTTAGCTTAAGAATAAACATACCAAGGAACTTGCTGCATTTTGAATTTTTTGATAATATTCACTGCAGACCTGCAATAGAACTCACCATTTCTTATTATAACCCCACATCATAGAATGCCAATTTCTTATTATAACCCCACATCACAGAAAAAGCATGGTTAAATAGAAACAGAAAGGAAAAAAATATTTAAAAAATAGCATAAACTAGATAAAATTACTGTTCTACACATGAGAAAACTACTTTAGCGTTTATAGGCACCATAAAGATGCTCACCAAATCATGGAAACAACGAACTGAGATGTCATTAAGCGAATCAACATTTTTCCCATCAAGACCATGACGGTCCAGATACAGAAAAAACCCTCCAAGGCACTTTGCCATCTTTTTGTATTTTGCCCACATGTGTAGAAGTTCTATCAACAGAGGAGCGCCATTTTTATCCACTAAAGATGGCAAAACCTGAGGACATTATTAGAAAAATAAAAGAAGAATTGAAGGACAATAACTAGCTTGATACAAAAGGAATTCATATAAGAGATTTTTCAATACCTTCGAAAATAGAGAATATTATTATTGACATCTTCAAGTGAAAATTCATGAAATACAACCTGATACATACATACATACATACATACATATATATATATATGGAAAACTACCTTATTTTCTAAGGGATTAAGTTTGTTGCCTGCAGAAAGGGTACATTAGGAAGTAACCAAGAAACAGCTTTCAGGGCTGTAAATTTTCTCAAAAAAGGGGATTTCTACCACAACCCCTAAGAAAGAATTTGAAGCCCCGAAATCTTTGATAGAGAATTGGTCTGCAACAGCCTTTTATGAGATGCCCCTTTTCTACCACCTCTATTACTTCTTTCTTGGAGCCCAGCCCAGCCCATCCAGTTATGTGTTTGTTGGCCCAATGGTTCATCAACCTATATTTAACGCTCTAAAACAGTTGTTTTTGTTATTTCCTTATATACCCTTAACAAATATGTATATTTCTCAAGTATTTAAGCACCTCCCTAATCTCTCAGTTTACATCGAAACATATCCACGACTTCGTTCAAATCATAGCAACTACTTTAGTATTTCCTGTGACGACGTGACGACCCGAGAAATCAGATAGCCTTGTAAATAGGTTTTCAATGTGAATATCTAATAAAATAAAATTTTATTGATATTATTATGTGTTATGTGAATTAAGGTCGATTAATGACCGAACTTACGTGTTACGTGATTATGTACGAGTGTTGGAAGTTTTTGGAAGAAAATAAATTTTTTCGAGAAAAACACTAAAACACTATTCAAAACACTAATAAACGTCTATTTTTGAAATTTCGAATTAGGTAATAGCATTTAATTGAGAAAGAAATGAAATCTCTAATAAAAAAAATCGGAGAAAAAAACGTAAAAACACTATTCACACGAAATACACTTTTTCATTTTTTTCCCGACTTTTCGAACAACGATATAACGTTTGTTCGGGAAATGGGAACGGAAAGCGAAATTGGATTTTCGAAAATCGAAAGTCGATTTTTCGACTAACCGAGCGTGTTACAAAAACGTAATCGAAAAAATTAGAAAACCTAACTAAGAAGAAAATGAGTAACCGAATTGGTTTAACCTAACTGAGCCTATGGTTTAACCTAACTGAGCTAGATTTGAGACAATGGTTGAGCCTAGAGTGGTAGGGTTGAGCCAGGGAATAAGCTAGGGTTAAACCCTAATTTCTTGTGACCAAAGTTGGAATAGTCAACTAGGGTTGAAATGAAGATGAAATGAGGATGAAATGAGGATGAAATGAAACCCAAATGGAGGGGAAAGAGGGGAGGAACCGGCCATGAGGTGGTGGGGACCAAAGTGATGAGTCGTTTTGCTTAATAGCTAAGTTATGTGATAAAGTAGACAAACCATGAAGTGTTTGTCCCCCCATTAAGACATATTAGCCAATAAGAGGTTGATAGCTAGCTTTTTGTCTCCCTTTGGTTAGCCTAATTGTGGTTTAATTAAGTTAACTTAGGGGAGAGTTAGTACGGTTTAATATGAGAAGCAAGACTAGAGAAAACTTAAGTTGGATGACCAACTTGTAAGGAATGGAAAGTAGCTTTTATATAAGCAAAAGCAAGTATTCATCTCCTCACTTCTTCATTATTAGTGTTGAGAAAGTAAGAGAAATAGAGAGAGACAAAAGAGAGTGGACAGATAGCAACGAGAAAGGGAGAAGAAGAGATCAAGTTTTGATCATCAAGAGGAGAACACGAAAAGGTCAGCCCAAAACCCTAACTCTTCATCTCTTTGATTTTCTTTTTTTGAGTTGATTAGTTGTTGGTGGTTGTTGATTAATGAAAGATCATGAAGGATCTTAAAGATATAAAGTGGTTGTTGAAGGAGTAAAAACTCTTGAAAAGTACCATAAGTATGCATGTCAAGTAAACGAAAAACTAAAACTGTAAGCCTAAGCATGACGATGGAAAAGAATTTCATAGAGGACTGTAAACGGACTAATATAAATGTTAGTGTGGTATATTTGGACTCCGATAAGAACGAATCGTAGATAAGAGAGTTACGAAGATGTTCCAAGTGAAACGGGTGAAAAATACGTCATAACAAAGTTATGGTGAAATTTTTAGTAAAAGACATAAAACGTGAAAAACCCTAGCTTGGTACCATTTCCGGGCCGAGTTTATGGGTAGTTAACGCTTCCGGAAAGTTTCGTCTTTTTGGGGGTTTTGTAGTTCGTAGTAAAAAAGTCGTAGGATCAAGAACGAGCTTAATCCGACATCGGATAAGCGAGTTGTAATGATTTGAAAATCCGACGTTGAAAACGTCATTTGACGAAAATTGGCTCACGAAGGATTTTTGAACCAATTTTCCAACAAGTTAGACAAGCAAGAAAATATTTCGTTCGGGGAATGTGTAGAAGGTGTTGCGAGTAAGAAAATGGCTCAAAAAGGGACTCAATCCGATATGAGATGATGAAGTTAAGAAGCGGTGAAGTAGCGATGACGAGCCGAAAATTTTCAGGAGGTAAGGTTTTTGGCCGAACCAAGCAATCTGACCTAGAGCACCGAGGAGTTGGAAATTGCCTTGGTTGGGCGTCGGGACGCCCACCAACAGTCCGTGCAAGACAATTTTGACGTCCTTTAGTAATCTGGGCATATCTCTTTCGTACGACTCCGATTGAAATGATTCAAGATGTTCCGGAAAGCTAAGAAGTAGACCTACAACTTTCATTTGTTGAGAATTGAAAGTTAAAGTCGGGAACAGGATTGAAATTGAGCCTCTTTAGGGATGTTGTGCAATCGGGCACAAGACTTGGTGATTCTTTCGAAACACCGTGACGCCAAGTCATGTTTGTCAAAGTGTTTCCAAGTTCTAAATGTGAACTTTGAAAATATAATTTAAGGTATTGTAGACTAATGTAAGGTAGATAAGTTGAGCGCGCTAAGCGTACACAAGAGTGTGTCGCTTAGTCGTTTGAGTGGGCAAAGTCGGGCATGCAACGAACGAATGTTGTGACACCGTGTCAAGTATTTTTGACATTGTTAATGTTTTGTTTCTAATAAAAAAGAAACATTATGAAATATGAAATTAAGAGATGTCGGTGATAATACACGAGCATCCCGAGACTTTGAAATTGAAGTCTTGATTATGAACGAGGCTAAGAGAGGCATATATCGGATGGTATGAAGTTAAGTACGTAGGTTCGAGTTATAACACCCGAACATCGTAACATCGTGAAATATGAAATAAGATGAACTAAAGTTAATATAAATCAATTTAAAAGTCAATTATATAGCTAATTGGTATGTTGTCCTTATTTGCTATATATATATATATATATATATATATAGGACATTCGAGGAGCAGTATAGCGTAAGCAGTAAAGAATGTTCAAGGCAAGTTTTCTAAACTTAATCAGATAATCATTCTGTGAAAGTTTCCTATCTTTATGCAAATGTGTTGTATTTGTACAAGATGTATGCTTATGAATTGTGTTATGTGCCAATTATATGCACTTATGTACTTTTGAAATGAACTGTATAATTGTTGAACTGTTAAAGTTCTGTTTGACTCATGAACTACGTTATGAGTAAGTCCATGCTAATTATTTCGGTTGGACACATGATAAGGTGTTAAAGGGAAATAGACACATGTTACGTCATAAGAATGATGTAGACACAGTTGGTGTCAAAATGTATGATGTAAGGAAGAAAAAGGTGAAGGTCTTTAGAATCACTTAATGGATATATGGGTGATGATTAAGAATAAAAGGAATAGGAATTGGAATTGTTTCTGTTTATCGAATTGCTTCTCAACTATTGTTCGGTTGATGAAATTTTCAAAGAATGCTGAATTGATTCTTGATTTTGTTGTGTATTCAACTACTATAACTTGTTGAGCAATTAAATGCCCACTCTTGCAAAATTCTAAAACTTTTACGGCTAGAGCAAACAGACTTGAATAGTCAAATGGTGTTAAGCTAAAGGGTTTGTTAAAGAAGACTTAAATGTACAGAATTACAAGGTGTAATGTAATAATGTATTATAATTATAATATTTGTAATAATGTAATATTCATTAGTATTACAAATTGAAGATGTAAAAGTCTTAAAATGTGAAATTAGAAGTGATATGTTGTAATAATATAATAATTACATTCATGTCTTAAGATTATGCTGAATGGATAGTACCGTGGCGAACCCTGAAAGTCAGACCCGGATTCGGGGACGTTACAGTTCCTGTTCGTCAATAGTGGTGGTAAAGACATGATTCTTTTACTTCTTGTTCTAGTCCTTGACTCCTTGTGCTATCATTTTCTGCATGCAACAATCCCTTTTTCTTTTTCTTTTTCCTTTTTTGAGAAGTGCAGGAAACAATCTTAATGAGTTAGAAAATAAGGTAATTCTTCATGACATATATTTGAAGAAGTATTTCATGACATTTCACTTGAAGAAGTTAAATTCTTCCAATTTCACTAGGCAATATAAAGAATTCCTAATAATTATCTTAAAAAAACATTTAACAGCATTTTCTTTCAGTTATTAAAGATACTTCATTATTGACAATAGTAAATCATGCATTAAAATTAAGAACACCAAAAAATAATAGATCGCGATAGAGGTAGAAATAGAAATAGATTCGATGGAACAATTACATACAACTTCTGTTGATTGAATGCAACACTCTCTTATCCAAAATGGGGTGATTATTATGAAAGAGTAATATGACTTTAGAAAAGATGAATGCATCTTTGAATCTGAAAAAATCTTTACACTTTTTTTATGACGGTGGAAATGTAATCATCACCCTTCGAGTGTACACTGGATGGGTCAACCACCAAAACGCACACACCCACAAGCCACACAAAACAGGTAAGTTCATGGTAAACTATGATTGGGTTGCCCTAAAGGAGATCATTGCTTTTGTAGAGTATTGAGATTTGAGACATGACCACTGCAATAAATAGAAATTGCAGACAACTGAAAACTGAAACATGCACACAGTTGATACAATTAAAACTATTAACTTTGGCCTATCAATTTATTTTAGGGTACATCTTTTATCTTAAAAAATGTATTTTAGGGGTTAATTGTGTTTCCTTGTAAGTTCTAAGGTACCATACAGGACTCTTCAATAACAAAAAGAATAAGTTCTAATTTAATTGAACTATTATTCTCTATCAGTAGAAAGTACAGTATTCTCATATAACTGAACTAGAGAGAACTTAATTGAAACTACGAATAAGTGAATAGTTAATATAAAGAGGGACATTGTTGTGAGATCAAAGGTGTAAGAGAAAACTAGAGTCAAGGAAGACGTACAAATACAAGATATTGTTATATGGTTACAAGTCTTAGTGATTGCCAATTTAAAAGTTGTGTGCTGATTCTTATATGAAGATCTAATGAAAACTTCAAATCAAGTGGCAGGACCAAGAACTTTTCATATCGTATAGATCATGCTTGCTATACAATCTCCAAGCGTACAAGTCCTTTCAATTACTGAATTCTTTATCACCAAATATATAGCTTGACATGAATGAGGGAGCTAAAAAAATTCAAACTGAAAGGAAGTAGAGCTAGCATAATCTCCAACTTGAATATGTGATAGGATAATGATTGGAGGAAGTTTGTTGCAGTACCTTGTATGACAGGAGTAGATTTCGCTCAGTCATTTGGAAAAGACATCTAATAACATGTTGTACACTTCTCACATGTGGAGATTAGACCACATGAAAGACATATTTCTACAAGGACCACTCAATTGGCTTTGTTGATTATGCATTGAACTTATCCTGCTTCTAGTGACCATGGAAACACTCAGAGCCTCCGTCAACATAAAGATATCCACCATGCAACAGATATAATGATAAATACCATAACACATCTACATTTAGGCCTGGCAGCACTATACCACAAACTTACTACATATCTGAAGCCAAATTCCACAGATATTGGAATGAACCAATCAGACCTTTTGAAGAGGAAGTAAAATTGATTCCAAATTACCAGAATCTCACCCCCATGAACCGGTAGCATCCCAGTAAAACCCTATAATTACACAAGCTCCCCTACCAAGTGTATATACAAAGTTTTGTAGCGGTTACATAATCTAGTTGCATCCAAATTAAAGATAGGATGGAATATGGATACCCTATAATTGGAGTGCCAAGAATACCATGTTAGCCAGCAAGCTCACTGAAGCACAATGCAGATATCATGTTTCTCTATATCCTCTTGCAGAAGCTCGAGCTAAGAAAACAAAACATCAGATTTGTAATGGATGGACAATGAATCATCTTAATGTTCAACTAAACATGACATAGGTAACCCATCCACCAGGTTCTCTAAAAGCTTATAAGCTATAACTATGATGGTTGATGAGTGGTCAAAACTTGCACCTAAATATGTGATATGGGTGACTGAACCAACCCTGGTTATGACAATTGGGCACTCTGACCCTTAACAATCTATTACTTATCCAAAAGAAAAAATTTAACAATTCAGATCCTGAAATAAAAGGACGGCTCTGAGACTTGGGATCAGCAAAATTCTAAACCTACAGATTATAGATTTGTCATTTTAGACAGTACAACGTGATAATTTCTAAAAATTAAGATGCTCAACTCTAAAACCTCCAATTTTACGCAACTAAAGAATCACATTTTATATTATAGATCCTATTATTTCTTCTGTTCGATTTCTTTTTTGATAGGTATATCATATTAATCCTAATAAAAAGACAGTAGAACTGTACTAATAATTGATTTTATGAGAATATCATCTATTTTTCTTCACAACTTCAAGTCTTAATACAACACTCCAAGCATACATGCCTTGAATTGAACTTCAGCCTTTTATTCCAAAACTGGTTTGCAACTCTAATGTGGCACAAATACAATCAAAGATAGAGAGGCAAAACAAGTAAAAATACGCCATCTATCGCATACATAGAAAAGCACCATTTGCATATATAGAGCTTAGTTAAACTTGAGTCCTTGACTATGTTTTCCTCACTCTTCAGGTGTTGATTTAATTTTACATTTTTAAATTTTTGTTTCTTTCCAATTTGCTGGAACTTCTAAAATTAAGGACAAAACTATGTCTGTAAACAGGGAGGAACCATCACTACATATTCACGTTAACTTTTTGCTTACAAAACATGTAAATCAGAAATAACAATTCAGTTATGAGCTAAAACCAAGCAACCAAACCAACAAATGTTACATGGTAACATCCACATCTCGATTACATAGTTCAATTACATACTTTATATTTTGATAAAGGAAGAATTCAATTGAACCATTAATATCAATCATATCGAATCCATGATCCAGGACCACTAGCACAAAGCAATGCTCATAAGAGAAATCTAAAGTTGTTAAAAGTGAAAGGAACAAAAATGTCTATATTATATCAATTGTACTTTTTTTCCAGCTTCAAAACTGAACTTGAAGGAGTAACATAAATTTATAAACTCAAATATATTTTTTGCCGAGATCTATTGTGGACTCTTGTAACTATAAACACAACCAAAAAAAAATGTTGCTGAATCTGTAAAGACTCACCCTTGAAGAAATTCCTTCATCTAGAACTCTCTTAAAGCTTTGGTAAAGCTGCACTGAAAAGTCATAAGGCTGGGGCTGAACACACATGTAATAGATACAGCTATCAAGGGTGAAGGATATGCATTCTACTAGAATAGACGTATAGGAAGTAAAAAATATTTTGCAAGTTTGGATTGACCAAATGAATAATTGCAAGTAACTACCACTCTATCAGTCAAAATGATATACTAAATTACTAATAATCAACTAAGCAAAAGTAAAACAAAGGCCAAAGAAAGCTAGAATATTATCGATGGATTGAAGCACAATAATTTTAACCAACTGAATATAAGTTCACAAGTGATGGTGAAGAAAATTACACCACAAGCTCGACACAATTTTCCGAATACTTAACTTCCTTGTAATAATAGTAGTGAAAGACAAATCCTGAAATATAGATATGTATGCTCCCATATGGTCAAGAAAACAAAAGTACTTTGGGCGTCTCCAAAAACCTTTTCAAGTGACCTATGTTTATTGAAGGAACACCTATATTACTCATTCAGAATTCCCCTCCCCACCCCTCACCTCCCCTCCCCTTTCCATGTGAAGATATAAAGGTTTGGCAAATAACCTATATGTGGATCCAAAGTAGAATAGTGGTAGTTTGAATTTTTATTAGATGTATTATCATACTTCAGTTAGACGCATTCGATACTATCCTCCAAAGAATAATATACCATCCGAAAAAATAACAGAAGGGAACATAAAGGTAACTTTAGTATAATAAGATTTTACATATATTACCTATACGAATGGCCATATTATTCTAGAGATAATAAACACTACACCATATCAGAACTGTTGAGGCATATGCATCGGAAGGATCCAAATTACCATATCTGGTCCTAATACAGGAAATGTTAAATATATCAAGGGAAATGATATTTTCACGTATATTTTTGATATTTCCACACGTTGTCACATGAAGACGGGATTCACTCAACCCTAACGTGAGAGGGGATCATGTGGAAATATCAAAAATACGTGTGAAAATAGTATTTCCCTATATTAACTCAGGCTGAAATGAAACCATTGAGCTAACATGAAGAACATTTTAATCTTGCTTGAGCAGCATTCCAAAAACATTAGAGAACTTTGTGGTTTCTTCAAACATCTCCACTTGTACTTCTTTTACTTATTTAAAAATAATAACATGACATTCTATAAACAATTGCAAATAGTTTCTCTATATCTATGTTCATTTAGGTCTTACAACCAAATTGCCCTTTATTCGAGTCGTCTTTTCGTCACCAAATTGCCCGAGGCCTATGCCTTTCTATATCTCAATTTATTACTTTATTTCTGTAATTACTTTTATCAATTATAAGTTTTCAAGTGTTCTTTGGTATGAGAAATTTATCATGAATCCACTGATATATGCCGCTTCAATTATTGTTGTTGAATTGGCTGTAGGGTTTTTATTACTGGACCTGTAGTTGGTCAAGGTATTGTTGCGGGCCAAGCTTTAGAAGGTCTCGCGAGATAGTCCAAGGCAGAGGGAAAAATACAATATACTTTATTGCTTAGTCTAGCTTTATGGAAGCTTTAACAATTTATGATCTGGTTGTAGCATTAGCACTTTTATCTGCGAATCCTTTTCTTTAATCCTAGCAATATGAAAAATATTTATTTTTCATATTTTATTGTTGTCATTTACTTTTTTGGATTATATTAAGATTTCATTCCTACAATTTCTTATTCATTGAGAAAATAACCCACGGACTACTCGCTTTCAACATTCTCTTTCGTAGCGTAGTCCAAGGACTCCTAAAAACAAAGGGGTAATTCACCATTTTTTACTCGATTTAAAAAAAAATTCTATATAAAAATAGAATGAGGGAAAAGTTATTTATATTCAAGTTTACCGTGTTTTGAATTTTTGAATTAATAGAATTACACTTTCAAGCATTTCCTTAGATGACATAGGTCAAATGAGGTGGATTTAGAAATACTGGGATCAACGAGGATAACAGTTGGCTTAGAATTAACAATCTCCAATAAAAACTTGTACTCTTGAAACAATATCTACAGAAAAATAAAGTCTACGGCCTACCTCTCTCTTTATTTAGCATATACAGATATTATCATCCAATAAAACAAGGAAAACTACACAACCCACTATCCACAATATTAGAGTGCAAAAGGAAGTGAAATATATTTCATCATGCATCGTGCTATATGTAATATGATTGAGAACATAGAAACAAAAACTGAAATGGGAAGTATGAGTTGAAATCAAGACTGAAGGCACTGCAAGGAGAAATGAAAGGCCAAAAAAGAAACAAAACAAAATAAAATAGAATAAAAAGATCTGATATAGTGCACACATAAAGAACCAACAAAATATCAATCTAAATAATTTTAAAACACAAAGGATACTCATAATACTTCATATATTCTTCAGGGGTGAACAGTGCACTAGGTGGGTATCCATCCAAGATCATCTTGGCCTTCTCAACACCCTCTTTCAAAATATTCAACCCTTCTTCCAACTTTATGATTTTCCCCATCTTCCAACTCTTTCTACCTCAATTTTGTAAATACCTGAACAATTCCCAACACAATGTAACCAAAATTAAAAGAAAATAATAGTAAAATAGCTAAATCATACATAATAATTCAATTTTAACACCATAAAAGGAACACACACAACAAAAGCATAAATCAATCTAAAAACCAGGATAATTCCAAACACAATTTAACTCAAATTAAAAGAAAAATAATGGAATAACTAAAATCATACACAATCATTCAATTTTAACACCATAAAAGGAACACACAGAACAAAATCATAAATCAATCTCAATTCCACATACCCATTACGTTCCTAGACACATTAACCAAATATATTACAAATTCCTATGCACGAAATATAAATACACACATATAGATACATATATGCATGTGACGCATATGGGCCTAATTTTGATTCACTAAATATGCAGAAATATGATGAAATAAACAAAAATAATTTGAGGGTTTAGGGTTTTACTTTCTCAGGTATATCAGGAGTTGCAGAATTGTGTCTTCTTTTCTATAATCGAAAGGAGAAAGAGTAAAGTGCACTCTGGTGGCTGGAGTTGCCGAGTTGGAGTTTATATACCTGTTCTTTAATGAATGAAACGCATCGTTTTGAAGGAGAGTAGAGTAGTAGACACTACATATTTAGGAAACTGATATTTTTACAACTGAAAATTATATTTTCATAATAAAACCGTCGTTATAAATCTTATAGCGACGATTTTTACCGTCGTTATACATCTATAACGACGCTTTTATTATAAAAATATCAAAAAATATTGTAAAATATCAATTTCTTATACCACTTAATACTCTGGTGCCCGATATTTTTTATCCTTTGTAAATAGCAGACTCCCTCCAAAAGCCCATGGATGGCACATTTTGGATTCGATTCACAAGGCACAAATCCACCCGATCTATTCTTGTTTCTTTTTTGGATAAATTACATATTCTATTATATTTTTAAAAATAATTACAATAATAGTACACTCATAAAATCTTTACACTTCCATATTTATTTACAATACTAGTCCAATTAGGATTCCTTAATTTAGGGAATTAGTATTCAATTAGAATTCCTTAATTTAAGGACTAGTTATACCCATTACTTCTTCTCTCTCTCTCCTCGTCTATAACAACTGCAGTTCATCATCACCCTTCTTTTTTATTCAACGTATTATATATATATATATATATATATATATATATATATAAGCGGATCGGTTATGTATATATACATAAGTCAATCGGTTATATATATATACATAAGCCGATCGGTTATGTTTGATTATTCTTCCAATCAAGTTACATTTGGATGGCAGGCAGATCAAAATCTATTTTCATATCAACTCCTCCTCAAATAAGAATAAGAAATAGAAAATTGACGGGATGGGACCAACCCTATAATTAGTGTGTGTTACTGCTGCTGCTTATCATCATGCTTTATGAGATGTTACATATGAAATTCAAAAAGAATCTTCATTTACCAAATCAAATGCTTGCCTGCCAATGCATGCATACCCTTCAGATTTCCATTGGATCTCATATTAACACAATCTACACTCTCGTTGCGGCTTTGGCTTTTCATCAAATCTTTGAAGGCATGGGTGGAAGTTGGGTCTAATTTGGCAGTAGAGCACAAAAAAGTGGATTGAGGAAGTGGTGGGAATTGACGTATTTTGTTTGATGAGACGTGTTCAATGTGTTCTTTCAAATTCTAGATGATGATAACCAAACTTTCATACCAAGGTAACCAAACTGTCATATCAAAATAACCAATCAACTTCCACACTTTTTATTTTTTCTTAGTGTAGTTGGTAACAAAACCTTCAGATCAAGGTAAGCAAACCTTCATACCAAGGTAACAAAACTTTCATACCAAGGTAACCAATTTACATCCACACCTGCAGTTTTTTCATAGTGCAGTTGGTGGCCGAATCGTCAGACCAAGGTAACCAATTTCATAGTGCAGTTGGTGGCCGAATCGTCAGACCAAGGTAACCAATTCAATTTTATTACGTTACCAATTTTCGTTTGAATGTGATGCAGTTGGTAGCCAACTATTCATACAAAGGTAACCATTTTATTATTTATGAGTAACAAAATAGTTATAAAAAAAATTCAGAACAGTAAAAGTTATATCTATTTATTTTTAAACTTTTTGTAGGGCAAATCTTCTTCTTATTTTTATTGGCGTTTTGAACAACGGAGATTCGCGGTGGTGTAGCGGCGGAGTATGTGAGGTGTAACGGTGGACTATTATTTCAAAGTGTATGTGAGGGAGATGAATATTTGAATTTGAATATTTAAATTTGAATTTATTTTTGTTGTTAGATCCAAATATTTGAATTTGAATTATTAATTATGGCAGTTATTTGTCATTGATTTTATGTTTCCTTATTAATATGAATTGTACTATTTTTATAATATGGGTCCTACTTACACTCTTTTTGTAATTATTTTGTTGATGCATTTTTCTTGTAATTACTTTCTTTTTGTTGTATATATATGTAAAGAACCCTTTTTTTTAGCAATAGAGAAAATACCCGAATATGCTCTCGAACATACTAGTTTAAACATACAAAATTATTACTATAACTTATTTCTAAAAAATAGAAGCAAAAAGTTAAACTCATATTCTTATCCACAGATTTAGTCTCTTGTATTTAATAATTTTATTTTTAATGTTTGTGTGAGACATAAAAAGTTCTTTAAAGATATTATTAGCTCTGGTTTTGGTTACCACAACTCCTAAATTTACTTCAACAAAAATACAATTCTTTTGTACTCAAAAGGATGTGTTAAGATATTATACTTCAGAGTCGGTCCTGGGTTTTCTAAAGCCCAGGATAAAAAATTTTAAGTGTGCCCCTTTATACAAATTAAATTAAAAAATAAATAAATTATCAACTAATTTTTTTTATTAAAATTATAAGAATTTATAAAAGATAAGGAAGAACACTTTAAAATGTCATCGAAGTAAAGAATCATCACATGTACGGATGTACCTACAAAATAAAAATATCAATGAAATCAGTAAAACTAATGAAATACCCACTGTAGTTTGCAAGTTTTATTGATTACACAATTGAACTTTTAATTTTTCAAATTACGTCACTAAACTAATTATTATTTTGAAATTGGGTTATTCCGTTAAAAAAAATAATCGGACGTTAATTTTTTATCTACAAAATTAATGAATTACCCACTGTAGTTGGTACGTTTTACTGATTACACCATTGAACTTTTAATTTTTCAAATTACCACATTAAACTAATTAAAAAATGATTATTTTAAATATTTTTAAAAATAATTATTATTTTTAGTAAAAAATATTAGAAACTTTAATTTTTTTTTCCATAAAACGAGTAAAATTTCATAAAATATAGATTTAAAAAAAATTAAAGTTTTATGAAGCATTACTGATTTTTTTAAAAAATCTCTTTTTCCCTTTTGAAAATAAAGTTTATTTTTTTGAATCTATATTTTATAAAATTTTACTCATTTTTTTAAAAATATGAAGAATTTTCCAATTTTTTTCTTCAAAATAAAATTTATTTATAAAAATTATTAATTTCTTTTTTGAAAAAATTGAATCAATTTTTTATTTATCATTTACTGCTTTTTTTATTTTAATTTTAATTTTTAGTTTTTTTTTAAAAAAATTTAATATTAAGAATGAGTCGTTCCGTTAAAAAATTAAGTAGACATTAATTTAAGACTTCATTTAATTTAAAATCACTTTAATTTGTTTGAATCTATAATTTATGGAACTCTACTCATTTTATGAAGAAAAAAAAATTTCTAATATTTTTTACTTAAAATAATAATTATTTTTAAAAATACTTAAAATAATTATTTTTAATTAGTTTGAAGGGGTAATTTGAAAAATTAAAAGTTCAATGATGTAATCAGTAAAATAAGCCAACTACAGTGTATAATTCATTAGTTTTATAGATAAAAAATTAACGTCCGTTTATTTTTTTTAACGAAATGACTCAATTTCAAAATAATAATTAGTTTAGTGATGTAATTTAAAAAATTAAAAGTTCAATGATATAATCAGTAAAACCTACCAACTACAATGGGTATTTCTTTAGTTTTGCTCAATAAAATCTAAACCACAAAACATCATTTAAAATATATTCTTATTGCACTTTTAGATGCAAAATTATCAATTATACTATCATATTTAATGTTTTCTAACATATTATTTTTAATGTATAATATCGTTAATCTTTTTATTATTTAATTTTTTTATACACATAAATACATAAGTTTATAAAAAATTTTGGACTCTCCTCAACTGTGGGCCCTGAGCGGTTGCCCTGGTGGCCCTTGACCAGGGCTGGCTCTGTTATACTTATAAAATAAAGCTTAAGTTGAAATCCAAACGAAAAGACAGAATCTAGAGATTGACTTATTATATTATACGGTCCGAACAAAAATACAAAATTTTTTTTCTTCAAAAGGATGAACTAAGGTACATAAAGTATAACTTAAATATGTCATCTAACAGGGACTCATCACTTTATGTTTTATGGGGTCACTATAGATAAATTTGAAACTTTTTTTATTTTTATTTTTTTTTAATTTTACTTTTCTTAATTTACGTGAAAATTTTATTTTGCTCATTTTTTTGAGGATGATGAAGCAGTAAACATAATCAATTAATATTAATTATTATTGAAAAGATCACAAAAATACATCGATTTGTATGATAACATATTAAATGGTGAAAATATTAAGATTTTCAAAAATGGTGAAAAGGGTAAATTACTTTAAAAATTAGTTAACTTTCACGTTTACTTTATTTTTATTTTTTTAAAAATTAATTTTTATATTTTAAACTATAAAATTTAAATTTTTACTATTCTATGAAAAATAGTTTAACAAAATAACAAAACTTGAAAACAAAAGGCGTACATATAGGATAATAGGAGTAATTTCCTCCGCGTGCGAATTTACCGCTTCTTGCAAAAACCATAGTCGCACCGACTGACAGTAGGGAGTCCATGGCCAGGTTAGTCTCCTTCAGCTCCTCGACGCCTCTTTCTGCAACTCAAACCCTAATTCAGGTAACCCAATAGAAATCCTTTATCGAATTTTTCTTTATTTTCAAAATTGGTCGCTCCGTTTGATTGATAAAAAATGGAATTGATGTTAAATCGTTAAGATTGTTTGGGGCTCTGCTTGGTCAAATGTAAATATTAAGCTGAGCTATTAGGTTGCTTTTATTATCCCCACTAATGAAGAGTTAACATTGAATAAATTTTTATAGTTTTATATTTCCTTTGCAGTTAAACAATTTTTAATCAAAAAAATATTAAAACATTGGGTAAATTGATTTATGCTTACAATTAGCTACGTAAAAATGAGCTGGCTTGTATTTAGAGAATGTTATTGAAGTGTGGAAAATCTGGCCTCTTTCATACTATATGATGATAAAAAAAAGATATTATGGATTTTTTTTGTAATTTCAACTTTTATCGCAATGATTTTAAATATAGAAGTTTAGATCTGTATTATGTTGGTGACAACTGGTACATTTAGAGATTATGGCTGGGATAAGAAATTTATGGTCTGCTAGGGATAATAAACTATTAAGTTTAATAGTTTATTAAGTTTGAATTTGGTTCAGGTTTACTTTAAACCATTAAGTAATCAAATTTTTCTAGACATTAGGATCTTGGCTTGGTTAAACTAAAAATTGATGTTCAGGGTTATATATACATTTGTTTTCTGTCACCGCATATAGTGAATTTGAGTATATATTTTACAATAAGTAAAATAAGTTGAAGCTTTTATGATCAACTGAACCTTCACCTAACATGAAACATACTACATTTTGACTCTTAATTACTCCATCTGTTCCTTAATATAAATCGTTTTAGAAAATTATTTTTGTTCCTTAATATAAGTCGTTTGAGAATTTTAAGGAAGCATTAATTGCTTAGTTTCTAATATTACCCCAAGTAATAAATATAACTTTGGTTCTCCTACTATTTTTTTCCTAATAAATAACACTCTCTTTTTCCAATACAAGGGTAATATAGACAATGATATTATATTTAATGCTATACAATCATTTACTTAATACTTGTTCACAACTCTAAAACGACTTATATTAAAGAACGGAGGGAGTACACATTTTTACATAACCAACTTTGTACTTTCTCAACTTGTTTCAAATTAGAAAGTAAAGTTAGGTGTCCTTAAAAATCATTTACTTGAATATATTCCTTCTCAGAGTTACCAAAGACTTATTAACCTAGCGAACTGCTTATTGGAACTTGCAGAGCCAAACATGGTTTCTTAGTTTCTGGGTATTGCAAGTTTTCACTGACATTTTAGTACATCATTTCTCTGTTTGAAGTAGGCAACAATTTACACTTAACTTTGAACTCTATGTTAGCTTTGCCTTCCACGTTTCCCAAGTCCGTCGTAATACAATTTTATATTACTAACCTATTACATGGCTTGGAAAATGTAGCGTTCGAGGGAAAAATGTTGGTATTTGGATGCCTTTGCAGAGGTGGTGTCTGAATACAGTCGTAGTTAGTTTTTCCGTAGCTTGATTTTATCAGTTTAATATGAATGATCTCAGTGGAAATTACTTGTGCTGGCCCTACTGGGTATCACGTGCTTACAATTGCTTTGTTGCTCAGTGACTTTCCAAGAGGCAAACTAGGCTTGTTCAGTTGTTTGTGACAATTTCTCATACAAAATATGTATATCCATGACAATGACCATATCAAATTCATTTTTATTTGGATGAAAGCATCATCACAGACTACTACTGGAAAGAATGGATTATGTGCGATGGGGGGGGGTTGATTTCTTAGCTCAATTTTAATGGGGCTTACTTTCAGGATACATACCCGAGGAGATCAGTCAGCAGAAGACTGCTCAGTTCAGCTACCTGTAGAACAGGTTATTCTTCATTCTTGTACTAATCCTTTATTGCTAACCCTTGAGCAGGACCTCAGTTTGTGATTTATTTATTAATTTATATTTTCTGGATATGTGTAATTTTTTTAAAGAATTGAATTCGGTCAAACTTTCAATCATTTTTTAGAATTTAATAGAAACTTCACAATCAGAGCTTGAAATTGGCTGCAGATGTTTCAGTCTGTATCCTTCAGCTACATTTTACAAGGGATATAAATAAAGGTCCTTCTTTCATAAGTATTACATTTTCCTAAGTTCTTGTAACATTAATACTATTTTTGGTTGCAAAGATTAACTAAAGTCCCAAGTCCCTACCAAATGAGATTGAAACTGTGTCAAAGTTTCCTTTGAATATATGAATTTGATTGATGAGCAAGATGTTACTTTGCCACTATGGAAAAAGGAGAAAAATACTTTTTCCTATTTCATATTCTCTGGCAATTTCTTAGTAAGTTAAAGGACGAAGTTATAATGAACTTGCATTTTATTAGATTTTAGATATATTTAAATCCAATTAAAGTATGACCAAATATCAGTCTGAAGAAACTGTGAAATGATATCATTATGCTCCTCTTTATATTTTTTGCAGCACAAGCTTATATTTGAGTTGTATGGTACTACTTTCATTTTTTTTTTGTTTATTGTGATGACGGTGGAACCTGGATCTACTGTTAGAGAAGAGAAAGATCCACTTTCTTTTCTCTAACTTTCTCCTCAAAAGTCAGAAGAAAATATTTGGCTTAAAAAGCCCTTCACTTAACTTTCTTTTCTCTTCCAACTTAAACTCCAAGAAACCAATTTATTTAACTCTCTTTTTTTCTCTTCTACTAAAAAACTCCAAGACACACCTACTTTTGTTTTCCATCACTTTATTTCTCTCTTCAGATTATAACTCCAAGACAGGTTGTGAAGTAAATTATGTGTGGGTATGGGTAGCCACAATTATCATTACCTTTGTAGAGTATTGGTATGATTACCTATTCCTAGATAAATTATCACAATACTCACTAGTCACTTCTACCGACTTTATTCTATAAATCCGGGACTTGTTAGTAAAACAACGAAAAAGAAAGGATTTAAAATTTTCCTTTATCAAAAAGTTGTTGAACATTCATCAGAAAGTTGTCGAATATGCTAATGAGTAATCTCACTTAAGGTAGGAAAAGATTTGATTTAGATAATGTAAACATTGAAGTGGATTCATATTTCCATGTGGATGCAAAGCAAATGATTAGGGCATTCAAAAAGAATCTCACAAGTGGCTGTCTTCATGAGCTGACATTTTGAATGTTATTTGCAGTATTCAAATTTCCGGGTTACAAATGCTCTGATAGAGGCATATTTCCTGAAGATATGAGCTTCCATCGACATATAAATGCTGCGAGCACACATTTTTCAGAACCATTTCTTTGTCACTTTAATGTAAGTTCTAGTACTTCTACGGTAATATCGGGTTTCTGGGTGGGTCCAGATATTGAAGATGGCTGGGGTTTTATAGAAGCTCTTGTTAATCATATATTTTGATTGAATTCTTGTGCTTTGTTCTGGTTTGATTGATTAAATTTGATGCTTAGATTGGGATTTTTTGATTGCATGTTTTTGTTATATGTATCCAAATCACACTCAAAACACTGTATTATTTAAAAATTTCAGTTTCATAAAATATTGAACTTTTTTTTTAGTTGTTTTTAAAAAAAGCAAAAAAAAAAAAGGTCCTGATTTTAGTCGGGTCCGGGAGTCCGGACCTGATCCATTATATATATATATATATATATATATATATATATAGAGAGAGAGAGAGAGAGAGAGAGAGGACAGATTCTTTTAAATAGCACTATTTTATTATAATTACGTCGTTTTGGAGATTTTTTTTAAAAATAAGTGGGACCACGAGTGTCATTTTTGTAAATAAAAGGAAAGCAAGTGGTGTCACTCTATTTTAATATTATTTTGAATTTTAAAAGAATTTTTAAAATGACGTAATTTTAATAAAATGAGTGTTATTTAAGAAAATGTAATTCAAGAGGAGTGTTTTAGATCCGTTCTCTGTGTGTGTGTGTGTGTTTGTATATATATATATATATATATATATATATATATATATATATATATATATATGGGTACGCATCTGTAGCAAATGATTGTCATATGCAGAGGTGGAACCAGGGGGTGGGAGGAGGGGGGTCATATGACCCCCAACCCAGGAATCTGAAGCCTATGAATATTGGGATGTGTATAATTTAAGAAATCTTATTAATTTGGGATGTGTATTATAGGCATGCTTAAGGCCTATGAATATTGGGATGAGTATAATTTACTATATTCTTTCTATTAATGTTTATCTTTATGTATTGTTATTTAAATTTTTATACTTAAGAATAATAAATAAATGATTATTTAAATATTTACTTAAACAATCGTTTAACAATAAGAATTGAAATTAAAAAAAGAAAAGTAACAATTAATATTATGTCAATGAACTACTTGTCAACTTTTCCTTCTCATTTTCAGACACATGGGGAGCTTACTCATGTCCTTCCACCTATAATAAATTAGCAATATTACTATAAGATAAAATAATGTTAAATAAGTTTGATGATTAATTAATTAATATTGCACTCAATTATCTTACTAACTTAATGTGACGCCCCGAAAATTAGGTATTCATCACCAATCTTGAGTCGCCAAATATATGGTACAAAATACAAATACAAATTTAATTATACAAATGTCGTGTAACATACGACAATACATAAACTGAGAGTTCTAATAGGAATATTGTCATCTAGACAATATCCATACTTAAGGAGTCCTCATTACATTTATTGTCGCACTATTTAACAGAATAGTGAGAACTACTAATGCTATCTTCTGGACCATCACTCCTTTACCTGACTCGTCCCAGCTATATTCTCATTTCCTAAAGAGAACATTGAAAGAAAGGGTGAGCTCAACTAGCCCAGTAAGAAATATTATGCCTAAGATAATGAAGAATAAATTATCAATAGTCTTCAACAATGTTAAACTGATAAAATACAATAGACATCAAGTTTAACTGCAACGGAATAAGCAATCCATTAGAAGAGTCAAGTAGAGAATAAAACCTACTATCTTCTATGATTTAAAAATGTTTTCATCAATTTTTATCACTGAGACTCAGCTTAATAAATAAACCACATCTTCTAATCATCCCTGCATTACGGGCCAAGGATATTCATTAAATCATCAATGGTCATGACTATACCGAAAAATCCCTGGTCATAATCATACCAAAAACTGTCTATCAATGCATTACAGGCCACTGATGACTTTTACCACACCACTTATAACATCACAGTTCATGATTATACCGAATGATCCCGGGTCATAGTCATACTAAGTCCATCTATGCACATAAACCAAAGATGACTTTCAACATAAAATAAACATGAGGATGATGACAATGTTATAGGAATTCAGTTAAACAAGTTCAAGAATTAGTTTATCCAGGAACTAATAATATCCAAATTGTCAACATGATACTTCTTTGTAAAGTAACAGTCAAGAATGCTCAGAAGAATATTTCCATAAAAAGATACTGGATGAAGCGCAAATATCAATGATATTCCACTAATTTCATGGAGTATAGAAATCAAAACTTTAACCAAATGAGTATAATAAAGAATATATGAAACTGCAAATGGATTTTCACCAGCCATGCGGTAATCCACGTATACAGATCATTTCCATAATTTAATAAGGAATGAATATAAATGATCATTCACCATGCATGTGGCAATCCACATAGACAGGTTATTCCAACAGAATAATAAAGAATGGAATAACAGAAGGATTCACCATGCATGCGATAGAGACCGCACAGACAGGTTATTCCCAACAGAATAATAAATGCGGAATAATAAATATGGAACCAGGTCAGGTGAAATTCACACCGACAAGATATTCCGACAGAATAATAAATGCGAAATAATAAATATGGAACCAGGTCAGATGAAATTCACACCGACAGGATATTCCGACAGAATAATAAATGCGGAATAATAAATGATGAAACCAGGTCAGGTGAAATTCACACCGACAGGATATTCTGACATAATCGTAAAGAACGGAATAATGAAAGAGTTTCACCAATTATGCGGTACTTCGCATAAACAGGTTATTCCAACATAATAATAAAAGAATGGAATAACAGAAGAAGATCACCAAGTATTGGGTAAACTGCATATAGGTCATTCCACTAAGTATAGGGTAAACCACACATACAAGTTATTCCAACAGAATAATAAAGGATGAAATAACATAAGGATTTCACCAAGTATAGGGTATACCGCGTATACATGTCATGTATAGGGTATGCCACTTTTACAGGTTATTCCAACAGAATAATAAAGAATGGAATAACAGAAGTTCTCTTCATGAATAAGAAATAATAACACCCCTTACCGTTTTAAAGAAGAACTGAAATAAAGAAGTAGTTAAGTGGCAGAATACTCTTGTTCTTTCTATCTATAGTTTCTCTCTAGAGTTCAGTGAATTCGTAAGAAAATAATGAAGGAATGAGCTTCTATTTATAGGAAAATAGAATGCATAGTAACTACTCCATGAACGATCCAGATTGATTTACTTTAATCTGACTGTCCATATTTAAAGCAAAATCTTTTAAATAAAATATCATATATTCTAATTATTGTCTAATAAAACAAATAACTTTAATAAAGTATTCTGTTTTATATAAAAAGATGTTTCTGTTTTATTACGTTAATAATACGAATAAAACAAAACTTCATTATCGCTAAATAATTCATATTATTAATTGACAATAATTGAATCAAACTGAGTGACTTCTCACATAAGCATTAATAATCAATACCGTGTGCTACTATGCAACCACACGTATTACTGTACTTTTACTACCGAGTAGTTCAACAATATCAACGGTAAAACTTCCGCCGTTATTTTTAATAAAATATTTTTGTCGTTTTCTCAATCCGACAATAATTCTGTTGTGGGGTCCACCAATGATTGTACCGTCGTACAAATTTTTTCCGACTAATCGAATATTTCCCGTAAATAGTAACTCGTGAATAGTAACTTGTGAATAGTACTACGACATAAAAAGTGTCCTAAAAACTCGAGTGAACAATACTAGAGTGAATAGTAACCGGGTATTTTATGACAACTTGTCTACTTTAAAAAAAAATTCACATATCACCTTTAACTTTAACCTTTTATCAATTTAACCACTTACCAAAATAGAAAAATTGAATACTTTTATTTCATAAAATTCGGGGTCTCACAATCTCCCCTCCTTATGAAATTTCGCCCTCGAAATTTACGTACGTACCTGGTATGACGAAGAGGTGAGGATACCTTGAATACTTTTATCGTTGAAAACATTAAATTCATCTTTGCAATACGGCCAAAAATATTTATTAACAATTCATTTTTGCACTACATGCCAACTGTATAACCAATAATCAACAGTTCATCTTTGCACTACAGGTCAAAGATATACAACTGTAAAATCAATAATACTGAGACTCAGCTTAATAGTATCACGACCACAAATTATCCATGCACTACGTACCAAAGATAATCGTATTTTCAATTACGGTCATGATTATACCGAACAATCCCTTGTCATAATCATACCAAGTTCATCTATGCACGTAAGCCACAGATGACTTTTACCACATCTATGAATTAATATTTCATTGCTGAGACTCAGCTCAATAATTAATCCACATCATCGAATCATCCCTGCACTACAGGCCAAGGATATTCTTTAGTATCACGACCACGAATTATCTATGCACTACGTGCCGAAGATAATCGTGTTTTCAATTACGGTAATGATTATACCGAACAATCCCTGGTCATAATCATACCAAGTCCATCTATGCACGTAAGCCACAGATGACTTTTAACACAATATAAGCATGAGGATCATGACAATGATATAAAGAATCAATCAAATGAGATAAAGGATAAATATTAAACATTTATAATATAATTTATCCAGGGTTCAAGAGTATCCCAATGTTATCAATCACTTAATAATCTCATAATCTAATTTCATTAATATTATAACAATATTTTAATCACTTCTTAAACTTATAAACAATTTATTTCAGTTGTTTACACTTTACCAAATAATGCATTTAATCATTCAAACATGTCATACTCATAAGATTTCATCACCAATAATCAAATTCCTTATCAACAATCTACACATACCTTATATAGGATTTTCAAGCCATAAAACTCTATCTTCCAATTTTGTTACTTCACATAACACATTTTACTCATATGTTCGTAACTAAACTATTTTCATGAAAAATACCAAATCAGTTTTAAAAATATTTCTTTTCTGGGATTTAGCATAATATAGTCCCATAATGAAAATATATTTTTCTCATAATTTTTCAAAAATTAATTTCTAATTAATTCCTTAAGAAATTAGCTACCTCAAGGTTAACTCCAAAAATTAATCTTGGCAGAATCTTACACATGTTAATATGAGCCTCCAGTTTAAATTTTATGGTCATCGGAGTTATAGAACTCTGGTTATAGCGTTTTTCGTCAGAAAAATCTAAATATTGAAATGGTCATAACTTGCTCATTTTAAGTCAGAATGAGCTCATTTTTGGACACAATATTCTTTATACCATATACTTTTTTGTCCCAAAAGGCCTAAATTTTTCTCACTAATTAAGTGGCCGAAACAGCCCTTACAAAAACATGGCAGCAGCTTTTTAGACATTTTGAAGTTTTGACTCCTTTGCTAAAATTAGTCCGCACGAAAATTTACAACACCTTTTTCAGTGATTCCACTTGGATTAGTTAGGTAACTCATAGATCTAACTCTAGGACTTGACCACACTCAAAAATTCAAAATATAATAGGAGATATGGTCAATTGAATTTCATGTTACGTTTTTACCAAAATCTGATTTTTTTTAACCCTTTGTGATTTCTAAGAAACTTTCATGTTTTCACATAATAACCAACATAACTCATCATAACACTTACTAATATCACATATACCCATAATTTTCATTAGTGCAACGCTTTTATTATGACTCTCATTATAATCAACGTAACTAAATCCTTTTAGTTGATGAAATATTTGAGGGTTTTAGAAATGAGTTTTGTACTGGGGTCAAAACAAAATTCGATTTCATGCTCTAGGGGTAGTTTAAGAAGTCATCAAGAATATGTCAGAAAATTTATTAACAATAAAAATATCATTCAAAACTGTGACTCTCATCCAAGACTTGGATAGCACATGAAATGAAGGTTTCTCCTAACGGAGTTTCAACCGATAGGTCAAAGTCTAACTTCTCTAGAGTCAAATTTAAACGTTGAACGCAAGCAAGAGAGATAAAAGAATGGGTAGAACCGATATCTAATAGGGTATAGACTTCGCAAGAATTTATAATTAACTAACCCGTGTTAACTTCGTTCGGTTTACTCGCTTTTTGAGAAGTCATGAAAAATGCTCTTCCTAAAACCAACGACTTTGTTTTGTCCGTATCCGCCTTTGGTGCCACCGTCCCAGCTGGACTTGACTTTGGTGCACGACAAAATCGGGCTAAATGACATTCTCTTCTTGCAATTTCCACTTCTATTATCTTTGCCAAGATTACCACCGAAGTGGTTACCATTCTTGGCATGATAATTTCCCCCACGATGGTTATCATTGTTCCGATAGCCGTTGCCACCAGTATGATTATTATCGTGTTGTTAGTCGTTACCTTTTGCTTGAGCTGAATCAACACTCTAATGTGCTTCATTGCTTATCTCAGCATTTTCAGATGTCATTCTCAAACACTAACACAAAACAAGGGTTAATTAACATATCACATTTTATTCTTATACTGTGACCGACCAATTAAATACCAAATAAACTTAGGTAGGTCATACTAGCGAAGGAATTTCCCGTCTCTCCCCTCCTAGTTCTTATCTCACATCTCAGCCAGGGATCATATCCCTAAGCTTTGATACCAACTGTGACGCCCCCAAAATTAGGTATTTATCACCCATCTTGAGTCGTCAAATACATGGTACAAAATTTAAATACAAACTTAATTATACAAATGTCGTGTAACATACGACAATACATAAACTGAGAGTTCTAATAGGAATATTGTCATCTAGACAATATCCATACTTAAGGAGTCCTCATTATATTTATTGTCGCACTATTTAACAGAATAGTGAGAACTACTAATGCTATCTTCTGGACCATCACTCCTTTCCTAACTCGTCCCAGCTATATTCTCATTTCCTAAAGAGAACATTGAAAGAAAGGGTGAGCTCAACTAGCCCAGTAAGAAATATTATGCCTAAGATAATGAAGAATAAATTATCAATAGTCTTCAACAATGTTAAACTGATAAAATACAATAGACATCAAGTTTAACTGCAACGAAATAAGCAATCCATTAGAAGAGTCAAGTAGAGAATAAAACCTACTATCTTCTATGATTTAAAAATATTTTCATCAATTTTTATCACTGAGACTCAGCTTAATAAATAAACCACATCTTCTAATCATCCCTGTATTACGGGCCAATGATATTCATTAAATCATCAATGATCATGACTATACCGAAAAATCCCTGGTCATAATCATACCAAAAATTGTCTATCAATGCATTACAGGCCACTGAGGACTTTTACCACACCACTTATAACATCACAGTTCATGATTATACCGAATGATCCCGGGTCATAATCATACTAAGTCCATCTATGCATATAAGCCAAAGATGACTTTCAAAATAAAATAAACATGAGGATGATGACAATGTTATAGTAATTCAATTAAACAAGTTCAAGAATTAGTTTATCTAGGAACTAATAATATCCAAATTGTCAACATGATACTTCTTTGTAAAGTAACAGTCAAGAATGCTCAGAAGAATATTTCCATAAAAAGATACTGGATGAAGCGCAAATATCAAGGATATTCCACTAATTTCATGGAGTATAGAAATCAAAACTTTAACCAAATGAGTATAATAAATAATATATGAAATTGCAAATGGATTTTCACCAGCCATGCGGTAATCCACGTATACAGATCATTTCCATAATTTAATAAGGAATGAATATAAAGGATCATTCACCATGCATGTGGCAATCCACATAGACAGGTTATTCCAACAGAATAATAAAGAATGAAATAACAGAAGGATTCGCCATGCATGCGATAGAGACCGCACAGACAGGTTATTCCCAACAGAATAATAAATGCGAAATAATAAATATGGAACCAGGTCAGGTGAAATTCACACCGACAGGATATTCCGATAGAATAATAAATGCGAAATAATAAATATGGAACCATGTCAGATGAAATTCACACCGACAGGATATTCCGACAGAATAATAAATGCGGAATAATAAATGATGGAACTAGGTCAGGTGAAATTTACACCGACAGGATATTCCGACATAATCGTAAAGAACGGAATAATAAAAGAGTTTCACCAATTATGCGGTACTTCGCATAAACAGGTTATTCCAACATAATAATAAAGAATGAAATAACAGAAGAAGATCACCAAATATTGGGTAAACCGCATATACAGGTCATTCCACCAAGTATAGGGTAAACCACGCATACAAGTTATTCCAACAGAATAATAAAGGATGAAATAACATAAGGATTTCACCAAGTATAGGGTATGCCGCGTATACATGTCATGTATAAGGTATGCCACTTTTACAGGTTATTCCAACAGAATAATATAGAATGGAATAACAGAAGTTCTCTTCATGAATAAGAAATAATAACACCCCTTACCGTTTTGAAGAAGAACTGAAATAAAGAAGTAGTTAAGTGGCAGAATACTCTTCTTCTTTCTCTCTATAGTTTCTCTCTCTAGAGTTCAGTGAATTCGTAAGAAAATAATGAAGGAATGAGCTTCTATTTATAGGAAAATAGAATGCATAGTAACTAATTAATGAACGGTCCAGATTGATTTACTTTAATCTGACTATCCATATTTAAAGCAAAATCTTTTAAATAAAATATAATATATTCTAATTATTGCCTAATAAAACAAGCAACTTTAATAAAATATTCTATTTTATATAAAAAGATGTTTCTGTTTTGTTACGTTAATAATACGAATAAAACAAAACTTCATTATCGCTAAATAATTCATATTATTAATTGACAATAATTGAATAAAACTGAGTGACTTCTCACATAAGCATTAATAATCAATACCGTGTGCTACTATGCAACCACACGTATTACTGTACTTTTACTACCGAGTAGTTCAACAGTATCAACGGTAAAACTTTCGCCGTTATTTTTAATAAAATATTTTTGTCGTTTTCTCAATCCGACAATAATTCTGTTGTGGGGTCCACCAATGATTGTACCGTCGTACAAATATTTCTCGACTAATCGAATATTCCCCGTAAATAGTAACTCGTGAATAGTAATTCATGAATAGTAACTCGTGAATAGTAACTCATGAATAGTACTACGACATAAAAAGTGCCCCAAAAACTCGAGTGAACAATACTAGAGTGAATAGTAATCGAGTATTTTATGACAACTTGTCTACTTTAAAAAAAAAATTTAAATATCACCTTTAACTTTAACCTTTTATCAATTTAACCATTTACCAAAATTTAAAAATTGAATACTTTTATTTCATAAAATTCGGGGTCTCACAATCTCCCCTCCTTATGAAATTTCGCCCTCGAAATTTACGTACGTACCTGGTATGACGAAGAGGTGAGGATACCTTGAATACCTTTATCGTTGAAAACATTAAATTCATTTTTGCAATACGGCCAAAGATATTTATTAACAATTCATTTTTGCACTACATGCCAACTGTATAACCAATAATCAACAGTTCATCTTTGCACTACAGGTCAAAGATATACAACTGTAAAATCAATAATACTGAGACTCAGCTTAATAGTATCACGACCACAAATTATCCATGCACTACGTGCCAAAGATAATCGTATTTTCAATTACGGTCATGATTATACCGAACAATCCCTTGTCATAATCATACCAAGTTCATCTATGCATGTAAGCCACAGATAACTTTTACCACATCTATGAATTAATATTTCATTGCTGAGACTCAGCTCAATAATTAATCCACATCATCGAATCATCCCTGCACTACAGGCCAATGATATTCTTTAGTATCACGACCACGAATTATCTATGCACTACGTGCCGAAGATAATCGTGTTTTTAATTACGGTAATGATTATACCGAACAATCCCTGGTCATAATCATACCAAGTCCATCTATGCACGTAAGCCACATATGACTTTTAACACAATATAAGCATGAGGATCATGACAATGATATAAAGAATCAATCAAATGAGATAAAGGATAAATATTAAACATTTATAATATAATTTATCCAGGGTTCAAGAGTATCCCAATGTTATCAATCACTTAATAATCTCATAATCTAATTTCATTAATATTATAACAATATTTTAATCACTTCTTAAACTTATAAATAATTTATTTCAGTTGTTTACACTTTACCAAATAATGCATTTAATCATTCAAACATGTCATACTCATAAGATTTTATCACCAATAATCAAATTCCTTATCAACAATCTACATATACCTTATATAGGATTTCCAAGCCATAAAATTCTATCTTCCAACTTTGTTACTTCACATAACACATTTAACTCATATGTTCGTAACTAAACTATTTTCATAAAAAATACCAAATCAGTTCCAAAAATATTTCTTTTCTGGGATTTAGCATAATATAGTCCCATAAGGAAAATATATTTTTCTCATAATTTTTCAAAAACCAATTTCTAATTAATTCCTTAAGAAATTAGCTACCTCAAGGTTAACTCCAAAAATTCCCAAATCTTGGCAGAATCTTACACATGTTAATATGAGCCTCCAGTTTAAATTTTATGGTCATCGGAGTTATAGAACTCTGGTTATAGCGTTTTTCGTCAGAAAAATCTAAATATTGAAATGGTCATAACTTGCTCATTTTAAGTCAGAATGAGCTCATTTTTGGACACAATATTCTTTATACCATATACTTTTTTGTCCCAAAAGGCCTAAATTTTTCTCACTAATTAAGTGGCCGAAACAGCCCTTACAAAAACATGGCAGCAGCTTTTTAGACATTTTGAAGTTTTGACTCCTTTGTTAAAATTAGTCCGCACGAAAATTTACAACACCTTTTTCAGTGATTCCACTTGGATTAGTTAGGTAACTCATAGATCTAACTCTAGGACTTGACCACACTCAAAAATTCAAAATATAATAGGAGATATGGTCAATTGAATTTCATGTTACGTTTTTACCAAAATCTGATTTTTTTTAACCCTTTGTGATTTCTAAGAAACTTTCATGTTTTCACATAATAACCAACATAACTCATCATAACACTTACTAATATCACATATACCCATAATTTTCATTAGTGCAACGCTTTTATTATGACTCTCATTATAATCAACGTAACTAAATCCTTTTAGTTGATGAAATATTTGAGGGTTTTAGAAATGAGTTTTGTACTGGGGTCAAAACAAAATTCGATTTCATGCTCTAGGGGTAGTTTAAGAAGTCATCAAGAATATGTCAGAAAATTTATTAACAATAAAAATATCATTCAAAACTGTGACTCTCATCCAAGACTTGGATAGCACATGAAATGAAGGTTTCTCCTAACGGAGTTTCAACCGATAGGTCAAAGTCTAACTTCTCTAGAGTCAAATTTAAACGTTGAACGCAAGCAAGAGAGATAAAAGAATGGGTAGAACCGATATCTAATAGGGTATAGACTTCGCAAGAATTTATAATTAACTAACCCGTGTTAACTTCGTTCGGTTTACTCGCTTTTTGAGAAGTCATGAAAAATGCTCTTCCTAAAACCAACGACTTTGTTTTGTCCGTATCCGCCTTTGGTGCCACCGTCCCAGCTGGACTTGACTTTGGTGCACGACAAAATCGGGCTAAATGACATTCTCTTCTTGCAATTTCCACTTCTATTATCTTTGCCAAGATTACCACCGAAGTGGTTACCATTCTTGGCATGATAATTTCCCCCACGATGGTTATCATTGTTCCGATAGCCGTTGCCACCAGTATGATTATTATCGTGTTGTTAGTCGTTACCTTTTGCTTGAGCTGAATCAACACTCTAATGTGCTTCATTGCTTATCTCAGCATTTTCAGATGTCATTCTCAAACACTAACACAAAACAAGGGTTAATTAACATATCACATTTTATTCTTATACTGTGACCGACCAATTAAATACCAAATAAACTTAGGTAGGTCATACTAGCGAAGGAATTTCCCGTCTCTCCCCTCCTAGTTCTTATCTCACATCTCAGCCAGGGATCATATCCCTAAGCTTTGATACCAACTGTGACGCCCCCAAAATTAGGTATTTATCACCCATCTTGAGTCGTCAAATACATGGTACAAAATTTAAATACAAACTTAATTATACAAATGTCGTGTAACATACGACAATACATAAACTGAGAGTTCTAATAGGAATATTGTCATCTAGACAATATCCATACTTAAGGAGTCCTCATTATATTTATTGTTGCACTATTTAACAGAATAGTGAGAACTACTAATGCTATCTTCTGGACCATCACTCCTTTCCCTAACTCGTCCCAGCTATATTCTCATTTCCTAAAGAGAACATTGAAAGAAAGGGTGAGCTCAACTAGCCCAGTAAGAAATATTATGCCTAAGATAATGAAGAATAAATTATCAATAGTCTTCAACAATGTTAAACTGATAAAATACAATAGACATCAAGTTTAACTGCAACGAAATAAGCAATCCATTAGAAGAGTCAAGTAGAGAATAAAACCTACTATCTTCTATGATTTAAAAATGTTTTCATCAATTTTTATCACTGAGACTCAGCTTAATAAATAAACCACATCTTCTAATCATCCCTGTATTACGGGCCAATGATATTCATTAAATCATCAATGATCATGACTATACCGAAAAATCCCTGGTCATAATCATACCAAAAATTGTCTATCAATGCATTACAGGCCACTGAGGACTTTTACCACACCACTTATAACATCACAGTTCATGATTATACCGAATGATCCCTGGTCATAATCATACTAAGTCCATCTATGCACATAAGCCAAAGATGACTTTCAACATAAAATAAACATGAGGATGATGACAATGTTATAGGAATTCAGTTAAACAAGTTCAAGAATTAGTTTATCCAGGAACTAATAATATCCAAATTGTCAACATGATACTTCTTTGTAAAGTAACAGTCAAGAATGCTCAGAAGAATATTTCCATAAAAAGATACTGGATGAAGCGCAAATATCAATGATATTCCACTAATTTCATGGAGTATAGAAATCAAAACTTTAACCAAATGAGTATAATAAAGAATATATGAAACTGCAAATGGATTTTCACCAGCCATGCGGTAATCCACGTATACAGATCATTTCCATAATTTAATAAGGAATGAATATAAATGATCATTCACCATGCATGTGGCAATCCACATAGACAGGTTATTCCAACAGAATAATAAAGAATGGAATAACAGAAGGATTCACCATGCATGCGATAGAGACCGCACAGATAAGTTATTCCCAACAGAATAATAAATGCGGAATAATAAATATGGAACCAGGTCAGGTGAAATTCACACCGACAGGATATTCCGACAGAATAATAAATGCGAAATAATAAATATGGAACCAGGTCAGATGAAATTCACACCGACAGGATATTCCGACAGAATAATAAATGCGAAATAATAAATGATGGAACCAGGTCAGGTGAAATTCACACCGACAGGATATTCCGACATAATCGTAAAGAACGGAATAATGAAAGAGTTTCACCAATTATGCGGTACTTCGCATAAATAGGTTATTCCAATATAATAATAAAGAATGAAATAGCAGAAGAAGATCACCAAGTATTGGGTAAACCGTATATACAGGTCATTCCACCAAGTATAGGGTAAACCACGCATACAGGTTATTCCAACAGGATAATAAAGGATGAAATAACATAAGGATTTCACCAAGTATAGGGTATGCCGCGTATACAGGTTATGTATAGGGTATGCCACTTTTACAGGTTATTCCAACAGAATAATAAAGAATGGAATAACAGAAGTTCTCTTCATGAATAAGAAATAATAACACCCCTTACCGTTTTAAAGAAGAACTGAAATAAAGAAGTAGTTAAGTGGCAGAATACTCTTCTTTTTTCTCTTTATAGTTTCTCTCTCTAGAGTTCAGTGAATTCGTAAGAAAATAATGAAGGAATGAGCTTCTATTTATAAAAAAATAGAATGCATAGTAACTAATCCATGAACGGTCCAGATTGATTTACTTTAATCTGACTGTCCATAATTAAAAAAAAATCTTTTAAATAAAATATAATAGATTCTAATTATTGCCTAATAAAATAAAATTTTAATAAAGTATTCTGTTTTATATAAAAAGATATTTCTGTTTTATTACGTTAATAATACGAATAAAACAAAACTTCATTATCGCTAAATAATTCATATTATTAATTGACAATAATTGAATCAAACTGAGTGACTTCTCACATAAGCATTAATAATCAATACCGTGTGCTACTATGCAACCACACGTATTACTGTACTTTTACTACCGAGTAGTTCAACAGTATCAACGGTAAAACTTCCGCCGTTATTTTTAATAAAATATTTTTGTCGTTTTATCAATCCGACAATAATTCTGTTGTGGGGTCCACCAATGATTGTACCGTCGTATAAATTTTCCCCGATTAATCGAATATTCCCCGTAAATAGTAACTCGTGAATAGTAACTCGTGAATAGTACTACGACATAAAAAGTGCCCCAAAAACTCGAGTGAACAATACTAGAGTGAATAGTAAACGGGTATTTTATGACAACTTGTCTACTTTAAAAAAAAATTCACATATCACCTTTAACTTTAACCTTTTATCAATTTAACAATTTACCAAAATAGAAAAATTGAATACTTTTATTTCATAAAATTCGGGGTCTCACACTTAATCATACTTTGGTATCAATTTTTTTATAAATGAGAATAACTTAATTCAATTTCTTACTTTGAGTGGCTCTTCTCAGTTGTCTCCAACGAAATGACCAGAACCACAATATAAGATTTTGAATATATAATATTATAATTTATAATTTATCTATAAAAGTAGCTAATCAGTTGACTAAAAATTTTAAAGTCTGATTAATAGTTCCATAGTTCAGGAAATTTATATATATATATATATATATATATATATATATATATATATATATATATAGGACATTGATATATAGCATCTATTTGCTAATGCTATGGATCAAAAATGAGCAAATATTATCTATGCCATCTATTTACGTCAAGATCTTTCTTCACGTCCCAATCACGTAAGACGTGTTCTTATCCTGCACAGTAAACACGACAATCACCAAAAGTTTAACGGCTTGACCGTCGGGGGATAGCTCCGGCGTGAGAGTCAGTGTAAGACCCCAACTTATTAATAAATAAAATCAAATTTTCTCTAAATATTATTGTGAATAATAAGGGGTTAATTTGATATAATACTTTGGTTATGGGTGAAATGTGCAAATTTTACAAAATAAGCAAGTGGTTATAAAATATTCATTTTGTCGGGGAATATTCGTTTGGTCGTGGAATATTCTTGCTGTCGGGGAATATTCGTACGACGGCGCAGCCTTGTGTGGGCCCCATAACGGAAAGCGATTCGATGAAGAAAACGACAAGTATAAGTTATTTATAAATAACGGCGTAGTTGTTACCGTTAATACTGTTAGAATACCCGGTGGTTAAAATACAGTAGCACACGGTATTGCACCAATTATTGATTCTTACGTAAGAAGGCACTACTCAATAATTGTTACAGTAGTTATTGTTCAATATTTTATTTTATTGATTCAATAATTGCTGCGTTGATATTTTATATTATTGTTGTTTCAATAATTGTTGCTGCACAATATTTTCCTTTATCAGATCAATAATTCATATTATTTGAATAATATTATTAGATAACATTATTGGCAATGTCTAGAAAGTTCTGTCTAAGGAGAGATTTGGTCATCTAATTGCGCGCCAGTAAGGAAAAATCCTTATTGAAAAGCCCTCTCTTTCCTGGGAACGGCCTGGTTGTCATAAATGTGATTCTATAATATTATTTGTGAATAATTAATTATTGATTCATATGATAAGGAAATATTTATTTTATGTGGATATAAATGAGGGATATATTTTTGTGGTTAAAAATGAAGGAGTTAATGTTGAGGTTTTTATCAATATTTTTGTCGGAATGGAGGTATTAAAAATCAGGATTTTTGAGATATTTTGCGGGGGTTATAATTTTTAATCCGACGTTGGATCGTGGTAATTTTTGGATATGTTATACATATATAAGTTGAGTATATGTCCACAAATTTTGAATCGTTAAAAATGAACGTATGATTTATTATGAATTTTACGAGATGACTAGTTCAGAAATTGTTGAATTTTCAGAGTTAATCATTTTGGTGGAAAATTCTAGAATTGGTGGGCCCCATTCTTGGTTGGTGAAGAAATATGCTGAGATTTTTATTCAAATGTGGTGGGTGAAAATAGTAGCAGGTAAAGCAATCAGGTTGCAGGTTAAGTCTGCTTCGACGTGCTAACATTTTCCTATAAATAGAGGGCTAAGTTAGAATTGAAAATCACACCAGAAACAAGTTTTCTCTCTTTCTCTCTCTAGATTATTGAGTGTATTTTGTGAGTATTTAGATACTTTGAGAGTTTCTATTCATCAGAGTAAGTTTCTTTCAGCCTTATACCGGTATTCCGACCAGAAGTACTGATATTTTGAGGTAAGGGATATTATTTTCTTCTTAATGATATTATTTTCTTTAATATCATTATGCTAAAATATTGATACGAGTTTTTATCAAATTTGAAATTTTTTGTGTCGGTGTTACTATTCACGTATACGGCACTATTCACGTACACGGTACTATTCACGAATACGGCACTATTCACCAAAAAATAAAATTTTCTCTTTTTGTCCAAGATGTCTATTATGGTTACTATCTTTGATTGTATCCATGTTTTGATCTTTATTTTTGAATTCTATTTCACAATTGATTATTATGAAGTATTATTGATCTTGGATAAACTGTTATACGAATCCTTACTATTTGTCCTTCTATCTCACTGGATTCGTTCTCTTTAAGATATTTTTCGTCATCCTCAGTCCTAAATAATGATATTACTGAATATCTTTGGCCTGTAGTACAAAGATGTATGATTATTTGATGAATATCTTTGGCCTGTAGTGCAAAGATGAACAGGTGTTGAGATGAACATGACTGACAGGTGTTACAAATGAATATCTTTGGCCTGTAGTGCAAAGATGAATATTTGGATAAAGATGATTATTAATTGATGTTACAGGGATAAAATATTGATGATGGACTTTTAAATCTTAGAAGATAGTAGAATTCTTTCTCTACTTGACTCTTCTAATGGTTTGCTGTTTTCGCTGCAGTTGTTGATCTAAAACTTGTTGTCGATTATATTCTATCAGATTTTTTCCTGTTGAAGACTAACGATAATTTGTTGTATATTATCTTAGTCATAATATTCTTTACTAGGCTAGTTGAGCTCACCCTTTTTCTTTTTGTTCCATTTTTCTTCTCAGGAGGTGAGAACATAGCAGGATCTAGTCGGGGTATGGAGTGATGGTTCTAGAAAGATGTTTTAGCAGTCCTCACTATTTCTGTAAAATAGTATTTGAATAATTGTAATGAGGATTTATTTGAGTGTGGATATTGTCCAGAAGACAATATTTATATTTAAACTCACAGTATGTGTTGTCGTATTTTGCACGACAATTGTATTATTGAAGTTGTAGTTTGCTTTCTGTACCATGTATTTGATGACTCAGAATGGGTGTTGTAGACCTATTTTGGGGGCGTCACATTTGGTATCAGAGCTTAGGGATATGATCCCTGGCTGAGATGTGAGACAAGAACTAGGAGGGGAGAGACGGGGAATTCCTTCGCTAGTATGACCTGACTAAGTTTATTTGGTGTTTATTTGGTCGGTCAGAGTATAGGGATAATATATGACATGACTATTAACCCTTGTTTTATGGCAGTATTTAAGAATGACAGCTGAGAACGTTAATAATGGAGTAAATCAGACCGTGGAGACACCTTTGATTACCACCCAGGGGAACGTGCAACAGGAAGGCAATATTCCTCCTGTAAACAACGTTACCGAGCAAACGATGAATGATGGAATGTTTAGGAGCTTTTTGCAGTTCATGCAAAATCAGACGAGGGAGACTCGTGTGCAGAATACGGGTGGAAATGATAACAACGCGCGGTTTGTCACAACTAAGCAGTTTAAAGAATTGGGACCACCAGAATTTAAGGGAAAGCCGGATCCGATCATGGCGGAAACGTGGGTCAAGCAAATTACCAAGATATTCGATGTCTTGGGATGCACGGAGGAACAGAGGGTTCCATTCGCCACCTTTATGTTCCGCGGTGAGGCAGACTACTGGTGGGAGTCTGTGAAGCGTACCCAGCCTGACGCACTCAACATGTCTTGGGAAACATTTCAGAAACTGTTCAATGACAAGTACTTTCCTGAAAGTATTCGTCATATGAAGGAGGTGGAGTTTATCAGATTGGAACAAAATAACATGACGGTGTCCCAGTACGAAGCGAAGTTTACAGAGTTATTCAGGTTTGCACCTCATTTGGTCGAAAATGAGGAACGAATGACAAGGATATTTCTGAGAGGTCTAAAACCCGAGATTCGACAATATCTTATCTCTCATAAATTTTCTTTATATTCAGATGTTGTAAACAGGGCTCAATTATTAGAGCGAGATAATGAGTATGTGCAACCGAGGGACCACAACCAGGGTCATACCGGTGGCGGCAGTCATCGAAGCAATGAAAACCAGCAGGGAGGAAAACATTCGGACAAAAGCGGTAACCACTCTGGTGGTAATCGTGGTCGTGATAATAAAAGGAGCGAGTCGGTAGGAGATTTCAAGAAGAGAAAGTACAACAATGATAACGTGAAGACGTCAGCACAAACATCAACTGTTTCTAGGGGAGGAGAACGACCACCGGTCGTATGTTACAAATGTGGGAAAGAGGGACATATCATCCCAAACTGCCCACAACAATCCAAGGTATGTTATAATTGTGGAAAGAAAGGACATCGCTCGAGATTGTACTATAGTGAAACCAAGTCCAGCTGGGACGGTGACACCAAAGGCGGATACAGACAAATTAAAGTCGGCGGTTTCTGGAAGAGCGTTTGTCGTGACTGCCCAAAACGCGAGGAACCCGAACGAAAGTATAACGGGTTAGTTAATTATAAATTCTTACGAAGTTTATACCTTACTAGATACCGGTTCTACCCATTCTTTTATCTCTCTTGCTTGTGCTCAACGTTTAAACTTGACTCCGGAGAAATTAGACTTTGACCTATCTGTGGAGACTCCGTTAGGTGAAACTTTCATTACATCTACAGTTTATAAATCTTGCTTAATCCAAGTTGGCACAATCACATTACCTGTTGACCTTATCTCTTTAAAGATTTTTGCTTTTGATGTGATTTTAGGAATTGATTGGTTAACTACTCATCATGCCAAAATTGATTGTTTTCGTAAGGTTGTTAATTTTCATATTCCTAACCAACCTGTGATGCGAATTCAAGCAACCAAACCACTAAAATCAATCGCTGTCATACCAAGCCATAAAGCCATTCGTTTATTGAAAAACGGATGTCAAGCTTTCTTAGCCCATGTCATGGACTTGAACAAAAATACGTCAGATTTGAATGATATTTCTGTTGTTAGTGAATTTCCTGACGTATTTTCTGGCTTAACCCAGAGCGTGATATTGAATTTTTGTATTGATCTTCAACCCGATACAAAATCCATTTCTAAAATCTCATATGGAATAGCTCCTATTGAACTTCAGGAGTTAAAAACCCAACTACAGAAGTTGGTGCCCGAGCCTCTATCTGGTGACTTCCTTTGCTAGACTCTCCGTAAGGGACTTTATATGTGTGTGGTGGTAAAACAATTGGTGTCATTGTGACGTGCTATCCAAGATTGGGATATGAATCACAATTGAGAGCAACCAAAGTCGGTGACCAAAGTACGTAGCTTTCTGGGCTTAGCTGGTTACTATCGGAGATTCGTGGAAGGATTTTCTCAAATCGCTACTCCGTTAACTTAGCTGACTCAGAAAGATACAAAATTCGTATGGAGCGAGGAATGCGAGAAGATTTTTCAATAGCTCAAGAGGCGACTCTTTCGGAACCTGTTCTGACCATACCATCCTGGAAAAGCGAACGTGGTAGCTGACGCGTTGAGTAGAAGATTGTGCGCGAGTGCGATATTATTGAATACAAAGACCTATTTTGTATAATTTATAAATGATAGAGATAGAGTTAATGACTCTAGGGACCCACGTGATGATATACTAGTAAAATCGACTTTAATCGATAACGTTAAAGCTGCTCAAGCTACGGACATGGAGCTAATGCGTATGAAGAAGAAAGTGCAAGAAGGTGCTATTCCAGAAGCAAGAATCGATGAAGAAGGAATACTTCGAGTCAACTCCAGACTTTGTGTTCCTAACGATTTTGACTTGAAGCATAGAATAATGATGGAGGCACACAACACACCGTTTGCAATCCATCCTGGGAGTACCAAAATGTATCACGATCTTCGACATACATTTTGGTGGAGCAATATGAAAAGAGAGATCGTGGAGTTTATCTCGAGGTGTTTAACTTGTCAACGTGTAAAGGCGGAGCATCAAGTGCCAAAGGGTCCATTGCAACCACTTGAGATCCCGAAATGGAAGTGGGAACACATTACCATGGATTTCGTTACAGGTCTTCCCAAGGTTTCTCAAGGCATAGATGCGATTTGGGTTATTGTTGATAGATTAACCAAGTCTGCTCATTTCTTACCGATACGTGAGACTTATTCCCTTGAACGTCTTGCTAGTATGTACGTGAATGAGATTGTGAGATTGCATGGCATGCCAGTATCCATAGTTTCGGATCGTGACCCAAGATTCACTTCACGATTTTGGGTTAGCTTGTAGAAAGCTATGGGCACGGATTTACGATTCAGTTCGGCATACCATCCTCAAACGGTCGGACAATAAGAGAGGACTATTCAAACTCTTGAAGATCTATTAATACTTTGTGTCCTAGATCTCAAAGGGAGTTGGGATAAGTACCTACCATTGGTGGAATTCTCCTACACCAACAGTTATCAGGCGAGCATAGGTGTGGCTCCATTCGAGGCGTTGTATGGAAGAAAATGTCGTTCTCCAGTATGCTGGGACGAGGTGGGTGAAGCAACATTGTTGGGACCAGAGTTGGTACGCATTACTACAGAGAAGATCTAAACGATTCGACAACGTATACAAACGGCACAGGATCGACAAAAGAGTTATGCGGATCTTCATCGGAAGGACATGGAATTTAATATTGGGGATCATGTATTGTTACGTGTTGCACCATGGAAGGGAGTTACAAAATTTGGAAAGAGAGGAAAGCTCAATCCAAGATTTGTTGGTCCATTTGAGATTCTTGAGCGAATAGGAAATGTGGCATATAGACTCGCATTACCTCCAAGTATGTCTCGTGTTCATAATATTTTTCACATATCTATGCTTCGTAAATATGTTAAAGACCCGAACCACATTATTGAGTTAGAACTAGACGAGATAGCTGAAGATTTAACGTACGAAGAGGTACCTGTTAAGATCCTGGATAGAAAAGAGCATGTCCTACGCACAAAGGTTATACCACAAGATAAGGTTTTGTGGAGAAACCATGCTATTGAAGAAATGACCTGGGAGTTGGAATCAGAAATGAAAGCGAGGTATCCTCACCTTTTCGAAATATCAGGTACGTACGTCAATTTCGAGGACGAAATTTCATAAGGAGGGGAGGTTGTAAGACCCCAACTTATTAATGAATAAAATCAAATTTTCTCTAAATATTATTGTGAATAATAAGGGGTTAATTTGATATAATACTTTGGTTATGGGTGAAATGTACAAATTTTACAAAATAAGCAAGTGGTTATAAAATATTTATTTTGTCGGGGAATATTCGTTTGGTCGTGGAATATTCTTGCTGTCGGAGAATATTCGTACGACGGCGCAGCCTTGTGTGGGCCCCATAACGGAAAGTGATTGGATGAAGAAAACGACAAGTATAAGTTATTTACAAATAACGACGTAGTTGTTACCGTTAATACTGTTGGAATACCCGGTGTTTAAAATACAGTAGCACACGGTATTGCACCAATTATTGATTCTTACGTAAGAAGGCACTACTCAATAATTGTTACAGTAGTTATTGTTCAATATTTTATTTTATTGATTCAATAATTGCTGCGTTGATATTTTATATTATTGTTGTTTCAATAATTGTTGCTGCACAGTATTTTCCTTTATCAGATCAATAATTCATATTATTTGAATAATATTATTAGATAACATTATTGGCAATGTCTAGAAAGTTCTGTCTAAGGAGAGGTTTGATCATCTAATTGTGCGCCAGTAAGGAGAAATCCTTATTGGAAAGCCCCCTCTTTCTTGTGAACGGCCTGGTTGTCATAAATGTGATTCTGTAATATTATTTGTGAATAATTAATTATTGATTCATATGATAAGGAAATATTTATTTTATGTGGATATAAATGAGGGATATATTTTTATGGTTAAAAATGAAGGAGTTAATGTTGAGGTTTTTATCAGTATTTTTGTCGGAATGGAGGTATTAAAAATCAGAGTTTTTGAGATATTTTGCGGGGGCTATAATTTTTAATCCGACCGTTGGATCGTGGTAATTTTTGGATATGTTATACATATATAAGTTGAGTATATGTCCATAAATTTTGAACCGTTAAAAATGAACGTATGATTTATTATGAATTTTACGAGATGACTGGTTCAGAAATTGTTGAATTTTCAGAGTTAATCATTTTGGTGGAAAATTCTAGAATTGGTGGGCTCCACTCTTGGTTGGAGAAGAAATGTGCTGAGAATTTTATTCAAATGTGGTGGGTGGGAATAGTAGCAGGTAAAGCCATCAGGTTACAGGTTAAATCTGCTTCGGCGTGCTAACATTTTCTTATAAATAGAGGGCTAAGTTAGAATTAAAAATCACACCAGAAACAAGTTTTCTCTCTTTATGTTTCTAGATTATTGAGTGTATTTTGTTAGTATTTAGATACTTTGAGAGTTTCTATTCATCAGAGCAAGTTTCTTTCAGCCTTATACCGGTATTCCGACTAGAAGTACTGATATTTTGAGGTAAGGGATATTATTTTTTTCTTAATGATATTATTTTCTTCAATATCATTATGCTGAAATATTGATATGAGTTTGTATCAAATTTGAAACTTTTTGTGTCGGGGTTACTATTCACGTATACGGCACTATTCACGTATACGGTACTATTCACGAATACGGCACTATTCACCGAAAAATAAAATTTTCCCTTTTTGTCCAAGATATCTATTATGGTTACTATCTTTGATTGTATCCATGTTTTGATCTTTATTTTTGAATTCTATTTCGCAATTGATTATTATGAAGTATTATTGATCTTGGATAAACTGTTATATGAATCCCTACTATTTGTCCTTCTGTCTCACTGAATTCGTTCTCTTTAAGATATTTTTCATCATCCTCAGTCCTAAATGATGATATTACTGAATATCTTTGGCCTGTAGTACAAAGATGTATGATTACTTGATGAATATCTTTGGCCTGTAGTGCAAAGATGAACAGGTGTTGAGATAAACATGACTGACAGGTGATACAAATGAATATCTTTGGCCTGTAGTGCAAAGATGAATATTTGGATAAAGATGATTATTAATTGATGTTACAGGGATAAAATATTGATGATGGACTTTTAAATCTTAGAAGATAGTAGAATTATTTCTCTACTTGACTCTTCTAATGGTTTGCTGTTTTCGCTACAGTTGTTGATCTAAAACTTGTTGTCGATTATATTCTATCAGATTTTTTCCTGTTGAAGACTAACGATAATTTGTTGTATATTATCTTAGTCATAATATTCTTTACTGGGCTAGTTGAGCTCACCTTTTTTTTTGTTCCATTTTTCTTCTCAGGAGGTGAGAACATAGCAGGATCTAGTCGGGGTATGGAGTGATGGTTCTAGAAAGATGTTTTAGCAGTCCTCACTATTTCTGTAAAATAGTGTTTGAATAATTGTAATGAGGATTTATTTGAGTGTGAATATTATCCAAAAGACAATATTTGTATTTAAACTCACAGTATGTGTTGTCGTATTTTGCACGATAATTGTATTATTGAAGTTGTAGTTTGCTTTCTGTACCATATATTTGACGACTCAGAATGGGTGTTGTAGACCTATTTTGGGGGCGTCACATTCAGTACAGGCGATCACAAGGTTAACAATGGGGGATAAGAATATCTAGTGTTTGAGAGAGAAAATAATTCAGTTTGTTTTGTTACCTTTTTCTTCGTGTGATCCTTGCTCATATACACTCTATCCAGTTTTTGTGCCACCCACCCCCCACTAGCACAGTTCCCCACTCCTAGTCACGTTAGCCGAATACAGGCAGCTCACCTGCTCCATCCTTTCCCAGTTTGCCACTGCCGGCCGATTAGATCCCATCCGCATTAATGTATGGTAGAGATCACAGTCAACTGTCATATTCTTTCATCATTACCGGTCAAAGATGTAGATATTTAAATATGCAATGGGTCGATCCAGCATTCCAGCCCAAATCTTACAAGATTCAATAAAAGTAATTCATTGAATTGACCCAATATATAAGATATTATGATTCAAGGGAGGAGCCTAACCGGTCTGGCCCAATACGAAAAGTATCATGACCCAACATTGCCCCCCAGTCTTTTATTAAACAGGATGTTTAATGGAAAACTGTAAATAATATATGTCTATAATAACGATGAGAAGTTCAATAAGCAGCTCACCGAGGCCCAAATGATAAATACCAGTGTAAGACCCCGAATTTTATGAAATAAAAGTATTCAATTTTTCTTATAATTACAATTCAGTAAATGGTTAAATTGATAAAAAGTTAAAGTTATGGGTGAAATGTAAAAACTTTTCAAAATACGCAATTGGTTATAAAATATTCATTGTTGTCGGGGAATATTCGTTTGGTCGTGGAATATTCTTTCTGTCGGGGAATATTCGTACGACGGCGCAGTCATTTGTGGGTCCCATAACAGAATAACTGTCGGATGAAAAAAATGACAAATTTAAATTTTTATAATTAACGGCGTAGTTGTTACCGCTAACACTGTTGGAATGCCCGGTGGTTAAAATACAGTAATACGCGTGATTGCACAGTAGCACACGGTATTGCACAGTATTGTTGAATTATTGATCCTTACATAAGAAGGCACTACTCAATAATTGTTACAGTAATTACTGTTCAATATTTTATTTTATTGATTCAATAATTGCTGCGTTGATAGGTTATATTATTATTGATTCAATAATTGTCACTGCACAGTATTTCCCATTATCAGATCAATAATTCATATTATTTGAATAATATTATTAGATAACATTATTGGCAGTATCTAGAAAGTTCTGTCAAGGAGAGGTTTGGTCACCTAATTGCGCGCCAGTAAGGAGAAATTCTTATTGGAAAGTCCCTTCTTTCTTGGGAACTGTTTGGTTGTCATTATTGTGATTCTGTAATATTATTTGTGAATAATTAATTATTGATTTATATGATAATGAAATATTTATTTGATGTGGATATAAATGATGGATTTATTTATGTGGTTATAAATGAAGAAATTAATGTTGAGGTGTTTTATCAGTATTTTTGTCGGAATGGAGGTATTAAAAATCAAATTAAGATTTTTGAGATATTTTACGGGGGTTATAATTTTTAATCTGACCATTGGATCGTTGTGATTTTTGGATATGTTATACATATATAAGTTGAGTATATGTTCACAAATTTTGAACCGTTAAAAATGAACGAATGATTTGTTATGAATTTTAAGAGGTGACTGATTCGGAAATTAGGTTTATAAATGATTTTGGTGGAAAATTCTAGAAATGGGTGGGCCCTACTTTTGGTTATTGGGGAAGATGGCTGATTTTTAGTGGGTGAAATAGTAGCAGGTAAAGCCATCAGGTTGCAGGTCAAGTCTGCTTCGGCGTGCTAACATTTTCCTATAAATAGAGGGCTAAGTTAGAATTGAAAATCACACCAGAAACATAAGCTTTCTCTCTTTCTCTCTCTATATTATGAAGCATATTTTGTGAGTATTCAGATACTTTGAGAGTTGCTATTCAGTGCAAGTTTCCTTCGGCTTTGCATTCCAGTCAGAAATACTGCACTTTTGATGTAAGGGAAAGTAAGGGATAGTAAGAGATTTTAAGGGTTGTTATATTTTTTATTTTCGTAATTTTTCTGACCTTCAAAAATTTTGAAAAAATTTGAAATGATATTTTGATGAGTTTTCTTGATTGTGTCCAAAAATGGTGATTTTTGGATGTATAGATTAAGAGTTATGAATTTTATAAGAAAAGACTATTTTAAAAGTAACCGCTTATAACTCCTTGTGGTTAACTCCAAAATTGATAAATTTTTTTTTAAAAGTATATCTATATAATATCAGTGTACTCTGTGAATTTTGGAATTTTTGGATAAAAGTACAATTTATGTTAAATATCTAAATATTCGGCGGTTTTGGCCATATGAAAAATAATAAATGAGTTTTAAAAATTCTGAAAAAAATATATGTTCAATATGGGACTATATTCTGATAAATCCCAGAAAAGAAATATTTTTAGAATTGATTTGGTATTTTTTATAAAAATAGACTAGTTATGAGTAAATGAATTAAATATGTTATGTGAAGTAAGAAAATTGAAAAATAGGATTTTATGGCTTGAAAATTCTATATGAGGTATATGCAGATTTTTGATGAGGGTTTTGGTTATTGGTAATGAAATCTTATGAGTTTGACATTTTAGGATGATTAAATGCATTATTTAGTAGAGTGTAAACAATTAAAATAAATTTTTATAAATTTAAGAAATGTTATTCTTTCAATATCATTATACTGAAATATTGGTACAAATTTTATTGTAAAATTTTTATCTTTTTGTGTCGGGTTTACTATTTATGAGTTACTATTCACGAGTTACTATTCATGAGTTACTATTCACGAGTTACTATTTATGGGTTACTATTCACGAGTTACTATTTATGACAAAATTGGTTTCTTTTTCTGACCAAATTATAGTTGAGTTATGAATATTACTCTTGAGATTAAATCTATATGTTGATTATATTGATTTTATTATCATATATAACATTTTTATAACCCTAATGATGATATTTCTCTTTGATTTGAGTGTAAAGATGGGTAAATTTTTGGTATAATCATGACTATGGATTCTTTTTGGCCAGTAGTGCAAAATTGAATTGTTTACTGGTATGATCATGACCATTGAATTTATAAATGAATATCTTTAGCTTAAGTGCAAAGGTGAAATAATCAACATGGTTATAATTATTGTTTATATAAATTCTGAAATGATTATATATTTCTTTGAGATATTAATATATTTGGCCTGTAGTGCAAATATGAACTATTGATGAATATATTTGGCCTGTAGTGCAAATATGAACTGTTGAGGAATATTTTTGGCCTGTAGTGCAAAGATGAATTGTTGATGAATATCTTTGGCCCGTAGTGCAAAGATGATCTGTTGTTGAATATCTTTGGCCTGTAGTGCAAAGATGGTCTGTTGATGAATATCTTTGGTCGTAGTGCAAAGATGAAATTGTTAGTATGATTATAAACAGGAACTGTGATTTGGTATAACCATGATCTTTGATGTTTCAGGTAAAGACATATGAGAAAAATTATCTTCGTCTTGGATGCGAAGAGGAATTTAGAATTACAATTATGATTATGAGTTATTCATATAATTGTGAAAAGGAACCGTTGATTAATGTTACAGGGATAAAAAATTATTGGTAGACTTTTAATGTGGAGAAGATAATAGACTTTATGGTCTATTTTACTCTTCTAATGGTTTGTTCGTTCCGCTGCAATTATGGTTGAAAATTTTTATCATCTACCATATGTTTTAAATATCTGATTTAATTCTGTTGAAAGCTATTGATAATTTATTTATCTTTAGTCATGATATTCTTTACTGGGCTAGTTGTGCTCACCCTTCTGTTTCACAATTCATTTCAGGTAATAAGAGTGTAGCTGAGTCGAGCGGGGGTAACAAGGGAATAGAACGGTGGTCATCATTTAGTAGCTATATTTGGTGAATAAAATAGGGTGAGGCGAACCCAACGTTAGAAGGGTATTTTGTCACTATCACACAAGATGTCTAATGATATACAACCTCGTGTCATCATAAGACATGATTGTGCTCATCCACTTGTTGAGTATATTTACGAGCACTACCTATATAATCTTAGTGTTTGTTTGAAGTATAATTCTCAATTAGAGACAGTGGAGCTAATGATATGTCAAGACAAGACTCACCATTGGGAAGAATATGATAGTAATCTTCTCATTTTTCTTTGGGGTATATTGGGTCAACCAAGGATAATTCTGTGGCCATATGATATCTATCACAACCTAGACGCATGGCCTCCCATGTACGAAGGTTTCCTTGAGCATTTCTCAAAGATTTTAATTTCTAAAACAGTTTTTGACTATACCTTTATGTAAGGTGTCATTGTGACGTGCTATCCAAGGTTGGGATAAGAGTCACAGTTGGTATATATTTGTATCCAAACTCACAGCACATATGTTGTTGTATTTTACACGATAATTATTGTAATAAAGTTGTAGTTATTTTCTGTACCATGTAATTGGCGACTCAGAATGGGTTGGATTGAATGGACCTATTTTGGGGTTGTTACATTTTGGTATCAGAGTTATAAGTAAAGAGCCCCAAGCCTCTCGCTGGTGACTTTCTGTTGATGGGGGATGCACCGAAGCCAGACTCTCCGTAGGGGACGCCGTTCTGCGGTGGCAAACTGATAGGTATCAATGTAAGGTGCTGACATAGGTTGGTGTCCAGAGTTACATTTTGGTATCAGAGCTTAGGGATATGATCTCTGGCGGAGATCGGGAAATAGAACTAGGAGGGGAGAGATGAGTAAATCCTTCGCTAGTGTGTCCTACCTAAGCTTATTTGTTGGTCAGTCATAATATCGAGATATTATGTGATATGTTATTTTGTTAAATTTATCCTTGTTTTGAAGCTATATTCTAGAATGATATCTAAAATACAGGAGATGAGCAATGGAGAAATCATGATGAAAGGGAAGATGGAATCTGAAATGAAAGCAAGGTATTCTCAACTCTTTGAAATACCAGGTACGTAAATTCCTTGTGGTTAATTCCAAAATTGATGAAATTTTTATTGGGAGTACATGTGTATGATAGAAGTATACTCTGTAAATTTCAGAATTTTTGGACAAAAGTATAATTTTTGATAAATGTCTAAATATTCGGTGGTTTTGGCCATATGAAAAATAGTAAATGAGTTTTAAAAATTCTGAGAAAAATATATGTTCAATATTGGACTATATTATGCTAAATCCCAGAAAAGAAATATTTTTGGAACTGATTTGGTATTTTTCATGAAAATGGTCTAGTTATGAGTAAATGAATTAAATATGTTTTGTGAAGAAAGAAAATTGGAAAATAGGATTTTATGGCTTGAGAATCCTATATGAGGTATATGCAGATTTTTGATGAGAGTTTTGATTATTGATGATGAAATTGTAAGAGTTGGCATTTTGTGATGATTAAATGCATTAATTAGTAAAGTGTAAACAATTAAAATAAATTGTTTATAAATTTAAGTAATGTTATTCTTTCAATATCATTATACCGAAATATTGGTATGGATTTTATTGTGGAATTTCTATCTTTTGTGTCGGGGTTACTATTCATGAGTTACGAATATTACTCTTGAGATTAAAACTATATGTTGATCATATTATTTTTATCATCATATATAACATTTTTATAACCCTGATGTTAAAATTCTCTTTCACTGGAGTGTAAAGATGGGTAGATTATTGGTATGATCATGACTAGGGTTCTCTTTGGCCTGTAGTGCAAAGTTGAATTGTGACTGGTATGATCATGACCATTGAATTTATAATTGAATATCTTAAGCTTAAGTGCAAAGGTGAATTGATCAACATGGTTATAATTATTGTTTATATAAATTCTGAAATGATTATATATTTCTTTGAGATATGAATATATTTGGCCTGTAGTGCAAATATGAATTATTGATGAATATCTTTGGCATGTAGTGCAAAGATGGCCTGTTGATGAATATCTTTGGCCTGTAGTGCAAAGATGAACTGTTGTTGAATATCTTTGGCCCGTAGTGCAAAGATGGTTTGTTGATGAATATCTTTGGCCCGTAGTGCAAAGATGGATTTGTTAGTATGATTATAAACAGGAACTGTGATTTGGTATAACCATGATCTTTGATGTTTCAGGTAAAGACAGGTGATGAAAATATTCTTCGTCCTGGGTGCGAAGAAAAATTTATAGTCACAATTATGATTATGAGTTATTCATATGATTGTGAAAAGGAACTGTTGAGTGATGTTACATGGATAAAATATTGTTGGTGAATTTTTAACATGGAGAAGATAATAGACTTATTAGTCTATTTGACTCTTCTAATGGATTGCTCGTTCCGCTGCAACTATGGTTGAAATTTTTATCATTTACCATATGTTCTAAATCTCTGATTTATTATTGATGAAGGCTATTGATAATTGAATTATCTTTAGTCATGATATTCTTTACTGAGCTAGTTGTGCTCACCCTTTTACTTCACAATTTCTTTCAGGTAATAAGAGTGTAGCTGGATCGAGCGAGGGTAACGGGGAAATAGAACGGTGGTCTCTAGCTGTGGATGTTCTCCCGAAGCAGTATAGAAAAGTTCATTTAGTAGTTATATTTGGTGAATCCAATAGGGTAAGGTGTACCCAACGTTGGAAGGGTGGTTTGCCACTATCATACAAGATGTCTAACGACATACAACCTCGTGTCATCATAAGACAGGGATGTGCTCATCCACTTGCTGAGTATATATACGAGCACTACCTATATAATCTTGGTGTTTGTTTAAAGTATAATTCTCAATTAGAGATAGTAGAGATAATGATATGTCAAGAGAAGACTCACCATTGGGAAGAATATGATAGTAATCTTCTCGTTTTTCTTTGGGGTCTATTGGGTAAACCAAGGATAATTCTGTGGCCATATGATATCTATCATAACCTAGAAGCATGGGCTCCCATGTACGAAGGTTTCCTTGAGCACTTCCCAAAGATTCTAATTTCTAAAATAATTTTTGACTATACCTTTATGTAAGGTGTCATTGTGAGGTGATGTCCACGGTTGGAACACGAGTCACATTTGGTATATATTTATATCCAAACTCACAACATATGTGTTGTTGTATTTTGCACGACAATTGTTGTAATAAAGTTATAGTTATTTTCTGTACCATGTATTTGGCGACTCAGAATAGGTTGGATGGAATGGATCTATTTTGGGGTCGTTACAGTTATAAAATATTCATTGTTGTCGGGGAATATTCGTTTGGTCGTGGAATATTCTATCTGTCAGGGAATATTCGTACGACGGCGCAGTCATTTGTGGCCACATAACAGAATAACTGTCGGATGAAGAGAATGACAAATTTGAATTTTTATAATTAACGGCGTAGTTGTTACCGCTAACACTGTTGGAATACCCGGTGGTTAAAATACAGTAATACGCGTGGTTGCATAGTAGCACACAGTATTGCACAGTATTGTTAAATTATTGATCCTTACGTAAGAAGGCACTACTCAATAATTGTTACAGTAATTACTGTTCAATATTTTATTTTATTGATTCAATAATTGCTGCGTTGATAGGTTATATTATTGTTGATTCAATAATTATCACTGCACAGTATTTCCAATTATCAGATCAACAATTCATATTATTTGAATAATATTATTAGATAACATTATTGGCAGTGTCTAGAAAGTTCTGTCAAGGAGAGGTTTGGTCACCTAATTGCGCGCCAGTAAGGAGAAATTCTTATTGGAAAGCCCCCTCTTTCCTGGGAACTGCCTGGTTGTCATTATTGTGATTCTGTAATATTATTTGTGAATAATTAATTGTAAGACCCCGAATTTTATGAAATAAAAGTATTCAATTTTTCTTATAATTACTATTCAGTAAATGGTTAAATTGATAAATGTTAAAGTTAAGGGTGATATATGATTTTTTTTCAAAATACACAAGTAGTTATAAAATAATCATTGTTGTCGGGGAATATTCGTTTGGTCGTGGAATATTCTTTCTGTCGGAGAATATTCGTACGACGGCGCAGCTATTTGTGGGCCCCATAACGAATAACTGTCGGGTGAAGGAAAACGATAAATTTGAGTTTTTACAAATAACGACGTAGTTGTTACTGTTAACACTGTTGGAATACCCGGTGGTTAAAATACAGTAATACGCGTTATTGCACAGTAGCACACGGTATTGCACAGTATTTTTAAAATTATTGATTCTTACGTAAGAAGGCACTACTCAATAATTGTTACAGTAATTACTGTTCAATATTTTATTTTATTGATTCAATAATTGCTACGTTGAAATTTTATATTATTGTTGTTCAATAATTGTTGTTGCACAGTATTTTCCATTATCAGATCAATAATTCATATTATTTGAATAGTATTATTAGATAGCATTATTGGCAATGTCTAGAAAGTTCTGTCTAAGGAGAGGTTTGGTCATCTAATTGCGCGCTAGTAAGGAGAAATCCTTATTGGAAAGCCCCCTCTTTCCTGGGAACGGCCTGGTTGTCATAAATGTGATTCTGTAATATTATTTGTGAATAATTAATTATTGATTCATGTGATAAGAAAATATTTATTTTATGGGGATATAAATGAGGGATATATTTTTGTGGTTAAAAATGAAGGAGTTAATGTTGAGATTTTTATCAGTATTTTTATCGGAATGGAGGTATTAAAAATCAGGGTTTTTGAGATATTTTGCGGGGGTTATAATTTTTAATCCGACCGTTGGATCGTGGTAATTTTTGGATATGTTATACATATATAAGTTGAGTATATGTCCACAAATTTTGAACCGTTAAAAATGAACGTATGATTTGTTATGAATTTTACGAGATGACTGGTTCAGAAATTGTTGAATTTTCGGAGTTTATCATTTTGGTGGAAAATTCTAGAATTGGTGGGCCCCACTTGTGGTTGGTGAAGAAATGTGCTGAATTATATTTCAAATGTGGTGGGTGGGAATAGTAGCAGGTAAAGCCATCAGGTTGCAGGTTAAACCTACCAAAATTTTCCTATAAATAGAGGGCTAAGTTAGAATTGAAAATCACACCAGAAACATAAGCTTTCTCTCTTTCTCTCTCTATATTATGAAGTATATTTTGCGAGTATTTAGATACTTTGAGAGTTGCTATTCAGTGCAAGTTTTCTTCGGCTTTGCAATCCAGTCAGAAGTACTGCTCTTTTGAGGTAAGGGATAGTAAGGGATAGTAAGGGATAATAAGGGATTTTAAGGGTTGTTATGATTTTCAGTTTCGTAATTTTTCTGATCTTCAAAAATTCTGGAAAAATTTAAAATGATATTTTGATTAGTTTTATTGATTGTGTCCAAAAATGGTGATTTTTGGATGTATAGATTAAGAGTTATGAATTTTACGGGAAAAGACTATTTTAAAAGTAACCGCTTATAATTCCTTGTGGTTAATTCCAAAATTGATGAAATTTTTATTGGGAGTACATGTGTATGATAGAAGTATACTCTGTAAATTTCAGAATTTTTGGACAAAAGTATAATTTTTGATAAATGTCTAAATATTCGGTGGTTTTGGCCATATGAAAAATAGTAAATGAGTTTTAAAAATTCTGAAAAAAATATATGTTCAATATTGGACTATATTATGCTAAATCCCAGAAAAGAAATATTTTTGGAACTGATTTGGTATTTTTCATGAAAATGGTCTAGTTATGAGTAAATGAATTAAATATGTTTTGTGAAGAAAGAAAATTGGAAAATAGGATTTTATGGCTTGAGAATCCTATATGAGGTATATGCAGATTTTTGATGAGAGTTTTGATTATTGATGATGAAATTGTAAGAGTTGACATTTTGTGATGATTAAATGCATTAATTAGTAAAGTGTAAACAATTAAAATAAATTGTTTATAAATTTAAGTAATGTTATTCTTTCAATATCATTATACCGAAATATTGGTATGGATTTTATTGTGGAATTTCTATCTTTTGTGTCGGGGTTACTATTCATGAGTTACGAATATTACTCTTGAGATTAAAATTATATGTTGATCATATTATTTTTATCATCATATATAACATTTTTATAACCCTGATGTTGAAATTCTCTTTCACTGGAGTATAAAGATGGATAGATTATTGGTATGATCATGACTAGGGTTCTCTTTGGCCTGTAGTGCAAAGTTGAATTGTGACTGGTATGATCATGACCATTGAATTTATAATTGAATATCTTAAGCTTAAGTGCAAAGGTGAATTGATCAACATGGTTATAATTATTGTTTATATAAATTCTGAAATGATTATATATTTCTTTGAGATATGAATATATTTGGCCTGTAGTGCAAATATGAATTGTTGATGAATATCTTTGGCATGTAGTGCAAAGATGGCCTGTTGATGAATATCTTTGGCCTGTAGTGTAAAGATGAACTGTTGTTGAATATCTTTGGCCCGTAGTGCAAAGATGGTTTGTTGATGAATATCTTTGGCCCGTAGTGCAAAGATGGATTTGTTAGTATGATTATAAACAGGAACTGTGATTTGGTATAACCATGATCTTTGATGTTTCAGGTAAAGACAGGTAATGAAAATATTCTTCGTCCTGGGTGCGAAGAAAAATTTATAGTCACAATTATGATTATGAGTTATTCATATGATTGTGGAAAGGAACTGTTGAGTGATGTTACATGGATAAAATATTGTTGGTGAATTTTTAACATGGAGAAGATAATAGACTTATTAGTCTATTTGACTCTTCTAATGGATTGCTCGTTCCGCTGCAACTATGGTTGAAATTTTTATCATTTACCATATGTTCTAAATCTCTGATTTATTATTGATGAAGGCTATTGATAATTTAATTATCTTTAGTCATGATATTCTTTACTGAGCTAGTTGTGCTCACCCTTTTGCTTCACAATTCCTTTCAGGTAATAAGAGTGTAGCTGGGTCGAGCGGGGGTAACAAGGGAATAGAACGGTGGTCATCATTTAGTAGTTATATTTGGTGAAGAAAATAGGGTGAGGCGAACCCAACGTTGGAAGAGTGTTTTGTCACTATCATACAAGATGTCTAATGACATATAACCTCGTGTCATCATCGGACAGGATTGTGCTCATCCACTTGCTGAGTATATCTATGGGCACTACCTATATAATCTTGGTGTTTGTTTGAAGTATAATTCTCAATTAGAGACAGTGGAGATAATGATAAGTCAAGAGAAGACTCACCATTGGGAAGAATATGATAGTAATCTTTTCGTTTTTCTTTGGGGTCTATTGGGTCAACCAAGGATAATTCTGTGGCCATATGATATCTATCATAACCTAGACGCGTGGCCTCCCATGTACGAAGGTTTCTTTGAGCACTTCCCAAAGATTCTAATTTCTAAAACAGTTTTTGACTATACCTTTATGTAAGGTGTTATTGTGAGGTGATGTACACGGTTGGAACATGAGTCACATTTGGTATATATTTGTATCCAAACTCACAGCATATGTGTTGTTGTATTTTGCACGACAATTGTGGTAATAAAGTTGTAGTTATTTTCTGTACCATGTATTTGACGACTCAGAATGGGTTGGGTGGAATGGACCTATTTTGGGGTCGTTACATTAATTATTGATTTATATGGTAATAAAATATTTATTTGATGTGGATATAAATGATGGATTTATTTATGTGGTTATAAATGAAGGAATTAATGTTGAGGTGTTTTATTAGTATTTTTGTCGGAATGGAGGTATTAAAAATCTAATTAGGGTTTTTAAGATATTTTACGGGGGTTATAATTTTTAATCTGACCGTTGGATCGTTGTGATTTTTAGATATGTTATACATATATAAGTTGAGTATATGTTCACAAATTTTGAACCGTTAAAAATGAACGAATGATTTGTTATGAATTTTAAGAGGTGACTGATTCAGAAATTAGGTTTATAAATGATTTTGGTGGAAAATTCTAGAAATGGGTGGGCTCCACTTTTGGTTGTTGGGGAAGATGGCTGATTTTTGGTGGGTGAAATAGTAGCAGGTAAAGCTATCAGGTTGCAGGTCAAGTCTGCTTCGGCGTGCTAACATTTTCCTATAAATAGAGGACTAAGTTAGAATTGAAAATCACACCAGAAACATAAGCTTTCTCTCTTTCTCTCTTTATATTATGAAGCATATTTTGTGAGTATCTAGATATTTTGAGAGTTGCTATTCAGTGCAAGTTTCCTTCGACTTTGCATTCCAGTCAGAAATACTGCACTTTTGAGGTAAGGGATAGTAAGAGATATTAAGAGATTTTAAGGGTTGTTATGTTTTTTATTTTCGTTATTTTTCTGACCTTCAAAAATTTTGAAAAAATTTGAAATGATATTTTGATGAGTTTTTTTGATTGTGTCCAAAAATGGTGATTTTTGGATGTTTAGATTAAGAGTTATGAATTTTATAAGAAAAGACTATTTTAAAAGTAACCGCTTATAACTCCTTGTGGTTAACTCCAAAATTGATAAAATTTTTATTGAAAGTATATCTATATAATATCAGTGTACTCAGTGAATTTTGAAATTTTTGGATAAAAGTACAATTTATGATAAATGTCTAAATATTCGGCGGTTTTGGCCATATGAAAAATAGTAAATGAGTTTAAAAAATTCTGAGAAAAATATATGTTCAATATGGGACTATATTCTGATAAATCCCAGGAAAAAAATATTTTTAGAACTGATTTGATATTTTTCATAAAAATAGGTTAGTTATGAGTAAATGAATTAAATATGTTATGTGAAGTAAGAAAATTGAAAAATATGATTTTATGGCTTGAAAATCCTATATGAGGTATATGCAGATTTTTGATGAGGGTTTTGGTTATTGGTAATGAAATCTTATGAGTTTGACATTTTAGGATGATTAAATGCATTATTTAGTAAAGTGTAAACAATTAAAATAAATTATTTATAAATTTAAGAAATGCTATTCTTTCAATATCATTATACCGAAATATTGGTATGAATTTTATTGTAAAATTTCTACCTTTTTGTGTCGGGTTTACTATTCATGAGTTACTATTCACGAGTTACTATTCACGAGTTACTATTTATGAGTTACTATTCACGAGTTAATATTCATGACAAAATTGGTTTCTTTTTCTGACCAAATTATAGTTGAGTTATGAATATTACTTTTGAGATTAAATCTATATGTTGATTATATTGATTTTATTATCATATATAACATTTTTATAATCCTAATGATGATATTTCTCTTTGATTTGAGTGTAAAGATGGGTAGATTTTTGGTATAATCATGACTATGGATTCTCTTTGACCAGTAGTGTAAAGTTGAATTGTTGACTGGTATGATCATGACCATTGAATTTATAAATGAATATCTTTAGCTTAAGTGCAAAGGTGAAATGATCAACATGGTTATAATTATTGTTTATATAAATTCTGAAATGATTATATATTTCTTTGAGATATTAATATATTTGGCCTGTAGTGCAAATATGAACTATTGATGAATATATTTGGCCTGTAGTGCAAATATGAACTGTTGAGGAATATCTTTGGCCTGTAGTGCAAAGATGAATTGTTGATGAATATCTTTGGCCCGTAGTGCAAAGATGACCTGTTGTTGAATATCTTTGGCCTGTAGTGCAAAAATATGGTCTGTTGATGAATATCTTTGGCCGTAGTGCAAAGATGAAATTGTTAGTATGATTATATACAGGAACTGTGATTTGGTATAACCATGATCTTTGATGTTTCAGGTAAAGACATGTGAGAAAAATTATCTTCGTCCTGGATGCGAAGAGGAATTTAGAATTACAATTATGATTATGAGTTATTCATATAATTGTGAAAAGGAACTATTGATTAATGTTACAGAGATAAAACATTATTGGTGAACTTTTAATATGGAGAAGATAATAGACTTTATGGTCTATTTGACTCTTCTAATGGTTTGCTCGTTCCGCTGTAATTATGGTTGAAAATTTTTATCATCTACCATATGTTTTAAATATCTGATTTAATTCTGTTGAAGGCTATTGATAATTTATTTATCTTTAGTCATGATATTCTTTACTGGGCTAGTTGTGCTTACCCTTCTGTTTCACAATTCATTTCAGGTAATAAGAGTGTAGCTGAGTCGAGCGGGGGTAACAAGGGAATAGAACGGTGGTCATCATTTAGTAGTTATATTTGGTGAATAAAATAGGGTAAGGCGAACCCAACGTTGGAAGGGTATTTTGTCACTATCACACAAGATATCTAATGATATACAACCTCGTGTCATCATAAGACATGATTGTGCTCATCCACTTGCTGAGTATATTTACGAGCACTACCTATATAATCTTGGTGTTTGTTTGAAGTATAATTCTCAATTAGAGACAGTGGAGATAATGATATGTCAAGAGAAGACTCACCATTGGGAAGAATATGATAGTAATCTTCTCGTTTTTCTTTGGGGTATATTAGGTCAACCAAGGATAATTCTGTGGCCATATGATATCTATCACAACCTAGACGCATGACCTCATATGTACGAAGGTTTCCTTGAGCACTTCCCAAAGATTTTAATTTCTAAAACAGTTTATTACTATACCTTTATGTAAGGTGTCATTGTGACGTGCTATCCAAGGTTGGGATAAGAGTCACAGTTGGTATATATTTGTATCCAAACTCACAGAATATATGTTGTTGTATTTGACACGATAATTGTTGTAATAAAGTTGTAGTTATTTTCTGTACCATGTAATTGGCGACTCAGAATGGGTTGGATGGAATGGACCTATTTTGGGGTCGTTACAACCAGTCAATAATTTAAATAAAACCGGAGGCCCATTAGAGAAGTCCAACCTGATTAAAACTTAGGACCAAAAATGGACGCTACCCCTTCCAATTCACCATCATTGTATGCAATTAATGCGCCGCCCTCGAGTCTCGTGGAAAATTTGAAAAGACAATTAGTATAAAAACCCTGTTCCCCAAAACTTGACAGTTTTACCAACCATTTGAAATTTCAGTTGTCTTCTTGTTATCTTCTTCCTTTCGATTTCTCCTCTACCTGCAAAATCTCAGCAATGGCGTCCTAGAGTTCAGATGATTCCATCCCATCGCCGCCATCCCCATCTCCACCATTCCTCCTCCTACGAACACTGCCAAAGCGGCTTCGACCTCAAACCCCCAATCAACCACTTCCCTAAGCAAGAATACATCACCACAACCTCTACCTAACCCTTCCGAATTTTTTAAGGATGAAGAGCAATACCCTCATGCCAACACCCTTTCCACAGTTACTGAGACCGAGCTTGGTAATATTCGGATTCGTTACCATATTCCGGATACTCACAGAGTGAGGATTGCAGCAGCTCACGAGAGAATGTACCAACGACCCAACGGTTGGACCGTTGTCCCGGTAACACTCTTGGATAAGGGGGTTAGATTTCCCCTTCACTCCTTTTTGGTTACCCTTCTAGGGTTTATTGGAGTTGGGTTCGCACAATTGGTACCGAATTCATATATCCACATTCTGACCTACATCGCATTCTGCTATGAAATAGGAGTTCCACCTACAGTCGATTCATTCTTCACCCTTTTCTCAGTCGGGAAGTCTCGGGAACTAGGTTTCAAGGTGCTGAGCAAAATAGCCCCCAAGCCCAATGCCAGAATCGAGAAACGACCTCTAATGGACACTCCTTCAAGCAACCGAGGATGGCACAATAGATGGTTCTTTGTTAATGGACCCGAAATCTCCTTCATTCCGGACTGGACTACTTCTGATAGCGTCTTTGCAGACTTCGGAGACATATCCGAGGAGCGTGTAAGAAAAATGACACGTATTATAGAGAAGATACCCCTGAAGGAATGAAGCTTCGGACTCCTAAGCAAACAAGCGTGGTTGTACGACCACAAATGTGAGTTTTGACTTATACCAATGTAAAGTTTATTGATTTATACTAGTAATGTCTAAATTGCTACTTTGTCCATACAGTGTCTCTTATCAAACCAACCTCAATCGACCGAAAAGATCTGGACAGATATCTCTCCGGTAAACCTTCATCACCTCCTACCGAGATTCCAACTGAGGAGCCTTTGACTTCCGAGGACCAAGATGTTGAGACCCAATCTGCCGACTTCATCGCTGAAGAGGAACCTAGCCAAACTCAAAGAAAGAAGAGGGCTAGCCGAAAACCCAGATCAATTCCTCAAGGCACTCAATCAACTTCCACCACAAGTTTGATTGATATGGCCGCAACCGAATGAATGCAAGCCCTTCACATCAAGAAGAGGAGGACCAAGGTAACCCCCTTATCTGCCGACGAACTCCGGATTCCCATTGTCGAAGTTGATCCTCCCATCGTCATCCCAGTGGAAATACAAGTTTCTGATGAAGAGCTTGAAGGATAAACCGAGTCTTCAACTCTGTCACGCAAAAGAAAACAGCCTTCGGATGAACAACTGCCACCACCCACAGGACCCACTCCTGTTCAACCTCAGCCTTCTTTCGGTTCGCCTGAACACTCTCCATCACGACCTTCTTATTCGGAATTCAAGCGTGAAGCGATGGCATCTCCTACGGTATGGCCCGAATTCAATAGGAACTTTCCCTTCCAACTATTTGACTCGTTTGTCAGGAATTCCGATGATCATCGGTTCGGGAACAGCTCTCTTGTAGACCTGATTGACGAAGGGATGATGTACCAGGCCAAAGTAACTTTAATCCTTTATACCTTTATTTTATTCTGTGGAACTTTTTAACTGATACTGAATATGCACAGGCAAACGCTGTCTTCGGGCGCTTCCATCCTAAATATAAAGAAGCTGAAGTCGAAGAAGACGCAGCCAGACGAGAGAATGTTATTCTGAAGTCGGCCTTGAGCAAAGAGAGAAGTGACCATGAGACTTCTCTCTTCAATAATGAATGCCTCCAAAAAGATCTGAATAAACTAAAGGAGAAAATGGAGACAGTAGAGGCCACTCACCGAATAGCTGAGGCCAATCATCGAACCATCACTGATATGAACGCGGACCTGGTTCATAGAAACGAAATCCTCGTTGAGAAGAACGAGACTCTTGTGAAAACCCAGAAGAGTTTGGCGTTGCAAGTAAATGAGCTCGAGGCTAAAGAGTCACGGATTATGAAGGAACGAGCGAAGGAACGAGTGACTTTTGAAGAAAAGCTTCGGGAGCTTCGTGCCTTGAGAGATCTAGGTCCTCCCCTGACCGAAGATCTTCGAAAAGAAATTCAAGAAAAATATCGAAAATCGGCTGAGTTGAATGAGAAGATCGTTCAGATGTTCTCCGATGGGTATGATGAATGCCGAAGCAAGGACATGGCAAAACTTGTTACCGCCAAGATTGATCCAGCCATTCTCGACTCCTCCGAAAACAAAGCTGACGCCTGAAGATGATTTTCCTTTAGCCATAGGATTTATGTAAAAATGTCTATCTTTTTGTAGTCAATCTTGCATAAATGAAATATTAACTTTATTCCTTGTTACTCCTTTACATTTACTCTTTTGTCAATACTTCGATATCAATTAACTTGAGAAATGTGCAAGCTCTTATTCGAACTTAATTTGAACTGTTAGTAAATAACTAAACAAGTCATAAAATAGAAAAGATCAAGTCAAGTAATAATGCTATCCGAACTCAACACTTAGACAAAATCAGGTAATAAAGTAATGTAATACTTATTCGTTACCGAAGTGTGAGGTAGATATGCTTCATAGGGAATTTGTTTACCACGAAGGGCCTAACAAACCCACATGGCTACACCGACCAAATAGGCTACCATCAAATGGTCAGCAAGTCCACCCGAACCTCTTTACACCGATGAAGTTTGCCTACCACGAAGGGCCTGACAAATTCATAAGGACCACTTGCCGAAAAGGCTACCATCGAATGACCAGCGATTCCACCCGAACCTCCTTACACCGATGAAGTTTGCCTACCACGAAGGGCCTGATAAATTCATAAGGACCACCTGCCGAAAAGGCTACCATCGAATGGCCAGCGATTCCACCCGAACCTCCTTACACCGATGAAGTTTGCCTACCACGAAGGGCCTGACAAATTCATAAGGACCACCCGCCGAAAAGGCTACCATCGAATGGCCAGCGAGTCCGCCCGAACCTCCTTACACCGATGAAGTTTGCCTACCACGAAGGGCCTGACAAATTCATAAGGACCACATGCCGAAAAGGCTACCATCGAATGGCCAGCGAGTCCACCCGAACCTCCTTACACCGATGAAGTTAACAACAACGAATAGAAGACTCATTGAGAAAAAAAATCTTTTATTGATGATGATTCAAAAATTTACAGACTTCCAGTATACTGACACTGTATTTATTGAAAGTACTTCCGAAGCCTGCCAGCATGTCAAGTATTCTTGATTTCTGATCCGTCCAATGCTCTCAAACGATAAGTCCCCGAGTTTGGTACTTCAACAACTTCATATGGTCCTTCCCAATTTGGCATCAGCTTCCCCAAATCCTGAGACTTAGATGCTTCGACTTCCCGGAGAACAAAATCTCCCACTTCAAATCTACGAAGCTTTACCCCTTTATTGTAATGTTTAGCCACTCTTCGCTGATAGGCTGCCAGTTTAATCAAAGCTGTTTCTCTGACTTCTTCGAGCAAATCCAGATTGACTTTTAGCCCTTCTTCATTGTATATCTCCTTGAATTGACTGACCCGAAGACTTGGAGATCCAATTTTAACTGGGACTAAGGCATCAGTACCATAGTCCAGCCTGAAAGGTGAATCCCCCGTTGTAGTCCTCGATGTAGTCCGATACGCCCATAATACGTTGAGCAGCTCCTCTGGCCATTTTTCCTTAGCCTCATCCAATCTACGCTTGATCCCATTCAGCAGCGTTCTGTTGGTCACCTCGACCTGCCCGTTCGACTGTGGATGAGCTACTGAAGTCTTTCTGTGTTGAACCCCCAACTCCTTCAAAAATGCTTCAAACTTCGATCCCACGAACTGGCGCCCGTTGTCCGATATCACCACCTTAGGAATTTCGAAACGAAACATTACTGACTCCTTCATGAACTTCAAACATTCTTGTTCCGTTATCAACCTAAGTGGCTTCGCTTCAACCCATTTGGTCATATAATTAATGGCGACTATAACAAAACTGACCTGACCTTTAACTTTCGGCAATGGACCCAGTATATCTACCCCCTAGACGGCGAAAGGTATATGAGATAAGATCGAGTATAGCTCTTCTAATGGCTGATGTGGGATTGGGCTGTTGAGTTGGCACTTCTCACACTTCTTCACGTACTCTGTATCTTCCTTGAAGATTGTAGGCCAGTAGTACCCCTAACGAAGTACTTTGTAGGCTAATGACTTAGCAGCCATATGGTCGCCACAGATGCCCTCGTGAACTTCTCGAAGAGCATATTCAGCTTCGGACGGAGTCAAACATTTCAGCAATGGAGACGAAAAGGCCCTTCGATACAGATCTCCATCTATAAGGACAAAATTAGCACTCTTATACTTGACTTTCTTGGCTAGCATCTGATCCGAAGGAAGGACGCCATCTGCCAGATACTCCAGATATGGAGTCAACCAACAGTTGGTACGATCGATACACATTACCGATTCATGTTGGATACTAGGATGCTGCAAAATTTCCAAGTAAACAGATCCATCAAAAATATTAGCATCCGTAGTGGCCAGCTCTGAGAGTGCATCGGCAATGGAATTATTGTTACGTTCAACCCCTTGAAATTCTTATGACGAGAAATACTGAAGTCTATCCTTTAACTCTGCTAAGTACTTGACCATTCTCGGACCCCGAGCTTCATATTCCCCTAAGACTTGCTTGACGACCAACTGAGAATCACTGAAGATGACTATCCTCTGTACTTCGAGACTCTTAGCAAGTTGTAACCTCGCTAGCACCGCCTCATACTCTGCCTCATTATTCGTTGCCCTGAAACCGAATCTGATGGCCTGTTGCACTTTGAATCCCTCCGGACTCGTCAAGATGATCCCTGCTCCACTGGTACCCTAAGTAGAAGACCCATCTGCATACAGCGTCCACGAGCTCTGCTTCTGCTGAAGAACTGTAACTGTTTTGCCTGATCCCTTGACTTCTACCAAAATGTCATCAGCTTCAGAAAACGAGCATTCAACTACAAAATCAGCCAAGGCCTACCCTTTAATAGCTGTCCGGGGATGATATTCAATAAAAATTGAGACAACTCCATTGTCCAAGCAGCTAATCTCCCCGAAACTTCAAGTTTGCCTAGAACCTTCTTCAGAGGCTGATCAACATATACCACCAACAACCGACCCTGAAAGTATTACCTAAGTTTTCGACTAGCTATCATCAAAGCAAAGACAAATTTTTCAATATTCGGGTACTTAGTTTCAGCATCCCTAAGGATATGGCTTATATAGTAAACCGGGTGCTGCTTACCCCCAACTTTTCGCACCAAAACCGTTTCTACTGCCAATGAACTAGCTGCTAAGTACAAATACAAGGGCTCAGCAGGAGCGGGCTTCACCAACAAAGGCACCGAAAACAAATAGGTCTTTATACTCTGGAAGGCGTCTTCACATTTCGAAGTCCATTGGAACGTCTTCGCATTCTTCGGCCCTTTCAACGTGTCAAAAAACGACAAACACCTTTCTGCCGACTTGGACATGAACCTCCTCAAAGCTGTAATCCTCCCTGTCAGACGCTGAACATCTTTAAATGACTGAGGAGTCTTCATGCTCAAAATTTCCTGAATCTTTTTCGGATTGGCTTCAATACACCTTTGACTGACAAGTTAACCCAGGAATTTACCAGCACCAAGACCGAAGGTGCACTTGGTCGGATTCAGTCTCAAGTTGTGATGATGGACCGTCTGAAAGCATTCTTCCAAATCATCCAAGTGTTTCTGTATAAGCATACTTTTCACGATCATGTCGTCGACGTATACCTCCATATTCCTGCCCAGCTGCTGGCTGAAGACGAAGTTCATCATTCTCTGGTACGTGGCTTCCGCATTGATCAAGCCAAAGGTCATCTTCTTATAGGCATATACTGAACGATGCGTAATGAACGCCGTCTTCGGTATATCCTCTTTGCACATAGAAATTTGATGGTAACCAGAGAAAGCATCCATAAAGCTCAATAAAGAATATCCCGAAGTCACATCGATGAGCTGATCGATGTGGGGTAGAGGATAGAAGTCCTTCAGGCAAGCTTTGTTCAAATCTGTGTAGTCGATGTAGACTCGCCACTTCCCAATCTACTTCTGGACTAGGACCACATTCGCCATCCACTCTGGGTAATCGATTTCAAAAATAAAGTCCGTAGCCAACAGCTTTGTAATTTCTTCATCAATGATCCGTTAGCGCTCCGGTGCAAGCATTCGCCTTTTCTGCCGAACTGGTTTCCTGGATGGATCCACTTTCAGCCGATGCTCTGCTACCTTTTGACTTACCCCTGGCATATCCTTAGGCTCCCATGCGAAGACATCTGCATAACATCGTAGAAACTCAATAAGGTTTGTCCGGAGAGGTTCCGGCAGACCCGAACCTATCTTTACAGTCTTATCCTTTTTTCCCGAAATTAGCTCGAACTCCTCTGTCTCCTCAGCTAGCATGACCAATGGTTCTGAACTGCTTTCGGTGAAAGGCTCGATCTCTATCGCCATTGTCTGTTTCTGCTTCGACACCCCTACTCCCAAAGCAATCATTGCATTTCTATAACATCGTCTGGCCAAATCCAAATCCCGGCGACCTCTCCAACTCCATGGGCCGTAGGAAATTTGATTTTGAAGTGAGGAATAGAGGTCACAGCTTGTAGAGCCGTCAAAGTAGGCCTCCCTAGAATAGCATTGTAGGCAGAGTATACATGCACAACATAAAATTTACAAGTTATTTCTACCTGTTGGGGAGCTGTGCCGAAGATAACCGGTAGCTCAATAGTTCTTGCCACTCTGACTGGATCGTTGCTGAAGCTATATAAAGGGGCCTCTTATCCAACTTCCATCTTTCGCCCATCCAGGTGCATCCTTTGATAAGCGTGGGCATACAGAATATCGACAGAAGACCCATTGTCTACCATCATCCTCTTCATATCCACCGAACCCACTTGTGCTGTTATCACCAATGCTCCTTCGTGGGGTTCGATAGGCTCCGAAGGGTAATCTTCGTCAGTAAAGGAGATTACTGTGCCTGGATAAGGTCTAACAGTCTTCAGAAATGTACCCGCCACTGACATGATCGAATCCAGGTATCCTCGACGCTTCTTCCCAACAAGCTTACCAGAAGTCCCCCCAGTGATGACATCAACCACATGCCTTGTTGGTTGTCCAGGAGCTGTCACTACAGGCTGAGCTGGCGGAGTAACCTGAACATGTTCTCTTTCCCTCTGCTGAGCTTGTTGAGTTGTTCTTGCTGCGACAAACTGAACCATGGCACCCCCTTGAACTTCCTCTTAATAAAGTCCTTCAGACTGGCACAGTCATTGGTATCGTGACCCGAAGCTTGGTGATAGTCACAGTACTTTTGAGAATTACCTGCTCCGGGCTTAAGGTTGTCCCGAGGTGGTTCATAAATAGGTTGATTTTTGATTTGATCAAGGATAACTGCCCTATCAGTATTCAGTTGAGTGTACGCCCTATTCACCTTCTGAGTCAGAGCGGACAAACGACCTCATCCCTGTCTCCAATTGTTGTTATACTTCTTCGACCCTCCATCATATCGGTTGTTGTTCCCCTCATTCTTCTTCTGACCACCATCAGTTCTATCCCGATCTGTTACTTTAAGCCTATCCGAAGGAGGGCGCTTCAGGCTATTCATAGCCTCCTCCACCACTATGTAGCCTTCCGCCTTATCGAACACTTCAGCAAGACTCTTCGGGTGGTGAAACATCAGTTTCTTCAACAACTTTTTAGACTTCACCAAGTCCAGCCCATTCTGAAATAAACCCACTGCTTGAAGATCATTAAGGTCGGTCACTTGGCCAACTGCTTCTCAGAATCTCTTGACATATTGGCTCAAAGACTCATTCGAATATTGTTGAACCTGAGCTAATGAGCCGGTTGGTTTACCCCTCCTCTTGTTGCTCCCGAAACGAGCATGGAACTTACTGCACAAATCTGTCCAGGATGAGACTGAATCCAAAGGCAAGGTTCCCATCCACTGCCTGGCGTCTTTTCAGAGCGTTATAACGAAGGTATGATATTTAGCAGCATCGCTAAAGTTATAGTAGTCCATCAGTCTGTCGAACGCCTGACTGTGGTCATAAGGATCCCCAGATCCATCGTAGCTTTCCATATGAGGCAACTTCTTTGTGGGGTCAACTTTTTCTTTGAGAATCTCTGCGGAAAAAGGGGATGCCTTCTTTCCTGAAGTATCTTTTACTTGTTGGACTTCGGCTAGCTGCTTCCGAAGCTCTTTCAATTCCCTGACCAGAAATTCAACTCCTTCTGGCTGTGAAGAAATCTCTTTCTCCGGCGACTCTCTCTTCTTCTGAATAGACTGGTCTTTATTAACTGAATCCCCCACCTTCGAGGGACTTTTCTGATGACGAGTGTCCACAGGGTGGTGTACCCTCAGTGGGCTCTCAGGAGTGCGTCCTCTGGATCTGCCTTGATGATGAGCTCTATCACTATGGTGAGAATACTCGAGGCGAGTGGCCTTCTTTGTATTCTCAGGTGTGTACTCCCTGGACCTGCTTCTTTGCCTGCTTCGACCCTGCTCCCTAGAACCGATAGGGTGGAGTACCCTCTTCGATCTCTGAGGAGTAGGGCTTCTCGATCTTCTTCAATTTCGAGGTAGGCCCCGAGATTCACGGCCCGAATAAGCAGGCTCCTTTCCTTTCCTCTACCTTCTGTCTATGTGCCCGCTAGGCTCTTCAGACTGTACATAGCTAGACGCTTCGTCTTTCAACTCAGCCATCCGAAGCATCTGTTGGGCAATATCTTGTCTTTGTTTCAAAAGCACCTCCAAAGCCTTATCTGCTTCGTCCGCCATCTTGTCTAGCTTGGAGGTCTTATCATCTTGACTATCTCGGTGTCGGGTTCTAGGTGATGTGCCTTCTACCCGTTTCCGACCATGATTAGATTCTTTCTCGGCGGTGAACACTAGTCTTCTTCTAACATTGCTAATGGCTCTCGAACGAGAACCCTCAGACGGTTGTTTGGAAGCTGTACTGGCATGAGCACTGTTCACAGGACCATGACGATCCTTGACTGATATTCGTGGTGTAGACGTACTTACAGCCATTGGCTGCCTTTTCGGAGTACCTGCTCTACTTTTCACCATGGATTCCTTCGTAGAACAAGTACAATTTGTAATTGAAAACTTCAAGGACACTAGAACACAACCCTCCTTCTAGCGCCAATGTTAACACCAAGATCTTTCTTCACGTTCCAATCATATAAGACGTGTCCTTATCCTGCACAGTAAACACGATAATCACCAAAAGCTTGACGGCTTGACTATCGGGGGATAGCTCCGGCGTGAGAGTCAGTACAGGCGATCACAAGGTGAATTTGGAAGTAATGCTAGGTGATGCACCTGAGATGATTATCACTGATCAGGATCCGACTATGACAAATGTCATTTCACATATCCTTCCTAATACATTTCATAGGTATTACAGTTAACACATTTTGAACAAATTGTCAAAGAAACTTAACTTAGTAAAATTCAGTACTTATTGTAAAGAGTTTTCATATTGCATTTGGAGTTTGGAAACTGTGGAAAAGTTTGACTTCACTTGAGTGGAGCTAGTGGAGAAAAGTGGGTTAAATTCTAATAAATGACTATAATCAATGTATGACATTTGTTCTAGATGGATACCTGCATATGTGAATCATGTTTTCTCAGTCGACATGTCAAGTAGCCAACGACCGGAGAGTTCTTATTCATTTTTTACAAAAAATATTTCTAAAAGAAATTTTTTTGTAGATTTTACGATTCAATTTGGTCGAGGCCTTCAACATCAACGACATGTAGAGTTGGTTTCGAATAACAAATATTTGATTGAGAGACCGAAAATGAAAATTGGCCATGACTTCGTATTTCAAATGGTTGACATTTATACACACTCTATATATTATAAATTTGAAGATGAGTTGTGTGAGATCTTAAATTATAGGTTTGAACTTATGAAGGAAGATGTCAACTACCATGTATATAGGATTTACCGAAGGAATGTCAACAAGTTTAAAGTAAGAGAAATTCATTTTGACTAATCTTTGGATTATGCAACATGCACTTGCAAAAAGTTTGAGAGTTCGGGAATCCTATGTCGACTTGTGATAGCTTACTTGAATGAGTATCACGATCTTGACAAATTGTCCATAAAATACATTTTGAAAAGGTGGAAAAATATAACAAAATCAAGAGGTGTAATTGATGATAATGGTGTGACAATAAAATATGACAAGTCATACTTACTCTTGCGAAGTCAATTGATTCAACATTCTTTAGATTTGATTGATAGGGCTCTCACAAATGAAGAAGCCACAAATGTTTTAAAAGAATGTTTAGGTAATGTAGATGAAAAGATCAATTAAATTATTGGGAAGAATGATTCCAAAAGAAATAATGAAATGGAGTGTGGTGGAATGAGTGTATCCAAGTTAGTTAACATGACTTGTACTTATAAACATAGTTACATTGAGCCAAACCAAGTGTGAGCAAAAAGGTATGGCAAAAGGCTGAAGGGTGGAAAAGAAAGGGCTTTGGGGGGGGGGGGAAATCCCAAGGGTAGACGTTGTCATGGATGTGGCAAAGTTGGTGCAACGCACGATAAAAGAAACTGTCTGTTGCTTAATAATCGGTAAACAAGTTTGCATATTTTGACTTTACAATTTGTTTAAAACTGGCTTTGCTATTTGTTTAAATGTAAAATTAAAGCATCAAATGATGATGTTACTCAGGATCCAAATGCAGATGATGATAGTGATTCAAGCACAATGCAACTAAGACATTATGTCACTTTTTTTCTTTCTTTTCTTCAAACAAATGATCAAACACTAAATCATTTACACAACACCTCAATTGCCAACCAAATATATTTTCAATTTTTCAGAAAAAATTCTCTTAGAACTATAATTATAAGGGAGAGAATACCATATTTCAACTGGTTTTCAACATCATGACCAAAATTAAAAACAAATAAAAACATTTCTCACCCACACAAAAAAGGCATGAACATGGTCAACCTTTATTTGAGTAATCTCTGAATTCTTCAACAAATGTAGACAATATACTCCCAACTTGCTTTCAAATTATCTTACATTTGCAGGTTCTACCCCAACATGACACAAACATCAATCACCAAAGACTATGAAGAATTCCATAATTCTTGGTAAACCATTTGGGCTCCTGTGCATAGAGGATTGATTCTTAAGATTGGTAGAAGTCGTTATTTTTTAATACCTATTAAAAAAAGGTATTAGTTTAATCAATCTTTAAAAGAATGGTTAGTCCATATGCACATAGAGCCTTGTTCTTAAGTAAAAAAACTATGAAAACATTATAACATGGACGATCAAAACATAGATAAATTCACAATCTTTTCACATCTGTCAAAAATCCAAATCAGAACAATACAACCTGAGATTAAAAAAAGTAACAAAAAAGATTAATTCAACAGAAAATAACGAAACAAACAAAAAATAACATGTCATAAGGTCCAGAACAACAACAAAAAGACATTTCCTGAATAACAGAGGACAAACTTGGTCGAAAACACTGAAAAAAACCCAAATAGCAAAGAGACAACAAGGGTCACATAAAACTTAGAAATCATCCAATGTCAAAACCTAGAAAGAATAGATGGATAAATTGTAGCAAATCATCATAAAATACAATTGTAATGGCGGAAAATAGTTAAGGTTTACCGAATCAAAGTCGAGATATGGGCGTTTGTCATTTGATTCCTTTGATTCTTGGTCTTTGTGTTGCTTGATTTGAATTTTTCGAGCTAGGTTAGTTTTGTTTTGGAGAGAAATAGGGGGATGTTCATCGGCTTTGTTTTGGAGAGAAATATGTGAGGAGAAATAAACTAAAAAGAAAAAATAAGGAGACTTTAAATAGGTATGTTATTTAAGAGGGTATGCTTCTGATCCCCTATATATATATATATATATATATATGATATCTGATGTATATGTTATATCCTAGAAAATTAGCCCTTGATTGTATTTATAGTCCCTTCACGCAACTTATTGTATGACCCCAATTTTTTATGATTAAAAATTTAATTTTCTCTAACTATTATTTTGAATAATAAGGTGTTGATTTAATATAATGCTATAGTTATGGGTGATATATGCAAATTTTGTAAAGTAAGCAAGTTGTCATAAATATTCGTTTGGTCGGAGAATATTCTTTTTGTCGGGGAATATTTGTACGACGTCGCAATCATTGGTGGACCACATAACGGAATAACTGTTGGATATAAAAAGCGACAGAAATAACATTTTTATAAAAAATAACGGCAAAACTTTTACCGTTAACTATTGAAATACCCAGTGATAAAAATACAGTAATACGCGTGGTTGCAAAATATCTCTGATTATTGATTCTTACGTAAGAAGTCACTTAGTTTCATTCAATAATTGTCATAGTAGTTGTTGCATAGTATCTCATATTATTGATTCAATTATTATCACAATATCGTCTGCACAATATTTTATATTATTAAATCAATAATTGACATGACACAATTATTCATATTATTAGTTAACATCATTGGCAATGTCTAGAAAGTTCTGTCGAGGAAAGGGGTTAGGTTATATAATTGCGTGCCAATATGGATAAATCCTTATCGGAAAGCCCCCTCTTTCTTGGAAATGATCTGATTGTTAATATTGTGAGCTTATAATATTAATTGTGAATAATTATTATATGGTGGATATTGGTTCAATTTTGAAATAAATGAAAGAATTTAGCATGAAACAATTGTTGAAAGTTTGACATATTTTTTCTATGGAATCACAATTATCTTCTCCGATAAAATATTCATTCAAATATATTATTATAATATATTATAATTGTTTAATAATAATAATATTATATATATATATATATATATATATATATATATATATATATATATATATATATATATATATATATATATATAAGCATGTGATTAAAGGGAGGATGTTAGCAAATTGAGTTTGAGTTCTTTTTTTTTCAAAACCATTCTGTGCGTCTGCTTTTCAATTCTCCTGCAATAAATTCCTTTGTTTTTAAACATTTGGGGACCTCACCATAAGAAATGAAGGTTTGACGAAGTTAGGCAAAAAAAAGAAAAGGAAAGTTAGGCAGGTTAGGCGGAGAGGAAAAAAGGAAAAAGTTAGGCAATTTATTTTCCTTCCTCCGTGCTGCACTATAAAAAGGGGTATCCCTCCATCCTAAACACATCATCACAATATCAAAAATTCTTCCTCTATAATTGTAATATCCCGAATGTTTATGAGTTGAGTATACGATAACGATCCTTAGGAAATGAAATGAATGAGTTAAAGAATATATAATACTCAAATATAATTGAGTCTAAGTAAAAGTTATGAAATAAAACCTAGAATTTGTTGAAGAAATAAATGTAGTAGGAAATATAAAACTTATATTAAGGTAATGTGTTGAAGATATTCGATGATAAATTTTGAAAAGAGATTTGGTGAAAATCGAGTAAAGGAGGTTTCTTTAATTCTAAGGACGGAATCCTTATAAGGAGGAAAGAATGTAACGAATGAATTGTTTGAGTTGTGATTATGGTGACAGAATCCATGTAAGGAGGGAAGGATGTGACAACCCAAATTTTTATTAGTTAGTAAAATAGGAATTTAATAAATAAAATTCTTATTATGAGATGTTTTGAGTTTGAGTATGTATATATACGTGATATATATTTTGAAATATGTGATCTGGTGTGAAGAGAAATATATATTCATATATTGAGAAAGTGAGGTTTAATAGTTAAGTTAACTATTGAAGAAATTAAATGAATTTGGTAATTAATTTTAAATATTTATTGAATTAAATAAATATTTTAAATAATTTATTTATTGAGAAAAATAAATAATTTATGAAATTGTGGTACAATAATTTAGTTACGTGTGTATGATAATTAAATTAAAGCAAATATAAATTTTATTCTTTGATGATTTAATTTAATGAATTAATTAAATTAAATGAGTTGTTTAATATTAAAAAAAATAAGTAATTAAATAAAGTGATGTTTAAGTCTAATTTATTAATTAAATTAGATATATAATTATTTATTAAGCATCAGAATAATTATAATAAAAATTATAATTATTATTGTAAGTTATGTAAATTGGTTACATTTGTGACAAATAAAAACTATATAATATAATATTATTAAAATAAACTAGTGGGGGATAATTGTGTGTAGCCAAACAAGGCCTTGTGCCCTTTGGCTTATTGTAACTGACACAGACGTATTATTTTATAACTGAAGTATACGTGGGTAAGCCATATCAGTTTATTTGTTTCATGTCTTTTCTGAGGATAACTAAGACAGAGAGTGGGAGAGAAGAAAGAAATCACAGTAGGTTTTGAGAGAGGGTTTTCTGAGATTATCAAGAAGAGGAAGAAGGATTGCTAAAGCTTGTGACCATCTTGTAAAGGAATCAAGCATTAAAGGTATAAAAACCTAAGTTTATGTTCTAGATTTTTAATATTGGATAGTGTGAATTCGATATTATAACTGTTAAATTAGTTCATGTAATCAATTGGTTGTTATCTATACATGATTGTAGTAAGAGAGTTCATGGAAAATGGGTTAGAAGAAGAAAAGTAAATATTAGTGTGTTTATATGAAATTGGCTTAAGAAAGTATAAAATTTTATGTCTAATATGTGTTATAATCTGTAAATTGGTATTGGATTATGTTAGTATGTGAAGAAACAAAAATGGCGTAGTTTGAATCATGTCAATTGGTTAAGAAACGAAGTCGTAGCAATTGAATTCGCTAAATGTGTTTAAAACATGAAAATATAGCATGAATACTGAATTGGAACCCTTAAAATGATTTGTTAATATGTTTGAAGTGTTATAATTATTCTCTAGATGAGTAGCTAAGAGTTTAATGAGTCCAACGAATCAAAAATCAACTAATTCGGACTTAAAATGAGAAAGTTACGTAAAAAAAAAACTGTAATCTATGTGAAGCCTTGCGCGGGCGCGCAGCTGGACCTGGGAGATGGCGCGGGAGTGCTGGAAGTGGCGCGGGCTCGCCCAAGGTGTGCTAACTGTGACTACTTTGTCCTATTTTGGTAAAACAACCATAACTTTTTCATACGAACTCCGATTGAAGCGATTCAAGATGATCCAAAACGAGAACGAATAGACCTACAACTTTTGTTCTTTAAGGTTTTCAATCTGAGGTTGTTAGGAAGGGTAAAAATAGTTATTTTTGGGACTATTGTGTTTTCGGAGGCAATCGGAGGGCGTCGGGCATGCACGTATGCAAGTGTAGTGTTTCTGATATTAAAAGATGTTATTCTAAGTTATAAAACATGAATGTTAGTAAATATAATGATACTTAACATTGATAAATGATGTATTAGATAAGTTGTATAAGCATACTAAGCATACACTAGAGAGACAAATCGGGCGTGTGACGAATAAACGTCGAAACGCCGTGACAAATGTTAATTAACGTAAAAAGTGTTTTAAGTCAAATGAAATGAGTATTATAAGATATGAAATGGGGTTAATATAAAACCAATAATAATTTCTAGCAAGACTTAAGCACGCACAGTGCAACAACACTAGGTTACTGATTGTCTAGTGCAACAACGCTGGCTTGCCCTTCCACGAGTGTGTGCGCCTGCCTTTTGCCTACAGCGCTTGCACTCCCCAACGCCTGTTTAATCCTCATGTGCACACCAATTTGCCCATGCTGTCGAGGCCTGCGCGTAGCTGAGCTAACTACTGCTCACTGACAGACCTTGTGCCCCAGCGCGCCAATTTGTTGCACTTTGTTGATCATCTATAACGCTGCAATTGTTGCTCATCTAACGACTAATAACATATAATTCGTCATTCCGAACATCATTCTAAGCTCGGTTCCATTTCCTACACAAAAACACATAAAACACATAAAAAGGAACATAAAATACCAGAAGACTCACATTTTTATCAAGCCAAAAGTACTCAATTCATAGGTATAAAACTCACTCATCAAATACCCTCAAATATGAATCTAAACTTGTCCTCAAGCAAAATACTAAGAACAAAAACTATAGAAATAAACTCTAATTAGCAACTACCTCGAACAATGAATCAACATGAATTGAAAATTGACCTAAAAAATTTCCTTTAATGATTACTCAAGAAAATTTTTAAAAACATGCAACATCTAAAATTTCAACAAAACGAGCAGTTGCACATCTATTCATGGCCCTTTAAGCGTGTGTGTCCAACTGTTCAAACTATTCATAACTAAGATATGATCATATAATCAAATACTTCATAGAATATTTTTCATATTCACTTTAAAAAAATTCTTTTCACATCAATTCCACTAATGAAGGCAAAACATAAATTTAGAGGATTAAAAGGATATTTCAAACATTTAAGCACATTTACATCCCTTCCCAAGTATTTCAATTCTTTTAATTATGTGAGTGCGTTTTATGCTCCATCACACTTATTTTTTCAAACAAGTGCGTTTTACGCTCTATCTCGTTCCCTGCATGTGCTTATGAGTGAGTGTGTTTTACGCTCTATCTCTGCCCATCACATGATCCATTATAATAACTCGAGAAGGTTCAAAAAGTTTTTCAATTTTTTTTATATTTCAAATTTTCAATAATTTCCCCCAAACTTATATTAATACCTAAATTTTGCTTCAAATGATGCTAAAATAAGTTTTTTAGATATTCAATGAAAATCTCCCACAAGCATTTAATCATATAATTTTTTTAAAAATCACAACTGTCTTTACAGATGGATATGTGCTCATAAGTGTACAAGGATCACAAATAGTGTAAACCCAACTAATAAGTCAAAATATAAAATAAACATGCTTTTCAATTTCACAAGGGTTAGAAATTAATCACATTTTTTTATCATCGGACCTAATCAAATATAATCAAATCAATGCTCAAGTCAAAATAAACTAAGTAAGATGTAACTCTAATAACATAATATGCTCAAGTACCAAATAAAACAAAAAAATACCCTCAAACTTAAACTAAAGATTGTCCTCAATGGCTAAGATAGAAAAAAAAATTAAAGTAGGGGACTTCCCTAAAAACCGATTGATTGGCCGTTTCAGCATCCTCGTCGTTTGTTGAGTCGGGCGTGTATTCCATTTTGTTCGCTATTTTGTTCCTAAAAACATTTAATACAACTAATTAAAATGCAATTAAATTAAGACTCAATAAACTAAAATGTAATCAACTAATTAAAATAAAAATTAAATTAAACTTGGGTTGTCTCCCAATAAGTGCTTGATTTATAGTCGTCAGTCCAACTTATTCAATTTTCTATTCAATTCCCCACTGATAAGTGATTAATAAGTTTGTTGGTAGCAAGGTAACATTTGTATGCTTTGTCTCCTTCAAACCTAATTGTTAATTAATTGAGAATGACGGCTTTTGGAACACCTCCAAGAAATTAAGGCATTGCTCATCAAGCTTCTATTTTTGAAGACATTGAGGAAAAGGCACATGGGGAACAATATGAATTTTACGACCATTAGAGCTCAATGTTAGATTTCTCCTACCTTCTTATCTTGATCCCCATTCTTCTTATTTTCCTTTTTAATGTCTTCTATCATAACAGTTTATGGCCTTAGCGCTGATACTCCATTAGTCTCGTGTAGCTCCTTACCATTTCGGAGAAGAATTGACTTACCATGTTCATGCCCTTCCCTCTTAGGATTAATCTCGGTGTCCCTTTCCAGAGTACCTTGAGGGAAACTTTTTATGGCACCGACCAATTTCCCACTTGGTTCTCAAGATTTCGAATTGACACCTCCAAGTTGTTCATCCTTACCTCAACTTGAGCTATGTACGTAATTAGAAAGAAGTTCCACCAAGTTTGATTTCTTCTCTTGTTATAAAGGAGCTTGAGCCTGGAATCCTGGATGATAGGAATCATGATGGCTAATTGATGACTCGGATGGTTCCCCGCACAAAAATCACAAATAACCGACACACTCTGAACATACAGCACTCCTAAAACGTCAATTTTCTTTAGAAGTGTAACAATCTGCGCAACCAATGTTGTAACTGGATCGAGTCCATAAATCCCTGCCATCGTTGGCTGAATCATTCTCGCATAATGCCACAGATAATAGTTGGCAACCATGATCTTTTGTTCCTATATACCTGCAAAAAAATTAAAACAAAAAATGCGTTTAAATTAAGATCAAATTGATTGAAATTAATATTTAAAAAATTATTAGTAATATTCCCCGACAACGATGCCAAGAACTTGTTGTTCGAATTAGATATTGACAATTACACTCAAGTATACGCGATCAACAAGTAATATAGTAATAAGTATAATGTCGATCCTAAGAGGAATATGCCAATAATAAAATCAACTACTAATTTTATATCAATTCAATTTTATTTAAACAAATGTAATAAGATTATGAAATTAAATTAATTATTCTAAACTAAATAAATTATTAAGCAAAGATAACAATCAGATTTAAAAAGTTAATATTAAAATTTTCCCCAATGCTTAACCTAAATCTCTTTACTGTCTTTTAGGTTAAATAATCATAACAAATCATTAACCGAGAATTTCAAAATATTTATAAAACCTCTTCCGATAGTTAAATAAAAATATCCTTTCTAATTAAATAACAATATGTCTATGTGAAATAACTTAGAACATATTCATTAAGATCAGATTCTCACAAAGGTTACATACGACATTGGTATATGTCTATTCTATACACAAATCACGTTATTCAATCCTAAGAAGAATAAACTAGACGTATGTTATCTTATTCATATCTAAACCTATAATCCATCTGTTACGCCCCCAAATTCATATACAAATACCTCAAATTTGGTGATTCACGATCTAACTCTAATAACAAACTAAAATCTCAAACAACAGAATAACAGAATAATTTACATTGATATAATATAAATATTCTCGCCCCAAGGTCTCGCAACCATGACTAACACAATACATAACTTAATATATAATTCTAATTAATTCTTATTGTAACATAATAATAACTTCTAACATAAAGGACTAAAGCTACTCCATAGCCTTGCCCTTGCCTTTATCCTTGCCTGAGATACTGCCTTGCTCTGACATAACTAAAATATTTTAGGGAAGCAAGAAAGAGCAACAAATTTGCCCAACAAGTAATATAACAATAAGGGTAAACATGTATATAAAGTTTATGACCTCAAGGGTATAATGGTAAATGATAGTTCAGGAATTAAAAGAATAATGTTGGAAGCAAGAATTATCAACTGTTCCAATATGACCTTTGAATCGAAATAAGAGTCACTATGGACTGGAAGATATTCAACAAAATTCAAAGGTGTCAACACTTTAAGGCTTGAAGAAGATTAAACACTGAGCAGTCACTATGGACTAAGAACTCTAGCTAGAATTAACAGTATTACACCGACAATTCAATATAAACAAGTACAATAGGTGATCAGCCCACAGTACCCTACATTATTCATAATATTTAGACATGTTCACGCGTGTGTTGGTCTCCCAACATAATATATATCTCCTTCTATGAGGGTTTTTCATCTCAGCATATTTATAAGATTCCGTCCCAAAGCAATTGGTTTGGATTACTTTCTAACACATGATATTGGTCTAGCCGAATCAAATGGCTTAGACACCTTTCTTAATACATTTAGGGACAATTTATAAGTTCAACGCTTTCAACGCGATTCAGAGGATATAACTTAAATCGAATTTCAGAATATGAATAATGATTTGTGCAAGTATATATATTTGCTCAAAAGAGATAAGGTTCAGATACTTGCCTTTAGCGTAAATTACAGTTCTAAAGCTTAACGTCACTTCAATGTCCTATTGTATCATAGTTACGTATATATACACATTTATTAGTTACACAAGCTAGATGCGTTAACAAGCCTACACACATATTATACACATGTTCAAGTACGTATGATAAGTACGAACTCTACCTTTGTTATACAGTCAGGCACATATTAGCACACTATCAAACCATGTAGCTTTGAAATCAACAATTTCTTTGCTTTTTGAAAACTCCATTTAGAAACCTTTTACAACTTTTGAAATCTTCATGTTATACAACCACTACACGATTGAACACTTAAAACATCATTCAAACTCTGTTTTAAAACTTAGGATAACAATGTAAATATGCTGCCAAGTTCAGATCACTGTTAAAATAGTCAGGCAACACTGCCCTGCGGCGCAACTGCGCTGCAGTTTGACTTGGAAGTGGCGCAACTGCGCAGCTCCCTAACCGGGCCAGAGTTGTTTTTGAGTTTCCTGATTCCTGATTCCCATCTCATTTTTAGCATGCATGGATATTAACACATAACATATACATACGTTTGGGCTAGGTTTGGCCTTTCCTAGGGTCATTCAAGTTACTTTCCCACATTATGGTTTTATTTGAAATTTTTAGTCAATCAATGTTAAGTGAGCCCATGCAACAAGAGACTAATTATGCAATCATCAAACCACATAACGATGTTAAACCACCTTCAATACACATGCTCATAGGTATTCAACTTATTTACATATAGCTAGTATAGTTCTTTACTTGAAACTCATTAAAATCATGCTTGAATAACTTTTATTGTGTCTAACTAGATGAGTGCACATATTGGTCATGTTTAGAGGTATGAAGAATACTAACATGCAATCCTATAAGTAGAGAATGTAAGTAACACAATGCTCATGGATATTAGTTTTAAATCTTTCAAGTTTTTTTTAAAAGTCATTCTAAACCAAGCTAACGTAAGTTGATTATAAGCAAAACAACTTTAAATCACATCTCATACTCATTTGTATACATAACTCAACTATCTATATACATATGCTACAAAGTCAAAACTTAAATATCACATGTTTCATCAAAGTTTGTTTTCAAAACTCTAAGTTTTCTTTAGAAAATGTACACTAAAGCGACTAATTAAGCAACTCATGATATGCAAAGGGACTTAAGACCACATGTCAAACCTATTTTTATACATTATTAAAGTAAACATGCTAGAGGTATCACATCACAGCAAACGTTAGTGTCCATTTCTGGTGCACGGCGCAACTGCACTGATCTGTACTGTGGGAGTGGTGTAGTTGCGCTACCTCAGACCAGTCTCAGAATCAGCAGCCAGCGCAGCTGCACTAGCTTGAACTGCAGAAAGAGTGCAGCTGTGCCCTTCCTAAACAGTTCCAGGAACGGCTCTGCTTTTGCATGCTTATGCAGAACTCAGAAATAATACAAGAAATCCTTCATTTAACATGCTTAAACTAATCATATTGATTCTATACGTACGTATAAGCTCTGTTAACATCTCAACATCAATTCATAATTCAATTAACAAATAATTCATAAAAATTCTAGAAATTTATCAAGCTTGCAATTAAGAATACGATTAAGAATTATTACCACTTTGAAGTTGAATTACCAAACATGCTTCTAATTTCAAATAGCTCACTCAATTTTAGTACTTCACTATCTAATTGGAACTTATCAGACAACTAACAAAGTGAATTTGAGAAGAGGAGGGCTTCCATTTATAGAGAATTCAATACTCATACAATGTCTTTGCCCATTATTTTTGTTTAACAGGAAGAAGAAGAAGATGATGGACAATGAAGATTTGATGGAATAGTTCCATTGCACTATTGAACCCACTCATCCTTCATCATTTTAATTTCATTGAGTTTGAGTAATGAACAAATAGGCTAGGCCAATGGCCTAAACACGGCTCATAAATGAGTGGGACAATGATTTTGGGACAAGCCATATTAGTCTTTTATGTCAAATTAACCTTACATACTAAGGTTAATTCTTTTTGGGCTCACAATGTCAATTTTAATGACTTAATATTATTATGTTGTGATAAGTTATGGGCACATGTACACATAATCATATAATCCATGTACATTGGGTTAGTCCCAATAATATATAAATTGAGTTAGAATATAATTTAGTTGGGTACTAACAACTCATCATTTTTGTGACGCCCCCAAAATAGGTATACATCACCCATCTTGAGTCGCCAAATACATGGTACCAAATACAAATATAAACTTAATTATACAACATGAGCTAAGAGTTTTTACACGAATATTGTCTCATAGACAATATCCAAACTCAAATTCAATCCTCATTACATTTATTATCACACTAAATAGTGAGGACTACTAAAATAACCACCTCGGACCGTCACTCCATTTACCGACTAGTCCCGGCTACGTTCTCATTTTCTGAAGAGAACAATGAAATCAAAAGGGTGAGCTCAACTAGTCCACTAAGAAATATTATGACTAAGATAATGTAGGATAAATGATCGTTAGCCTTCAACAGTGTTAAACTGATAAAATATAACAAACATCAAGTTTAACTGCAGCGGAACAAGCAATCCATTAGAAGAGTCAAGTAGAATATGATATCTACTATCTTCTATGATTTAAACAGTTTATTATCAATTTTATCGCTAAGACTCAGCTTAATAAATAATACACATCATCGAATCATCCCTGCACTACGGGCCAATGATATTCGTTAGTAACACGTCCACAAATTATCCATGCACTACGGGCCAAGGATATTCGTGTAATCATCAATGGTCATAATCATACCAGCCACTGTCCATCAATGCACTACGGGCCAATGAGGACTTTTACCACATCATTTGTAATATTACGGGTCATGATTATACCGAATGGTCCCTAGTCATAATAATATCAATCAACAGTCCATCTATGCACTACGGGCCAAAGATGACTTTCATAACAATATAAGCATGAAGATGATGACAATGATATAAGAATTTAATTAAATAAAAGCAAAGAATAAATTTTAAAGATTTATAATTTAATTTATCCAGAATTCAATAATGTCCAAATTGTGACGAATGAATTATTTGAGTGGTGATTCTGGGGACAGAATTCTTGTAAGGAGGGAATGATGTAACAATCCAGAATTTTATTAACAATCCAAAATTTTATTTGTAATTTAAAATATTTATGAAATTAAATAAATATTTTATTTATGTGATTGTTGTTAGTATATACTTATGAATTAAATTTATTAGATAATACTCTAATTTAATTTAACAGTTAGAGAGTTGTTAAAAAAAAATTTATGAGTTGCTATATTGATGTCGTAATTTAATAATCAAAGTGATATATTAATTATTAAATAAAATTATAATGAGATTATAATTTTGTGATATTTGGTCAAGTGGGAAATTTATTTAGTATGTGGTAATTAGTTTATTTAATTAAGATTGGATATAAAAATCTAAGTAAACAATGTGGGACAATAAACTATATTATATGTGACTTATGAAAATAAATTAAAAGAGTTTTAATTTGGTTTTACCAAACAAACCCATAGAGCTTTTAAAATTCTTATTTTAATCTTGTTTTGCCAAATAAGGCTTAAGGAATGATTAAGTCATTATTTTAATATGGCTTTGCCAAACAAGCCTTAGGGCTTTTAAAATTTTAATTTTTGTAACTTATATATTAAATTGATAATTAGTATATGTAATTATATTGGGAATTACATATTCTATAATTATATGTGTTATATGTATATTGTATATACACTAAGTTACGTTAGTTTTCTAAACCTAAGTCTAAACTAAAAACAAAGAGAAGAAGAGAGAATGCAGAGAAGAAGAAGAAGAAGAAGAAGGAGAAGAAGAAGGGGAAACCTTGAGAAAACAAAAGAAAAGCTTTCATCATCTCCATATTTTCTCCTAATTCAACCTAGAAAGGTATCAAACTAACACTTATACTAAATTAAGATGTTATGCATTTAGTCTTTGTAAAATTAGGTTTTCATGATTATGTATTTATATGTATATATGGTGTTCATATGTGATTGTATACCATGAAAGGATTTTCACAATACAAGTATTGTAAAAACAAGTTTTAAAATCATGTTCTTCTATGTTTTCACAGTTTTAGAGTTTTATAGTTGTTCAAAAGTTTTCAAAAGTTTCAATTCACAAAGATATGATGAACATGATGAAATCATGTTCATAGTGTTTGATTATGAGTTATATGGTTGTTCTAGCAATTCAATCCATGTAATTTTGATAAACAAGAGGAATTGGGTTTATAATATTTTTCTATGAAATAATTTCTGAAAAATGGCTTTTTAAACTATTAAATTGATGTTTGGTTATGATTTATTATTGAAATTAATCGTGTATTGTGTTAGTATGTTAAGAATATGAGTTATCACAATTGGAATTACTTGAATTGGTTTAAAAACGAATTCACAGTGAATAATTTCGCTATGAATGTTAATAGAAGAAGAAAGAAGAGAAATAGTAATATTAAAGGTTGTAATCTTTGATGTTTGTGTTGTTTAAATGGCTAGAAACGCGTTAGAAAATATTAGATTATGTTTCTGTAAACCTATTACACATTGGGTAGGTTGGTATGGTTGTTAGAAAGGAGCTTGGAGGCCTAATTTGGCTTTCCGTAGTGTTCTAGAGCTGAAATCGCGAAGTCGTAGCAGAGACCCCCGCCCCGGCGGGCCTCTCTAGTGTAAAAACCCCCGCCCCCGTGGGGGGGGGGGTATTCTGTCAAGACAAAATTTTGGAAATAAAAAACTGTTCGGACATAGTTTACTAAAATAAGCATAACCTTTTCATACGAACTCTGATTGAGATGATTCAAGATGATCCGGAACGAGGACGAGTAGACCTATAACTTTTATTCTTTAAGGTTTTCAATTTGAAATCGTTATGAAGGGTCAAAATGGTCATCTTTAGGACTGTTATGTTTTCGGAGGGCGTTAGACATGCACGTATGCTAGTGTAGTGCTCTTGACAATAAAAGAGGTTGTTCTAAGTTATAAAACATGAATGTTAGTAAATATAATGATGCTTAACATTAATATAATGATATATTAGATAAGTTATAGAAGCATAGTAAGCATACACAAAAGATGCAAATCGGGCGTGTGACGAATAAATGTCGAAACGCCGTGATAATTGTTAATGAACGTAAAAAGTGTTTTTAGTCAAATGAAATGGATATTATAAAGTATGAAATGGGTTTAATATAAAACCAATAATGATTCCTAGTAAAATTTAAACACTTTAATGAATTTCGAATATTACATAAGTCGAAAAGTTAATACAATCTAATTGAACATTGTGTGTTAACTAATAGGAAAGATTATGAGATGTGGCGTAGAGTTTACATTACAATTACTATGTGTTGTTATGTGACTAATAGTTGATGTGTATGATTATATAATTGTGTAGGGCACGTGAAGTGCAGATAACTGTAAGCTGTTAAACTGTTATTGGTAAACAACGATCAAGGCAAGTCTTTCGGTTCCTATTTGTTACATGGACTTGATGAACTGTTTTAAATTGTATGATATGTTATACATGTTGAAATTATAAAATGTTTAAGTCAATATATGACTGCATTGTTTTGTCTAAGTAATGATGATTGAGTAAGGAACTCAATCTTTATATTTGCTATATGAATTAAAAGCATGTATGCCATGTTACCTTAATGAAATGTATATCGAGCATGTTATTATGTGTTATGTGATGCATGAAAACTGTTAGACTTTGCTGGGCTGTCGAGCTCACTCTTGCAAATAACCACTTTTGCAGGTCAAGATTTTAAGGTAAAGATATGTGCTAAGTGAGTTGTAGAGATCTATATTCACAAAGATTACTTATGTTTTATGAGAAATGTATTTCATATTTTGAACGTAACATGTTGTTGAATTGTAAGTTGAGCTATCCAATGTATATGGATATTTAGTTATGATGTAAGACTTTGTATAGTCATTTTGTTGTAACGATTCATGATATAAGATTGAATCAAAGAGATGTAATGTAAAGGTTGCGAGTCAGGGCATGAAAGAAGGAAATGTATAAACGTTTTAAATATTCCGCAATTTTAGTGTTTTTAATATCGAATAATGATGTAAAATTTGAGATTTAATGTGTGGTTAACGACCGAAGTTAAGATTTAAATTGTATGGATTTTGGGGTCGTTACAGTTGGTATCAAAGCTGTAGGTTAGAAACCTTAGGTAGGAGTACCGTAGGCTATAACCTTAGAGAAGAGAGGTGAAGATAATGAACGAATAAGCTCAAATAGAGTTTGAACAATAAGAAGTAATTTAAGAATTTATAAAGAAGGGGTTAAAACATGCGTGAAATGATTCAAAGAAGAATCTCGCAGAGTTGTAAGGAATGTGAATGTGGGGTTACCTAACTCCAGGATGTAAAGTGATAGTAAATAGACAATGTCTATAAAAAGAGAATGATAAAGAAGTTTAGAATAGAGAGTTATATTTAAGTATGGTGCAATTGTACTCTTTAGTAGTTGATGTATGGTATCTGGGCTAAACGATTCCTTCATAGAGCGGAGGTATATACGAACTAGCAACTCGGAACCTAGTTTGTTGGTTGTTTGTGGGAAACCACTCAGCGTACCATATTGAAACTGTTAGAAACTCGATGTGTACCAAGTATAGAAATGGACACGTATGATGAAAGTGTAGAACTCGAATGAAATTTTGAGCGATGTAAATGAAGTTAGAAATTCTTAAAGGAAGAATTTTTTTTTAAAACAAGAAGATTCAAAGAAGAATCTAAGAGATATAAAGATAAGAAATGGGAGTTACCTAACTCCAATAGCCAAGATAACGAAAAATGTCGTAAATGAAAGAAAAGAAAGAGGATCGTAAAACAAAACGATCACGAGTTAAGAAAAGAATTTTAAGGGAGATGATTATAGAATAAGATCACGACGTGATCTGTTTAAGTTATAGAAGAAAGATGGTCTGTAATGTTTGAATAATTATAGCTTAACGCTATGAAGATGGTGTACTATGAAATAGTACGAGATAACTCATGAGGAGTTATAGATGATGTGATACGAGGAATTCGTATCGAGCAAAGAGCAAGTTATAAGCAAGATAGAGTTAGGTGAGATTTCAATTGAGGACTCATGTGATGGCTGAGTTGTACAAACCTTTGTATGGGTGAGGGTTTTGTGATTGCACTCAGTTTATCACATTGATAATCATTGGAATGTTTGTGTCGCGCTATTTGTTGTATGCCTGTTGAGAAGGTGATTCTTTTCTCATGTGTATAACAAATAGGTAGAGTATAGTTAGAGAATATTATAAGGTTAAGTGCGAGTTCTTAAAACTCATACTTATGGTAGGTTCGTGACTCATAATTATATGGTATGTTTTTGAACCCCTCAGCGAATTGACGCCTATGGTCTGACTAGGATAAGTTCTTAAACTCATATGATTGTGGCAAGTTCCTGAACTCATAACGTGTGGTAAGTTTGACGAACTGGGTATAGATAAGTGTGAATAGAGTGTTGAGGATGATAGAAATTGATAGACCTATTAAGCAATGGATCATTATAGAAAATGGAGTTGATGGTGGAAGCATAGGTATTCTAAATCTACTAGCTATGCTAGATTTTCGAAATTTATTGACTTCGTGCTGATGTTTACACTTCTATTTTTTTGAAAAATATTGGATCAAATGATGGAACCAATGAGTTTTAACAACAATACTGTTATTCGTATGTCTATGCTAATTGCTTCGGCTAGACAAAAATGATTTGCAATATATCAAAATGTATTTTATATCATTAATGCATCATGTAACCTGGTGCAAAGATGATAAAAAAATGATGGAGTCATCAATGCAGTATTACCTAGTGTTGGATGTGATCTAAGGATCGTCAGTCCACTATGGTATGATGTAGTATGATAAAATCACCAAATGACGGAATCCTCAACGGACTGTAAATACAGTGCGGTATCATGACGTCATAAAAAGATTTTTGAGATTTCTTTAAGATATGAGAATTCATATCTATGTATGTATATGTATATTTCGGTTGATGTCCGAATTATTGTAGAGGTCTATGCTATTTGATTCAGCTAGACGAATATTGAAAGATGTTCATGAAATTCAAGTGTTTATTGAAAAGTTATGCCAAGCCAAATTATTTTGGTGCGGATTCAGATGTTGAAAAGCTGAGGTGAACAACCCTATAAGCGGACATGTTTTCGGGGACAATGGTTTCGAGCGTAACGCATATAGTCGTTACAAAACACTACGTTGCAGCCCAACGTAGTGGTACAATAGGCTGGCCACCTAGTGTACGTAAAGAGGGTGTTTTCAGTCTTTGTGATTGATAAACACTCTGGTTTGCAGTGTGAAGGATTGAGTTGAAGCACTAGTAAACCGAGAATAGAGTTCACGGTCTTGTGACCCCTCAGCATGATTTAGATTCTTTTAAATTCCTGAGTTATTCATACTACTTCCTAATTATTGAGCAATTATGGAAGATTCTTGCTATTCTAAAAGGCGAATGTGGTAAGGATGATATTCCTTAGAAAGAAGTAAGTCGTAGAATGTGACACTGAATGATGACTATATTGAATAAGTGAGAAAAGAAGTGTTGATATTAGAAGGAGATGAGTTATCAAAGAATAATGTAAATCTCTTAATATAAAAGTTTAATAATTGTAGAAAGATCTTTGTGGAAAGGAAGTCGTTATAGAATCCAATGAATGAATAAGGTATTAACGTAAAATCTATTTTTGATAGATTGAAGATTAATAAATAAAATTTCGAGGACAAAATTCTTAGAAGAAATGGTGAATGTAATATCCTGAGTGTTTGTGATAGCGATCCTTAGAAAACGAAATGAATGAGTTAAGAATATAATACTCAGAATATAATTGAGTTCAAGTGAAAGTTATGAAATGAAACCTAGAATTTGTTAAGAAATGAATGTAGTAGGAAATATAAAACAAATATTAAGGTCATGTGTTGAAGTTATTCAACGAAGAGATTTGACGAAAACCTGAGTAAGGTAGGGTTTTGGTGATTCCGAGGACGGAATCCTTATAAGGAGGGAAAAATGTGACGAATGAATTATTTGAGTGGTGATTCTGGGGACAGAATCCTTGTAAGGAGGGAATGATGTAACAATCCAGAATTTTATTAACAATCTAAAATTTTATTTGTAATTTAAAATATTTATGAAATTAAATAAATATTTTATTTATGTGATTGTTGTTAGTATATACTTGTGAATTAAATTTATTAGATAATACTCTAATTTAATTTAACAGTTAGAGAGTTGTTAAAAAAAATTTTATGAGTTGCTATATTGATGTCGTAATTTAATAATTAAAGTGATATATTAATTATTAAATAAAATTATAATGAGATTATAATTTTGTGATATTTGGTCAAGTGGGAAATTTATTTAGTATGTGGTAATTAGTTTATTTAATTAAGATTGGATATGGAAATCCAAGTAAACAATGTGGGACAATAAACTATATTATATGTGACTTATGAAAATAATTTAAAAGAGTTTTAATTTGGTTTTACCAAACAAACCCATAGAGCTTTTGAAATTCTTATTTTAATCTTGTTTTGCCAAATAAGGCTTAAGGAATGATTAAGTCATTATTTTAATATGGCTTTGCCAAACAAGCCTTAGGGCTTTTAAAATTTTGATTTTTGTAACTTATATATTAAATTGATAATTAGTATATGTAATTATATTGGGAGTTACATATTCTATAATTATATGTGTTATATGTATATTGTATATACACTAAGTTACGTTAGTTTTCTAAACCTAAGTCTAAACTAAGAACAAAGTCAAGAAGAGAGAATACAGAGAAGAAGAAGAAGAAGAAGAAGGAGAAGAAGGGGAAACCTTGAGAAAACAAAAGAAAAGCTTTCATCATCTCCATATTTTCTCCTAATTTAACCTAGAAAGGTATCAAACTAACACTTATACTAAATTAAGATGTTATGTATTTAGTCTTTGTAAAATTAGGTTTTCATGATTATGTATTTATATGTATATATGGTGTTCATATGTGATTGTATGCCATGAAAGGATTTTCACAATACAAGTATTGTAAAAACAAGTTTTAAAATCATGTGCTTCTATGTTTTCACAGTTTTAGAGTTTTATAGTTGTTCAAAAGTTTTCAAAAGTTTCAATTCACAAAGATATGATGAACATGATGAAATCATGTTCATAGTGTTTGATTATGAGTTATATGGTTGTTCTAGCAATTCAATCCATATAATTTTGATAAACAAGAGGAATTGGGTTCATAATATTTTTCTATGAAATAATTTCTGAAAAATGGCTTTTTAAACTATTAAATTGATGTTTGGTTATGATTTATTATTGAAATTGATCGTGTATTGTGTTAGTATGTTAAGAATATGAGTTATCACAATTGGAATTACTTGAATTGGTTTAAAAACGAATTCACAATGAATAATTTCGCTATGAATGTTAAAAGAAGAAGAAAGAAGAGAAATAGTGAAATTAAAGGTTGTAATATTTGATGTTTGTGTTGTTTAAATGGCTAGAAACGCGTTAGAAAATATTAGATTATGTTTCTGTAAACCTATTACACATTGGGTAGGTTGGTATGGTTGTTAGAAAGGAGCTTGGAGGCCTAATTTGGCTTTCCGTAGTGTTCTAGAGCTAAAATCGCGAAGTCGTAGCAGAGACCCCCGCCCCGGCGGGCCTCTCTAGTGTAAAAATCCCCGCCCCCGCGGGGGGGGGGGGTATTCTGTCAAGACAAAATTTTGGAAAAAAAAAACTGTTCGGACATAGTTTACTAAAATAAGCATAACCTTTTCATACGAACTCTGATTGAGATGATTCAAGATGATCCGGAACGAGGACGAGTAGACCTACAACTTTTATTCTTTAAGGTTTTCAATTTGAAATCGTTATGAAGGGTCAAAATGGTCATCTTTAGGACTGTTATGTTTTCGGAGGGCGTTAGACATGCACGTATGCTAGTGTAGTGCTCTTGACAATAAAAGAGGTTGTTCTAAGTTATAAAACATGAATGTTAGTAAATATAATGATGCTTAACGTTAATATAATGATGTATTAGATAAGTTATAGAAGCATAGTAAGCATACACAAAAGATGCAAATCGGGCGTGTGACGAATAAATGTCGAAACGCCGTGATAATTGTTAATGAACGTAAAAAGTGTTTTTAGTCAAATGAAATGGATATTATAAAGTATGAAATGGGTTTAATATAAAACCAATAATGATTCCTAGCAAAATTTAAACACTTTAATGAATTTCGAATATTACATAAGTCGAAAAGTTAAGACAATCTAATTGAACATTGTGTGTTAACTAATAGAAAAGATTATGAGATGTGGAGTAGAGTTTACATTATAATTACTATGTGTTGTTATGTGACTAATAGTTGATGTGTATGATTATATAATTGTGTAGGGCACGTGAAGTGCAGAATACTGTAAGCTGTTAAACTGTTATTGGTAAACAACGATCAAGGCAAGTCTTTCGGTTCCTATTTGTTACGTGGACTTGATGAACTGTTTTAAATTGTATGATATGTTATACATGTTGAAATCATAAAATGTTTAAGTCAATATATGACTGCATTGTTTTGGCTAAGTAATGATGATTGAGTAAGGAACTCAATCTTTATATTTGCTATATGAATTAAAAGCATGTATGCCATGTTACCTTAATGAGATGTATATCGAACATGTTATTATGTGTTATGTGATGCATGAAAACTGTTAGACTTTGCTGGGCTGTCGAGCTCACTCTTGCAAATAACCACTTTTGCAGGTCAAGATTTTAAGGTAAAGATATGTGCTAAGTGAGTTGTAGAGATCTATATTCACGAAGATTACTTATGTTTTATGAGAAATGTATTTCATATTTTGAACGTAACATGTTGTTGAATTGTAAGTTGAGCTATCCAATGTATATGGATATTTAGTTATGATGTAAGACTTTGTATAGTCATTTTGTTGTAACGATTCATGATATAAGATTGAATCAAAGAGATGTAATGTAAAGGTTGCGAGTCAGGGCATGAAAGAAGGAAATGTATAAACGTTTTAAATATTCCGCAATTTTAGTGTTTTTAATATCGAATAATGATGTAAAATTTGAGATTTAATGTGTGGTTAACGACCGAAGTTGAAATTTAAATTGTATGGATTTTGGGGTCGTTACACAAATTGTCAACATGATACTTCTTTGTGGAGTAAAATTCAAGAATAATATTGTACCAAAAATGATTTGGACCAAAAAAAAATTAATTTTTATCATGAATAGTGCCCTGGGTGAATAGTACTCGAGTGAACTATCCCGTGAATAGTACTTCGAGAATAGTACCCCATAAATAGTACCCCGTGAATAGTACTCCGGCATGAAAAAGTTAAAACTTATCAAGAATATTCAAAATAATATTTTCATAAAAAGATACTGGATGAAGCGCAAATTTTAAGGATATTCTACTAATTTCATGGAGTATAGAAGCAACAATTAACAAAATGAGTGTAGAATTAGGAATACGAAACGAAATAATATTACTTACATACTATAGAGTATGGAAGAAAATATTATTTCTTACGAGTATTGAACAAAAATATTATCCCTTACCTTAAAAAGAAGAGTATTCCAACTAGTATAGCGGTGATATTCTTGAAGAAAACTTTCATTGCTTTCTACACTCAAAGCTTCTTAAAACTCTAAAGAAATACGCTCAATTTTATAGAAGAAGAATTCTCTGACTCAGGTGTGATTTTCAATTCTAACTAAAGCTGTAAAATGAGCAAACAGTTCGGGCTCGATTCGTACTCGCTTGACTAAAAGTTCGATTCGAGCTCAACTCGAAATATAAATGAGTCAAATATGAACACGTTTTAAAGTTCGATAAATTACTCGAACCTCCTCAAATTATAATTTTCTATTGATACTCGAATCATATTCGTTGGAAAAGTCCAAACTGCTCGAGCTCGATTCGGAACCATGCTCGACTCGGCAGCTAAATGAACCTCAATCAAACCTTATTTTATACTCGATAAATTTTGTGAACCAAATCTGAGCAACTCAATACTCAGATTGACTCGGTTCATTTACACCCTTAATTCTAACTAAGCATCCTATTTATAGGAGAATTGAAAGATACTATTTAGAATTTTCAGGGACTACACGGTAGAAAATCGGACGAAATCACGGGCGCCGAAAACTGAATTCACAAGTTTTTTACTGTGCACTGCATAGTAAAATACTCTGCAAATAAAATATAATATATTCTATTTTTCATAAAAAATAAAACTTATTATAAAATATATATATAAATATTTATATATATATATATATATATATATATATAACAACTTTCCACCACCATCCACCACATTTCTCTCACACACAAAATCACGGGACACACTTTATATATATACATACCTTATATAACTTCCACCACAATTACCACACATTTCCCTCTCATCCAAGTAATCTTACACCACCCCTTTTTCTTTTCTCTACCCGTGAACCCCCCCCACCCACCCACCCACCCACCCACCTGACAAATATATATATATATAACAAAACTGAGATAACTTTCTACCGACAGTTTTGAAAAATGGGTAAGTGAGGGGTCCAAATAATACGCCAAAATTTACAACAAATACTTCATAAAATCCTCTCAATATTTTTAACAACATTTATTCATCATTATTATAACTCGCAATATTAACAACCAGATCGTTCCCAGGAAATAGGGGGCTTTCCGATAAGGATTTCTCCCTATTGGCGCGCAATTAGGTGACCAAACCCCTTTCCTCGATAGAACTTTCTAGACATTGTTAATTATGCAGATAATAATATGAATAACTTATCATCTCAATTATTGATTTAATAATATATAAAATATTGACAATAATTGAATCAAATAACGTGAAATACTATGCAGCAATTACTGTAGCAATAACTAAATATAACTGAGTGACTTCTCACGTAAGCATCAATAATCAATACCGTATGCTACTATGCAACCACGCGTATTAATGTACTTTTATCACCGGGTATTTCAACAGTTAATGGTAAAACTTTCGCCGTTATTTTCATAAAAAGATATTTCTGTCATTTTTTATTCCGAAAATAATTCTGTTGTGGGGTCCACCAATGATTGTGTCGTCGTACGAATATTCCCTATTAAAACGAATATTTTTCGACCAATCGAAAATTTTATGACAACTTGCATACTTTGCAAAATTTATAAATATTACCCACAACTATAATATTATATCAAATCCACACCACAATATTCAAAAATATATTTCGAGAAAAAATAATCTTTATTTATGAAAGTTAGGGTCTTACAATTTTCCATAAAACTTATTATTTCAATTACACTTAAATATTATAATGATAATTAATATCAAATATTTATTTTCTAAAATTTAACTTTCTTTCAAACTTTTAAAATACACATTTAATTGACTCATCATGCATCATTATGCCACACAAGGCCTATTTATATAAGTTTACATATCTCAAGCTTATTTTTTACATATAGTCTTAAAATAATTATTCACATTATAATATCACATCTTATATTTTATGTGACGCCCCCCAAATTCAGACCACTCACGTCTCGAATTTGGTTCGCCACGTGCGACAAATCTAATGACTAAATAACATCTCATGCAACGGAAATAACAGAATAGATTACATTTATTTAATATAATCATTCATGTCTCAAGGTTTCGTAACTTAAAACATCGCTTACATACCTTAAACGTTGATTAGACATAACTAATATATAACACAATTTATGTCTTCACATAATCATAATATTTCTAAATAAATACGAAGCTACTCCGTAGCTTTGACCTTACCCTTATCAGTGCCCGAGGGTGCGCCTTGCTCTGCCTTAACTGAAATGTTTTTAGGAAAAGCAAGAATGAGCAACAAGTTTGTTCAACAAGTAATATAACAATAAGGGTGTTCAAAATAGTTTTAAATTCCCGAGAGTATATCAACAAATGATAGTTCAAGGATAGCAAGAAGTATCAATGGTTTTCAACAATAGTCGGTAAGGACGGAAAAATATCAATAAGATTCAATACTTATCATTTCGAGATTTTAAAACACTGAATACTGAGCAGTCACTAAGGACTATGAACTTCTACTAGAATTAACAGTATTATACTAAAAATCCAATAAAAACGAGTACAAAAGGTGATTAGCCTAAAGTACCCTATGTTATGCATAACATTTAATCATACTCATGTGCGCACGTCAGTGTCCCGACAATTATATAGTTTCCCCTTCAAGGAGGGTTGTTCATCTCAGTCAATTATAAGAGTCCGCACCAAGTTAATTTAGTTTGTATAGCTTTCTATCTTACAATAATGGTCTAGCTGAATTAATGGCTTAGACAACTTTTATAATGTATTTAAGAATTATAAGTTCAATACTTGCAACAATCGTCAAAATATCAATGATTTTCGAATAGTAATAAATTGGGTTGATATGTCAACAATTCAGATTTATACAATATATATACAGTGTAACGAACTTAGGAAACTTGCATTCAATATGAAAATTAAATGAAGTTCGAGAACTCGCACAAAATTCAAAGTTGTGTAAGTTAGGAAATTTGCGTAATCATAGATTCCTTGCATAAAGTAAATGCATAAGTTAGGATACTTGCACAATATTCAAAGTTGTGTAAGTTAGAAAACTTGTCTCAAGCGTAGTTTACCAAATTATAGCTTATCAACACTTTTCGAATCCTATTATAACATAATTACACGTATAGGATATTCATTAGCTATGTATATTCAATACTCATACTTGATATGTAAGTTTAAACGTATACATAAGAGTCAAACTTAGTTTTATAATTCCATACGTATGTCATCACGTACCTTACATACACATAACACAAAATCAGTTTGTAAGACTATGAAATTAAATAACATAGTTCTTAATCATCTTTTGACTTAACGTTTGAAAGTTTATAAACACATCTCAAACATATGATTCTATCGCTAGCATGCTTATTGATACTTTGAATACTGTATTTAAACACGCGTTACAGATTAAGATAATAATACAAGCATACATCACATTCCAGATTACAAAAAGATTAACAGACTGAACTGCAGGGTGGCGCGGCCGTGCTTGATTTGAATTAGGGAGTAGGGCGGTCGCGTTGCTCCCAGTTCAAATTAGAGCTAAGAAGGCAGAAGCATGGCCCAACTTGCACACCCTTATACACACATGATGACACTTACAGAATCATACATGTCATGATGTTTATGATTAGGTTTGGTCTCATCTATGGCCATTCCAAAATTCTTTTAATGTTATGGTTTTGTTTTTAGAAAAAGTTCTATCTCGACAAGGCTAAATGGAACCAATTTTCCACAAGCTACTCATGTTTAACCATTATACCACATAATGAGGTTAATAAACCTTAAACATACATGCTCAAGTTATTCTACTCATGTATTCCAAATTAACATAGTTTTACTTCTTTAGAATTCATTTGAAACTATGTTTGACTAGTTCACAACATACTTAGCTAGATGAATGCACATATCAATCATGTCTAGATGCATAAAATGTCTTATCATGATGGTCCAAAAGTCCAGAATACAAATAGGGTATTTCCCAACAAAGTTGGTTTTCAACTTCAACATCTTTCTCGAAAATCTCATGTTAAACCAACTAAACATGCAAGGAAACTTTAAACCCACATTTTATACACATGTATATATATAACTAAGTCACATAAGCATTCTCAAAATTTCTGAATTCAAAGGTCACAAGATCCACCAAGTTTTTATTTCAAACTTCAAGTTTTCCTTTAGAAAATTATTAAAACCAAGCTAACAAAACTTATTATACACGAAGCAAGCTTAGGCCTTATGTTAGACTCATTTACGTACATATCTAGGTTATTTACACATGCTCACAAGGTCAGAATACAAGTAAGGTCGTTTGCAAAAAGGTTTGTTTTCCAAACTTATAAGTTTACTTGAAAAACTCAAACTAAAACAATCTAAAGTGAGTGACTACAAGTAAGGCAGCCTACGTTAGCATGTCAGGGACATTTATAACTAGAATCAAGTCAAACTAACATGCTCATCATAACACAAGGTAACCAACATCAGTTTCTAAGATAAGTAGCCCGGGCGGCCATGCGGTGTAGTACTATAGAAGTGGCGCGACCGCGCTACTTCGAGCAGAGGCAAAAAAAATGGCTCTGCTTCTGCAGAGCCTCAAAATAACATTGTTAAACCTGCAACCCAGACCAACTACAATACTTCAAAACATGTATATAAGCTCAGACAACATATAAATAACAGTTACCAACCCAATTAGCAAGAATTCATGCACATTCAAACACTAATCAAAAAGGAATTAAGAATACAATGTCATGTTATACCTTTACTTTGAATTGGACAGAACTTCTCAAAATTAAATTACTCCCTCACACTCTCTATAGCAACTTAGCAATTAATTCTCAGCAACATAGAAATGAAAGGGAGTGTTCAATTTATAGGAAACTTACTAACTATGCCAAGCTATTGCCCAAGAAATTAAACCAAGAGATGGAAGAAGAATTCATTGGATTGAGAGGGTTTGGTGAAAAGATTTCACCAACTCCTCATTCCCCACTTCTCAGTTCATCATCACAGCTATGCTAGCCTTCAACTGCCGACTTGTGTTTGTGAAATTAGAGTTAAGCTACTGTGAAGCATTGTTTGGGTCACTCAAAATGGGACAAGGAATTGTTCTGATTTGTAGTCACGAAATGTTTACTAATACACTTAGGTTTATTTCCTTTTTGGCTTATAATTCCACATTTGATAACTAAATGTTATTACAAAATGACAAGTTAGGGATTATATATGTACACATACCATATAATCCAAGTACATTAGTCTAGTCCAATTACTATTTATAACATGTACGGACACAATTTAATTAGTCACTAATAATTCAATATCTCCTTAAAACTTTATTATTCCAATCATACATACTTATTGAAATAACTATTAATTTGCAAATCATTGAATTATTTTACTTTAATATTACATAAAGTTCATCTCACACATACATGTTGTCACATAAGCAATTCATTCAATTTTACTGTGATAACCCCAAAATAGGTCCATTCCATCCAACCTATTCTGAGTCGCCAAATACATGGTACAAAAAATAACTACAACTTTATTACAACAATTGTCGTACAAAATACAACAACACATATGCTGTGAGTTTGGATACAAATATATACCAAATGTGACTCATGTCCCAACCGTGGACAGCACTTCACAATGACACCTTACATAAAGGTATAGTCAAAAACTGTTTTAGAAATTAGAATCTTTGGGAAGTGCTCAAGGAAACCTTCGTACATGGAAGGCCACGCGTCTAGGTTATGATAGATATCATATGGCCACAGAATTATCCTTGGTTTACCCAATAGACCCCAAAGAAAAACGAGAATATTACTATCATATTCTTCCCAATGGTAAGTCTTCTTTTGACTTATCATTATCTCCATTGTCTTTAATCGTGAATTATACTTCAAACAAATACCAAGATTATATAGGTAGTGCTCGTAGATATACTCAGCAAATGGATGTGCACAACCGTGTCTTATGATGACACGATGTTGTATGTCATTAGACATCTTGTATGATAGTGACAAAATATCCTTCCAACGTTGGGTTTGCCTCACCCTATTTAATTCACCAAATATAACTACTAAATGATGACCACCGTTCTATTTCCCTGTTACCCCCGCTCGACCTAGCTACACTCTTATTACCTGAAAGGAAATGTGAAACAGAAGGGTGAGCACAACTAGCCCAGTAAAGAATATCATTACTAAAGATAAATAAATTATCAATAGCCTTCAACAGTAATAAATCAGAGATTTAGAACATATGGTAGATGATAAAAAATTTCAACCATAGTTGCAGCGGAACTAGCAATCCATTAGAAGAGTCAAATAGACTATAAAGTCTATTATCTTCTCCACGTTAAAAGTCCACCAACAATATTTTATCCCTATAACATCAATCAACAGTTCCTTTTCACAATCATATGAATAACTCATAATCATAATTGTGATTCTAAATTCCTCTTCTCATCCAGGACGAAGATAATTTTTATCACCTGTCTTTACTTGAAACATCAAAGATCATGGTTACACCAAATCATATTTCATGTTCATAATTATACTAATAACATCATCTTTGCACTACGGACCAAAGATATTCGTCACCAGTTCATCTTTGAACTACTGGCCAAAGTTGTTCAACAACAGGTCATCTTTGCACTACGGGCCAAAGATATTTATCACCAGTTCATCTTTGCACTACAGGCCAAAGATATTCAACAACAGTTCATATTTGCACTACATGCCAAATATATTCATCAACAGTTCATATTTGCACTACAGGCCAAATATATTAATTTCTCAACGAAATATATAATCATTTCAGAATTTATATAAACAATAATTATAACCATGTTGATCAATTCACCTTTGCGCTTAAGCTAAAGATATTCAATTATAAATTCAATGGTCATGATCATACCAGTCAATAATTCAATTTTACACTACTGGCCAAAGGAAACCCATAGTCATGATCATACCAAAAATCTACCCATCTTTACACTTAAGTCAAAGAGAAATTTCTTCACTAGGATTATAAAAATGTCATATATAATAGTAAAATCAATATAATCAAAACATCAAGATTTAATCTCAAGAGTAATATTCATAAATCAACTATAATTTGGTTAGAAAAAAAAAACTAATTTTGTCGTGAATAGTAACTCATAAATAGTAACTCGTGAATAGTAAACCCGACACAAAAAGGTAAAAATTCTACAATAAAATCTATACCAATATTTCGGTATAATGATATTGAAAGAATAACATTTCTTTAAACTTATAAACAATTTATTTTAATTGTTTACACTTTACTAATTAATGCATTTAATCATCATAAAATGCCAAACTCATAAGATTTCATCACCAATAACCAAAACCCTCATAAAAAATCTGCATATACCACATATATGATTCTCAAGCCATAAAATCATATTTTCCAATTTTCTTCCTTCACATAACATATTTAATTCAATTATTCATAACTAGTATATTTTCATTAAAAATACCAAATCAGTTGCAAAAATATTTTTTTTCTGGAATTTATTAAAATATAGTCCCATATTGAACATATATTTTTCTCAGAATTTTTAAAACTCATTTACTATTTTTCATATGGCCAAAACAGCCGAATGTTTAGACATTTATCATAAATTGTAATTTTATCCAAAAATTCCGAAATTCACAGAGTACACTGATATTATATAGATATACTTTCAATAAAAATTTTATCAATTTTGGAGTTAGCCACAAGGAGTTATAAGCGGTTACTTTTAAAATAGTCTTTTCCGTAAAATTCATAACTCTTAATCTATACTTCTAAAAATTACCATTTTTGGACACAATCAATAAAACTCATCAAAATATTATTTTAAATTTTTCCAGAATTTTCTGAAGGTCAAAAGAATTACGAACTGAAAAACATAATAACCCTTAAAATCCCTTACCTCAAAAGAGCAGTACTTCTGATCGGTATAAGGCTGAAAGAAACTTGCACTGAATAACAACTCTGAAAGTATCTAAATACTCACTAGAATATGCTTGACAATATAGAGAGAAAAAAAACTTGTTTCTGGTGTCATTTTCAATTATAACTTAAGCACCTATTTATAGGAAAATGCTAGAACGCCAAAGGAGACTAAAATAATAAATTAATATTATTTATTCTCTATTTTTTACACACCAACCATCAGCAATCAAAGCATGCCAAGGCTGAAAAAAAAATCCCAGCAGCCCACATGTGTTCAACAACCAAAGTGGGTCCCACCCATAAATTAATAAAAATTATTTTATTTTCTGAAACTTCAATAATTCATAGAAAATAGCCCTTTTTATCAAAAAAATCGAATCTCACAATTTTTTATAGGAAATTCAATTCTCTACAACTTTACAGAAGAAAGTTCCAAATTCTAAATAAAAATTGACCGAAATCCATAAACGGACGATTTTACAGGCTATAATCAAATTTCAGTCAAGAAATGAGGTCCACCGACACACAAAACATGTGTTAATCATTTAATACAATAAAAATACTCTTCCTCCTCATATACTCATATATCACACATTCATTGTAAAAATATCACTATTATTGTATTATTAAATATAATAATAAATTATTTTATCAGAAAAAAAATTTATCATTTTTCAACAATTGTCACTTAAAAAATTTTCTCCATCTATATCCACATAAAATTAATATTTTTCTCATCATATAAATCAATAATTAATTATTCACAAATAATATTACAGAATCACAGTACTGGCAACCAGGTCGTTCCTAGGAAAGAGAGGACTTTTCAATAAGGATTTCTCCTTATTGGCGTGCAATTAGATGACCAAACCTCTCCTTAGACAGAACTTTCTAGACATTACCAATAATGCTATCTAATAATATTATTCAAATAATATGAATTATTGATCTGATAATGGAGATGATGTGCAGCAACAATTATTGAAACAACAATAATATAAAATATCAACGCAGCAATTATTGAATCAATAAAATAAAATATTGAACAGTAATTACTGTGACAATTATTTAGCAGTGCCTTCTTACGTAAGAATCAATAATTTCAAAAATATTGTGCAATGCCGTGTGCTACTGCGCAATAATGCGTATTACTGTATTTTAACCACCGTGTATTCCAACAGTGTTAACGGTAACAACTACGCCGTTAATTATAAAAACTCAATTTTTATCGTTATCTTCATCCGACAGTTTTTCGTTATGGGGCCCACAAATAGTTGCGCCGTCGTACGAATATTCCCCGACAGAAAGAATATTCCACGATCAACGAATATTCCCTGACAAAAATGATTATTTTATAACCACTTGTTTATTTTGAAAAAAAAATTCACATTTCACCCATAACTTTAACTTTTTATCAATTTAACCATTTACTGAATTGTAATTATAAGAAAAATTAAATACTTTTATTTCATAAAATTTGGGGTCTTACAATCTCCCCTCCTTATGAAATTTCGTCCCCGAAATTTACGTACCTGGTATTTCGAAAAGTTGAGAATACGTTACTTTCATTTCAGATTCTATCTCCCGGGTCATCATGATTTCTCCATTGCTCATCTCCCGTGATAACTTCATTTGGGTTCTTCACTTGTTGGGAAGTCATGACAACCGCATCCCATCGAACTACCCGGTTTTGACTTGTCTGAGGCAGCATTTGGCGTCATCACTACCGTTAGAATATACTTTTCTATAAGGTATATTCCTCCCTCAACTGCCTCATCGTACTCCTGATTCATGATCTGAATCATCAATCTTCGATCCATATCGAATTCAGGTTGACCGCCCTGTACAGGGTAATTCAAAACTTGATGTTGGGTTCTCCCAATTGCTTTCCAAAAAGAGAAATTCATATCATCTATTTTAGCCTTCTTAGATCGGACATCTCTTTCCACAATATCCACGTGTCGTGCGACTTTTGCCCATGCATCACTTATTCTCACTCGTTCAGTTTTTTTTTTCTTTCAGCTCAGATTCCATCTTTATCATCTTATACTCTGCCAAAGAATGCTTCTGTTCAAGCATCACATATCGGGTAACACAAGCTTGAATTGTTGCATCCTTTTGCTCCACGATCGCCTGTCGTTCTTCAGCCTGCTCTTCTAACTCATGAATACGATTTTAAAATTCTACATTTCAATCATATAATACCTCTAATAAACTCTCCTCAAGTACCTCTTCTTCCTCTTCTTCCTTACTCTCAGCTGTTACCTCTGCGACTATCTCGGGTGCAACTATCAATTCTTCACTCACCACATGGATATCTCTAATTCCTTCTTCGTCTGACATCACATTATCATGGTTAGTGATTAGAGGTATCCCCACAGTCTCATTCACTCTATTGTTAGCATTCTCAGCTGCCATTCTCAAATACTGCCATAAAACAAGGGTTAATTAAGCAAATTAACATATCACATAATATCCGTATATTATGACCGACCAACAATTAAGCTTAGGTAGGACACATTAGCGAAGGATTTACTCATCTCTCCTGTGACGCCCCCAAAATAGGTCCATTCCATCCAACCTATTATGAGTCGCCAAATACATGGTACAGAAAATAACTACAACTTTATTACAACAATTGTCGTGCAAAATACAACAACACATATGCTGTGAGTTTGGATACAAATATATACCAAATGTGACTCATGTTCCAACCGTGGACATCACCTCATAATGACACCTTACATAAAGGTATAGTCAAAAACTGTTTTAGAAATTAGAATCTTTAGGAAGTGCTCAAGGAAACCTTTGTACATGGGAGGCCATGCTTCTGGATTATGATAGATATCATATGGCCACAGAATTATCCTTGGTTAACCCAATAGACCCCAAAAAAAACGAGAAGTTTACTATCATATTCTTCCCAATGGTGAGTCTTCTCTTGACATATCATTATTTCCACTGTCTCTAGTTAAAAATTATACTTCAAACAAACACCAAGATTATATAGGTAGTGCTCGTAAAGATACTCAGCAAGTGGATGAGCACATCCCCGTCTTATGATGACACGAGGTTGTATGTCGTTAGACATCTTGTATGATAGTGGCAAACCACCCTTCTAACGTTGGGTACACCTTACCCTATTGGATTCACCAAATAAAACTACTAAATGAACTTTTCTATACTGCTTCAGGAGAACATCCACAGCTAGAGACCACCGTTGTATTTCCCCGTTACCCTCGCTCGACCCAGCTACACTCTTATTACCTGAAAGGAATTGTGAAGCAAAAGGGTGAGCACAACTAGCTCAGTAAAGAATATCATGACTAAAGATAATTAAATTATCAATAGCCTTCATCAATAATAAATCAGAGATTTAGAACATATAGTAAATGATAAAAATTTCAACCATAGTTGCAGCGGAACGAGCAATCCATTAGAAGAGTCAAATAGACTATAAAGTCTATTTTCTTCTCCATGTTAAAAATCCATCAACAATGTTTTATCCCTGTAACATCAATCAATAATTCTGGTCCACAATCATATGAATAACTCATAATCATAACTGTAGTTCTAAATTCCTCTTCTCATCCAGGACGAAGATAATTTTTATCACCTATCTTTACCTGAAACATCAAAGATCATGGTTACACCAAATCACATTTCCTGTTCATAATCATACTAATAACTTTATCTTTGTACTACGACCAAAGATATTCATTTGTATCACCAGTTGGTCATGTTCATCTCAACATCTGTTCATCTTTGCACTACTGGCCAAAGATATTCAACAATATGTCATCTTTGCACTACGGGCCAAAGATATTCATCAACAATTCATCTTTGCACTACAGGCCAAAGATATTTCTCAACAGTTCATATTTGCACTACGGCCAAATATATTCATCAACAGTTCATATTTGCACTACAGGCCAAATATATTAATATCTCAAAGAAATATATAATCATTTCAAAATTTATATAAACAATAATTATAACCATGTTGATCAATTCACCTTTGCACTTAAGCTGAAGATATTCACTTATAAATTCAATGGTCATGATCATATCAGTCAACAATTCAACTTTGCACTACTGGCCAAAGAGAACCCATAGTCATGATCATACCAGAAATCTACCCATCTTTACACTCAAGTCAAAGAGAAATATCATCATTAAGTTTATAAAAATGTTATATATGATAATAAAATCAATATAATCAACATATAGATATAATCTCAAGAGTAATATTCATAAACCAACTATAATTTGGTCAGAAAAAGAAACCAATGTTGTCGTGAATAGTAACTCATGAATAGTAACTCATGAATAGTAACTCGTGAATAGTAACTCATAAATAGTAAACTCGACACAAAAAGGTAGAAATTCTACAATAAAATCCATACCAGTATTTTGGTATAATGATATTGAAAGAATAATATTTCTTAAGCTTATAAATAATTTATTTAAATTGTTTACACTTTACTAAATAATGCATTTAATCATTCTAAAATACCAAACTCAATAATCAAAACCCTCATCAAAAATCTGCATATACCTCATATAGGATTCTCAAAGTCATAGAATTCTATTTTCTAATTTTTTTACTTCACAAAACATATTTAATTCATTTACTCATAACTAGACTATTTTCATGAAAAATACCAAATCAGTTCCAAAAATATTTCTTTTATGAGATTTAGCATAATATAGTCTCATAGTGAACATATATTTTTCTCAAAATTTTTAAAAGTCATTTACTATTTTTCATATGGCCAAAACAGCCGAATATTTAGACATTTATCAAAAATTGTACTTTTGTCCAAAAATTCTAAAATTTACATAGTATACTTCTATCATATACATGTACTCCCAATAAAAATTTCATCAATTTTGGAGTTAACCACAAGGAATTATAAGCGATTACTTTTAAAATAGACTTTTCTCATAAAATTCATAACTCTCAATCTATATATCCAAAAATCACTATTTTTGGACACGATCAAGAAAACTCATCAAAATATCATTTTAAATTTTTTTAGAATTTTTGAAGTTCAAAACAATTACGAAACTGAAAATCATAACAACCCTTAAAATCCCTTACTATCTCTTACCTCAAAAGAGCAGTATTTCTGACCGGAATGTAAAGCCGAAGGAACCTTGCACTGAATATCAACTCTCAAAGTATCTAAAAATTCACAAAATATGCTTCATAATATAGAGAGAGAAAGAGAGAAAGCTTATGTTTCTAGTGTGATTTTTAATTCTAACTTAGCCCTCTATTTATAGAAAAATGTTAGCACGCCGAAGCAGACTTAACCTGCAACCTGATGGCTTTACCTGCTACTATTCCCACCCACCACATTTGAATAAAAATCTCAGTACATTTCTTCACCAACCAAGAGTGGGGCCCACCAATTCTAGAATTTTCTATCAAAATGATAAACTCTGAAAATTCAATAATTTCTGAACCAGTCATCTTGTAAAATTCATAATAAATCATACGTTCATTTTTAACGGTTCAAAATTTGTGGACATATACTCAACTTATATATGTATAGCATATCCAAATATTACCACGATCCAATGGTCGGATTAAAAATTATAACCCTCGCAAAATATCTTAAAAACCCTAATTTGATTTTCAATACCTCCGTTCTGACAAAAATACAGATAAAACACCTCAACATTAACTCCTTCATTTTTAACCACAAAAATATATCCTTCATTTATATCCACATAAAATTAATTTTTCCTTATCATATGAATAATTAATTATTCACAAATAATATTACAGAATCACATTTATGACAACCAGGCCGTTTCCAGGAAAGAGGTGGCTTTCCAATAAGAATTTCTCCTTACTGGCGCGCAATTAGATGACCAAACCTCTCATTAGACATAACATTTTAGACATTGTCAATAATGTTATCTAATAATATTATTCAAATAATATGAATTATTGATCTGATAATGGGAAATACTGTGCAGCAACAATTATTGAAATAACAATAATATAAAATATCAACGCAGTAATTATTGAATCAATAAAATAAAATATTGAACAGTAATTACTGTGACAATTATTCAGTAGTGCCTTCTTACGTAAGAATCAATAATTTCAAAAATACTGTGCAATACCGTGTGCTACTGTGCAATAACGCGTATTACTGTATTTTAACCACCGGGTATTCCAACAGTGTTAACGGTAACAACTACGACGTTATTTGTAAAAACTCAAATTTATCATTTTTTTCATTCGACAGTTATTCTGTTATGGGGCCCACAAATAGCTGCGCCGTCGTATGAATATTCCCCGACAGAAAGAATATTCTACGACCAACGAATATTCCCTGACAACAATGATTATTTTATAACCACTTGTTTATTTTGAAAAATTTTCACATTTCACCCATAACTTTAACTTTTATCAATTTAACCATTTACGGAATAGTAACTATAAAAAAAATTAAATACTTTTATTTCATAAAATTCAGGGTCTTACAATCTCCCCTCCTTATGAAATTTCGTCCCCGAAATTTACGTACCTGGTATTTCAAAGAGTTGAGAATACCTTCCTTTCATTTCAGATTCCATCTTTCCTGTCATCATAATTTATCCATTGCTCATCTCCTGTATTTCAAATATCATTCTAGAATACAGCTTCAAAACAAGGGTTAATTTAATAAATTAACATATCACATAATATCCCAATATTATGACTGACCAACAAATAAGCTTAGGTAGAACACACTAGCGAAGGATTTACTCATCTCTCCCCTCCTAGTTCTATTTTTCGATCTCCGCCAAAGATCATATCCCTAAGCTCTGATACCAAATGTAACTCTGGACACCAACTTGTGTCAGCACCTTACATTGATACCTATCAGTTTGCCACTGCAGAACGGCGTCTCCTACGGAGAGTCTGACTTCGGTGCATCCCCCATCAACAGGAAGTCACCAGCGAGAGGCTCGGGGCTCTTTACTTATAGCTCTGATACCAATTGTGACGCCCCCAAAATAGGTTCATTCCATCCAACCTATTCTGAGTCGCCAAATACATGGTACAGAAAATAACTACAACTTTATTACAACAATTGTCGTGCAAAGTACAACAACACATATGCTGTGAGTTTGGATACAAATATATACCAAATGTGACTCATGTTCCAACCGTGGACATCACCTCACAATGACACCTTACATAAAGGTATAGTCAAAAACTGTTTTAGAAATTAGAATCTTTGGGAAGTGCTTAAGGAAACCTTTGTACATGGGAGGCCATGCTTCTGGATCATGATAGATATCATATGGCCACAGAATTATCCTTGGTTGACCCAATAGACCCCAAAAAAAAATGAGAAGTTTACTATCATATTCTTCCCAATGGTGAGTCTTCTCTTGACATATCATTATTTCCACTATCTCTAGTTAAAAATTATACTTCAAACAAACACCAAGATTATATAGGTAGTGCTCGTAAAGATACTCAGCAAGTGGATGAGCACATCCCCGTCTTATGATGACACGAGGTTGTATGTCGTTAGACATCTTGTGTGATAGTGGAAAACCACCCTTCCAACGTTGGGTACACCTTACCCTATTGGATTCACCAAATAAAACTACTAAATGAACTTTTCTATACTGCTTCGGGAGAACATCCACAGCTAAAGACCACCGTTGTATTTCTCCGTTACCCTCGCTCGACCCAGCTACACTCTTATTACCTGAAAGGAATTGTGAAGCAAAAGGGTGAGCACAACTAGCTCAGTAAAGAATATCATGACTAAAGATAATTAAATTATCAATAGCCTTCATCAATAATAAATCAGAGATTTAGAACATATGGTAAATGATAAAAATTTCAACCATAGTTGCAGCGGAACGAGCAATCCATTAGAAGAGTCAAATAGACTATAAAGTCTATTATCTTCTCCATGTTAAAAATCCATCAACAATATTTTATCTCTGTAACATCAATCAACAATTCTGGTCCACAATCATATGAATAACTCATAATCATAACTGTAGTTCTAAATTCCTCTTCTCATCCAGAACGAAGATAATTTTTATCACCTATCTTTACCTGAAACATCAAAGATCATGGTTACACCAAATCACATTTCTTGTTCATAATCATACTAATAACTTTATCTTTGCACTACGACCAAAGATATTCATTTGTATCACCAGTTGGTCATGTTCATCTCAACATCTGTTCATCTTTGCACTACTGGCCAAAGATATTCAACAACATGTCATCTTTGCACTACGGGCCAAAGATATTCATCAATAATTCATCTTTGCGCTACAGGCCAAAGATATTTCTCAACAGTTCATATTTGCACTACGACCAAATATATTCATCAACAGTTCATATTTGCACTACAGGCCAAATATATTAATATCTCAAAGAAATATATAATCATTTCAGAATTTATATAAACAATAATTATAACCATGTTGATCAATTCACCTTTGCACTTAAGCTAAAGATATTCAATTATAAATTCAATGGTCATGATCATACCAGTCAACAATTCAACTTTGCACTACTGGCCAAAGAGAACCCATAGTCATGATCATACCAGAAATCTACCCATCTTTACACTCAAGTCAAAGAGAAATATCATCATTAGGTTTATAAAAATGTTATATATGATAATAAAATTAATATAATCAACATATAGATATAATCTCAAGAGTAATATTCATAAACCAACTATAATTTGGTCAGAAAAAGAAATCAATGTTGTCGTGAATAGTAACTCGTGAATAGTAAACTCGACAAAAAAAGATAGAAATTCCACAATAAAATCCATACCAGTTTTTCGATATAATGATATTGAAAGAATAATATTTCTTAAGCTTATTAACAATTTATTTAAATTGTTTACACTTTACTAAATAATACATTTAATCATTCTAAAATACCAAACTCAATAATCAAAACCCTCATCAAAAATCTGCATATACCTCATATAGGATTCTCAAAGTCATAGAATCCTATTTTTCAATTTTCTTACTTCACAAAATATATTTAATTCATTTACTCATAACTAGACTATTTTCATGAAAAATACCAAATCAGTTCTAAAAATATTTCTTTTCTGAGATTTAGTATAATATAGTCCCATAGTGAACATATATTTTTCTCAAAATTTTTAAAAGTCATTTACTATTTTTCATATGGCCAAAACAGCCGAATATTTAGACATTTATCAAAAATTGTATTTTTGTCCAAAAATTCTGAAATTTACATAGTATACTTCTATCATATACATGTACTCCCAATAAAAATTTCATTAATTTTGGAGTTAACCACAAGGAATTATAAGCGATTACTTTTAAAATAGACTTTTCTCATAAAATTCATAACTCTCAATTTATACATCCAAAAATCACCATTTTTGGACACAATCAAGAAAACTCATCAAAATATCATTTCAAATTTTTCCAAAATTTTTGAAGTTCAAAAAAATTACGAAACTGAAAATCATAACAACCCTTAAAATCATTTACTATCCCTTACCTCAAAAGAGCAGTATTTCTGACCGAAATGTAAAGCCGAAGGAACCTTGCACTGAATATCAACTCTCAAAGTATCTAAAAACTCACAAAATATGCTTCATAATATAGAGAGAGAAAGAGAGAAAGCTTATGTTTCTAGTGTGATTTTTAATTCTAACTTAGCCCTCTATTTATAGGAAAATGTTAGCATGCCGAAGCAGACTTAACCTGCAACCTGATGGCTTTACCTGCTACTATTCCCACCCACCACATTTGAATAAAAATCTCAGCACATTTCTTCACCAACCAAGAGTGGGGCCCACCAATTCTAGAATTTTCCATCAAAATGATAAACTCCGAAAATTCAACAATTTCTGAACCAGTCATCTTGTAAAATTCATAATAAATCATACGTTCATTTTTAACGGTTCAAAATTTGTGGACATATACTCAACTTATATATGTATAACATATCCAAATATTACCACGATCCAATGGTCGGATTAAAAATTATAACCCTCGCAAAATATCTTAAAAACCCTAATTTGATTTTCAATACCTCCGTTCTGACAAAAAAATAGATAAAACACCTCAACATTAACTCCTTCATTTTTAACCACAAAAATATATCCCTCATTTATATCCACATAAAATTAATTTTTCCTTATCATATGAATAATTAATTATTCACAAATAATATTACAGAATCACATTTATGACAACCAGGCCGTTCCCAGGAAAGATGAGGCTTTCCAATAAGAATTTCTCCTTACTGGCGCGCAATTATATGACCAAACCTCTCCTTAGACAGAATATTTTTGACATTGCCAATAATGTTATCTAATAATATTATTCAAATAATATGAATTATTGATCTGATAATGGGAAATACTGTGCAGCAACAATTATTGAAACAACAATAATATAAAATATCAACGCAGTAATTATTGAATCAATAAAATAAAATATTGAACAGTAATTACTGTGACAATTATTCAGTAGTGCCTTCTTACGTAAGAATCAATAATTTTAAAAATACTGTGCAATACCGTATGCTACTGTGCAACAACGCGTATTACTGTATTTTAACCAACGGGTATTCCAACAGTGTTAACGGTAACAACTACGCCGTTATTTGTAAAAACTCAAATTTATCATTTTTTTCATTCGACAGTTATTCTGTTATGGGGCCCACAAATAGCTGCGCCGTCATATGAATATTCCCCGACAGAAAGAATATTTCACGACCAACGAATATTCCCCGACAACAATGATTATTTTATAACCACTTGTTTATTTTAAAAAATTTTCACATTTCACCCATAACTTTAACTTTTATCAATTTAACCATTTACGGAATAGTAACTATAAGAAAAATTAAATACTTTTATTTCATAAAATTCGGGGTCTTACATCTCCCCTCCTAGTCCTATTTCCCGATCTCTGCCAGAGATCATATCTCTAAGCTCTGATACCAACTGTGACATTGGACACCATTATGTGTCAGTACCTCACAAGGGTACCTATCAGCTTGCCACCGCAGAACGGCGTCCCCTACGGAGAGTTTGGCTTCGGTGCATTCCCCATCAACAGGATGTCACCAGCGAGAGGCTCGGGGCTCTTTACTTATAGCTCTGATACCAACTGTGACAACCCTAAAATAGGTCCATTCCATCCAACCTATTCTGAGTCGCCAAATACATGGTACAGAAAACAACTACAACTTTATTACAACAATTGTCGTACAAAATACAACAACATATATGATGTGAGTTTGGATACAAATATATACCAAATGTGACTCATGTCCCAACCGTGGACAGCACCTCACAATGACACCTTACATAAAGGTATAGTCAAAAACTGCTTTAGAAATTAGAATCTTTGGGAAGTGCTCAAGGAAACCTTCGTATATGGGAGGCCATGCGTCTGGGTTATGATAGATATCATATGGCCACAGAATTATCCTTGGTTGACCCATTAGACCCCAAAGAAAAACGAGAAGATTACTATCATATTCTTCCCAATGGTGAGTCTTCTCTTGACTTATCATTATCTCCACTGTCTTTAATCGTGAATTATACTTCAAACAAACACCAAGATTATATAGGTAGTGCTCGTAGATATACTCAGCAAGTGGATGTGCATAACTATTTTTTATGATGACACGATGTTGTATGTCATTAGACATCTTGTATGATAGTGACAAAACACCCTTCCAACGTTGGGTTTGCCTCACCCTATTTGATTCCCCAAATATAATTACTAAATGATGACCACCGTTCTATTCCCCTGTTACCCCCGCTCGACCCAGCTACACTCTTATTACCTGAAAGGAATTGTGAAACAGAAGGGTGAGCACAACTAGCCCAGTAAAGAATATCATTACTAAAGATAAATAAATTATCAATAGCCTTCAACAGTATTAAATCAGAGATTTAGAACATATGATAGATGATAAAAAATTTCAACCATAGTTGCAGCGCGGAACGAGCAATCCATTAGAAGAGTCAAATAGACTATAAAGTCTATTATCTTCTCCACGTTAAAAGTCCATCAACAATATTTTATCCCTATAACATCAATCAACAGTTCCTTTTCACAATCATATGAATAACTCATAATCATAATTGTGATTCTAAATTCCTCTTATCATCCAGGACGAATATAATTTTCATCACCTGTCTTTACTTGAAACATCAAAGATCATGGTTACACCAAATCATATTTTCTATTCATAATTATACTAATAACTTTATCTTTGCACTACGGGCCAAAGATATTCATCACCAGTTCATCTTTGTACTACAGGCCAAAGATATTCAACAACAGTTCATATTTGCACTACAGGCCAAATATATTCATCAACAGTTCATATTTGTACTACAGGCCAAATATATTAATTTCTCAAAGAAATATATAATCATTTCAGAATTTATATAAACAATAATTATAACCATGTTGATCAATTCACTTTTGCGCTTAAGCTAAAGATATTCAATTATAAATTCAATGGTCATGATCATACCAGTCAATAATTCAATTTTGCACTACTGGTCAAAGGAAACCCATAGTCATATGATTATACCAAAAATCTACCCATCTTTACACTTAAGTCGAAGAGAAATTTCTTCACTAGGATTATAAAAGTGTCATATATAATAGTAAAATCAACATAATCAAAACATCAAGATTTAATCTCAAGAGTAATATTCATAAATCAACTATAATTTAGTTAGAAAAAAAAACTAATTTTGTCGTGAATAGTAACTCGTGAATAGCAACTCATAAATAGTAACTCGTGAATAGTAACTCGTGAATAGTAAACCCGACACAAAAAGGTAGAAATTCTACAATAAAATCTATACCAATATTTCGGTATAATGATATTGAAAGAATAACATTTCTTTAAACTTATAAACAATTTATTTTAATTGTTTACACTTTACTAATTAATGTATTTAATCATCATAAAATGCCAAACTCATAAGATTTCATCACCAATAACCAAAACCCTCATAAAAAATCTGCCTATACCACATATACGATTCTCAAGCCATAAAATCATATTTTCCAATTTTCTTCCTTCACATAACATATTTAATTCAATTATTCATAACTAGTATATTTTCATTAAAAATACCAAATCAGTTCTAAAAATATTTTTTTTCTGGGATTTATTAAAATATAGTCCCATATTGAACATATATTTTTCTCAGAATTTTTAAAACTCATTTACTATTTTTCATATGGCCAAAACAGCCGAATGTTTAGACATTTATCATAAATTATAATTTTATCCAAAAATTCCGAAATTCACAGAGTACACTGATATTATATAGATATACTTTCAATAAAAATTTTATCAATTTTGGAGTTAACCACAAAGAGTTATAAGCGGTTACTTTTAAAATAGTCTTTTCCCGTAAAATTCATAACTCTTAATCTATACTTCTAAAAATCACCATTTTTGGACACAATCAATAAAACTCATCAAAATATCATTTAAATTTTTCCAGAATTTTTTGAAGGTCAGAAGAATTACGAACTGAAAAACATAATAACCCTTAAAATCCCTTACCTCAAAAGAGCAGTACTTCTGATCGGTATAAGGCTGAAAGAAACTTGCACTGAATAACAACTCTGAAAGTATCTAAATACTCACTAGAATATGCTTGACAATATAGAGAAAAAAAACTTATTTCTGGTGTCATTTTCAATTATAACTTAAGCACCTATTTATAGGAAAATGCTAGAACGCCAAAGGAGACTAAAATAATAAATTAATATTATTTATTCTCTATTTTTTACACACCAACCATCAGCAATCAAAGCATGCCAAGGCTGAAAAAAAATCCCAGCAGCCCACATGTGTTCAACAACCAAAGTGGGTCCCACCCATAAATTAATAAAAATTATTTTATTTTCTGAAACTTCAATAATTCATAGAAAATAGTCCTTTTTATCAAAAAAATCGAATCTCGTAATTTTTTATAGGAAATTCAATTCTCTACAACTTTACAGAAGAAAGTTTTTCCAAATTCCAAACAAAAATTGACAGAAATCCATAAACGGACGATTTTACAGGCTATAATCAAATTTCAGTCAAGAAATGGGGTCCACCGACACACAAAACATGTGTTAATCATTTAATACAATAAAAATATTCTTCCTCCTCATATACTCATATATCCCACATTCATTGTAAAAATATCACTATTATTATATTATTAAATAAAATAATAAATTATTTTATCAGAAAAAAAATTATCATTTTTCAACAATTGTCACTTAAAAAATTTTCTCCATCTATATCCACATAAAATTAATATTTTTCTCATCATATAAATCAATAATTAATTATTCACAAATAATATTACAGAATCACAGTACTGGCAACCAGGTCGTTCCTAGGAAAGAGAGGACTTTCCAATAAGGATTTCTCCTTATTGGCGTGCAATTAGATGACCAAACCTCTCCTTAGACAGAACTTTCTAGACATTACCAATAATTCTATCTAATAATATTATTCAAATAATATGAATTATTGATCTGATAATGGAGATGATGTGCAGCAACAATTATTGAAACAACAATAATATAAAATATCAACGCAGCAATTATTGAATCAATAAAATAAAATATTGAACAGTAATTACTGTGACAATTATTCAGCAGTGCCTTCTTACGTAAGAATCAATAATTTCAAAAATATTGTGCAATGCCGTGTGCTACTGTGCAATAACGCGTATTATTGTATTTTAACCACCGGGTATTCTAACAGTGTTAACGGTAACAACTACGCCGTTAATTATAAAAACTCAATTTTTATCGTTATCTTCATCCGACCGTTTTCCGTTATGGGGCCCACAAATAGTTGCGCCGTCGTACGAATATTCCCCGACAGAAAGAATATTCCACGATCAACGAATATTCCCTGACAAAAATGATTATTTTATAACCACTTGTTTATTTTGAAAAAAAAAATTCACATTTCACCCATAACTTTAACTTTTTATCAATTTAACCATTTACTGAATTGTAATTATAAGAAAAATTGAATACTTTTATTTCATAAAATTTGGGGTCTTACAATCTCCCCTCCTTATGAAATTTCGTCCCCGAAATTTACGTACCTGGTATTTCAAAAAGTTGAAAATACCTTACTTTCATTTCAGATTCTATCTCCCGGGTCATCATGATTTCTCCATTGCTCATCTCCCGTGATAACTTCATTTAGGTTCTTCACTTGTTAGGAAGTCATGACAACCGCCATCCCTCGAACTACCCGGCTTTGACTTGTCTGGGGCAGCATTTGGCGTCATCACTACCGTTAGAATATACTTTTCTATAGGGTATATTCCTCCCTCAACTGCCTCGTCGTACTCCTGATTCATGATCCGAATCATCAATCTTCGATCCATATCGAATTCAGGTTGACCGCTCTGTACAAGGTAATTCAAAACTCGATGTTGGGTTCTCCCAATTGCTTTCCAAAAAGAGAAATTCATATCATCTATTTTAGCCTTCTTAGATCGGACATCTCTTTCCACAATATCCACGTGTCGTGCGACTTTTGCCCATGCATCACTTATTCTCACTCGTTCAGTTTTTTCTTCTTTCAGCTCAGATTCCATCTTTATCATCTTATACTCTGCCAAAGAATGCTTCTGTTCAAGCATCACATATCGGGTAACCCAAGCTTGAATTGTTGCATCCTTTTGTTCCACGACCGCCTGTCGTTCTTCTGCCTGTTCTTCTAACTCATGAATACGATTTTGAAATTCTAAATTTTGATCATGTAATACCTCTAATAAACTCTCCTCTGGTACTTCTTCTTCCTCTTCTTCCTCAGTCTCAGCTGTTACCTCTGCGACTATCTCGGGTGTAACTATCAATTCTTCACTCACCACATGGATATCTCTAATTCCTTCTTCGTCTGACATCACATTATCATGGTTAGTGATTAGAGGTATCCCCACAGTCTCATTCACTCTATTGTTAGCATTCTCAGCTGTCATTCTCAAATACTGCCATAAAACAAGGGTTAATTAAGCAAATTAACATATTACATAATATCCGTATATTATGACCGACCAACAATTAAGCTTAGGTAGGACACATTAGCGAAGGATTTACTCATCTCTCCCCTCCTAGTCCTATTTCCCGATCTCCGCCAGAGATCATATCCCTAAGCTCTGATACCAACTGTGACATTGGACACCATCATGTGTCAGTACCTCACAAGGGTACCTATCAGCTTGCCACTGCAGAACGAAGTCCCCTACGGAGAGTTTGGCTTCGGTGCATTCCCCATCAACAGGATGTCACCAGCGAGAGGCTCGGGGCTTTTTACTTATAGCTCTGATACCAACTGTGACAACCCTAAAATAGGTCCATTCCATCCAACCTATTCTGAGTCGCCAAATACATGGTACAGAAAACAACTACAACTTTATTACAACAATTGTTGTGCAAAATACAACAACACATATGTTGTGAGTTTGGATACAAATATATACCAAATGTGACTCATGTCCCAACCGTGGACAGCACCTCACAATGACACCTTACATAAAGGTATAGTCAAAAACTGTTTTAGAAATTAGAATCTTTGGGAAGTGTTCAAGGAAACCTTCGTATATGGGAGGCCATGCGTCTGGGTTATGATAGATATCATATGGCCACAGAATTATCCTTGGTTGACCCAATAGACCCCAAAGAAAAACGAGAAGATTACTATCATATTCTTCCCAATAGTGAGTCTTCTCTTGACTTATCATTATCTCAACTGTCTTTAATCGTGAATTATACTTCAAACAAACACCAAGATTATATAGGTAGTGCTCGTAGATATACTCAGCAAGTGGATGTGCACAACCATTTTTTATGATGACACGATGTTGTATGTCATTAGACATCTTGTATGATAGTGACAAAACACCCTTCCAACGTTGGGTTTGCCTCACCCTATTTGATTCACCAAATATAATTACTAAATGATGACCACCGTTCTATTCCCTTGTTACCCCCGCTCGACCCAGCTACACTCTTATTACCTGAAAGGAATTGTGAAACAGAAGGGTGAGCACAACTAGCCCAGTAAAGAATATCATTACTAAAGATAAATAAATTATCAATAGCCTTCAACAGTAATAAATCAGAGATTTAGAACATATGGTAGATGATAAAAAATTTCAACCATAGTTGCAGCGGAACGAGCAATCCATTAGAAGAGTCAAATAGACTATAAAGTCTATTATCTTCTCCATGTTAAAAGTCCATCAACAATATTTTATCCCTGTAACATCAATCAATAGTTCCTTTTCACAATCATATGAATAACTCATAATCATAATTGTGATTCTAAATTCCTCTTCTCATCCAGGACGAAGATAATTTTCATCACCTGTCTTTACTTGAAACATCAAAGATCATGGTTACACCAAATCACATTTTCTGTTCATAATTATACTAATAACTTTATCTTTGCACTACGGGCCAAAGATATTCATCATCAGTTCATCTTTGCACTACAGACCAAAGATATTCAACAACAGTTCATATTTGCACTACAAGCCAAATATATTCATCAACAGTTCATATTTGCACTACAGGCCAAATATATTAATTTCTCAAAGAAATATATAATCATTTCAGAATTTATATAAACAATAATTATAACCATGTTGATCAATTCACCTTTGCACTTAAGCTAAAGATATTCATTTATAAATTCAATGGTCATGATCATACTAGTCAATAATTTAATTTTGCACTACTGCCCAAAGGGAACCCATAGTCATGATCATACCAAAAATCTATCCATCTTTACACTTAAGTCAAAGAGAAATTTCTTCACTAGGATTATAAAAATGTCATATATAATAGTAAAATCAATATAATCAAAACATATAAATTTAATCTCAAGAGTAATATTCATAAATCAACTATAATTTGGTTAGAAAAAAAACCAATTTTATCGTAAATAGTAACTCGTGAATAGTAACTCATGAATAGTAACTCGTGAACAGTAACTCATGAATAGTAAACCCGGCACAAAAAGGTAGAAATTCTATAATAAAATTCATACCAATATTTCGGTATAATGATATTGAAAAAATAATATTTCTTTAAACTTATAAATAATTTATTTTAATTGTTTACACTTTACTAATTAATGCATTTAATCATCATAAAATGCCAAACTCATAAGATTTCATTACCAATAACCAAAACCCTCATCAAATATCTGCCTATACCACATATATGATTCTCAAGCCATAAAATCATATTTTTCAATTTTCTTCCTTCACATAACATATTTAATTCAATTATTCATAACTAGTCCATTTTCATTAAAAACACCAAATCAGTTCTAAAAATATTTTTTTTCTGGGATTTATTAGAATATAGTCTCATATTGAACATATATGATGATTGGGTAATATACCCATGAATCGGATATACTTGGGTTTAAATTATTTTATTTTCGAGTCATTTAGGAATATTTTTACTGTGTTTGTGTTGTATTGCAGATTCGGAAGCTGAGGAGATAAATTGGGGAGTTAAGCTAATAAATGGCAAAGTTGTAATTTTTCAGAAGATAGCGACGGGGCGCTGGGAAATGCATTACAAATAGCGCCGGGGCGCTGAGCCGTGCCTGGTTCTGACGCGGATCGCGCACGTGAGGCAGGCTTGGACAACACTTTGACTATTAGTTTGACCTTGTTGGAGGAGTTTATGAGGAGTCTATTTGGATTAGGAGTTGTGGAGTTGGGGGAAGTAAAAAAAAACATATATATAAAGTGATTCTTTTTATTGAAGGGGAGAGAGGCTGGACATTGGGGAGATTAACGGAGGAATAGGAGCAGATCTGAAAGCTGAAAAATTGGAGTTCTTCTTCTTCTTTATTCTTTTAAATTGTTAACTCATTAAGGATGATTTATCAATTATTTATAGTTTTTATTTTCGTTATGAACTAATTCCTTTTATTAAGATTCCAATGGAACTTATTATGGTTATTAGTTGATTATTTAATTTATTCCAATTATTTATGTTGAAGTGAATTGTTCATCTTGCTTTGTGTTTATTGATTAATTATCTGGCCAATAATTACCGTGCTACTCTAGAAGGAATTTGGAAATGAATTCTAGAGTTAGAACTGGACAGGGTGACATATGACTTAGTTATTTGCACAGTGAATAATTAGGTTTGTGAATAGAATGAGAATATCTATTTGCCGCATGTAACATAAAAGGAATTGGGTTTGTAACGAGTTTAATTCAATTATTTTGCATAGAGATATAGCAAAATTAATCTGGGTTAAATAGAAGGCAATTGATCACTCGAGAGAAGACTTTTGGCATTTGAGAATTCCTGTTAACAATTCAGTAGATATAATAATTAGGATAATTAGATAATTGATTTAATAATCATAATTGGGGAAATTGGAGTCTTAATTATCATTTATTTGTATTCAAATAATTATTGATTTGTTCTTTGTGTTCTTTTAGAACAATTTCTTGCTTTATTAAAATTAATATTTTTTAGTTTAAAAGAATCAAAATTTTCGGTTGTTTAAATAAAATTGAATAGATACAGTACTAGTAGTTGGAGTTTATTAATTGTAATTCTCTGAGGGATCGACACTCTAATTTATCATTATATTACTTGTTGACCGTGTATACTTGCACGTATTCATTGATTGCGAAATTAATCAACAAGTTTTTGGCGCCGTTGCCGGGGAACTCTTTGTTAATATTAATTCCATATTAGTTATAATCAATTCGTTCTTAATTTAAACGTTACTTATTTTTCTTCTTGTCTTTGCAGGAATTCTTTGGAAGTGTATGCTCACTAGATCAAAGGCGAGAAAGGAACTTTTTCCTTATACAAACGATATTGAAAGGGAGTTCCGAAAAGCACAATCGACTAGTGCGGCACCACCCGAGGAAGAAAAACTGGCAGAACAAGAAATTCTAGTGAACATGGCAGGGAACGATCAGAAACCACTTCGGGACTATGTCATGCCGAATGTCACGGACATTCAGTCGAGTATTAGGAGGCCGGCAATCAATGCTAACACCTTTGAGATCAAACCGGCAACCATTCAAATGCTTCAGAATCAATGTCAGTTTGGGGGTAGTTCATTAGATGATCCGAATGAGCACATCTTAAGTTTCTTGGAGGTTTGCGACACCTTCAAATTCAATAACGTGTCAGAAGATGCTATAAGGTTGAGAATGTTCCCATTTACCCTGAAAGATAAAGCACGAAGTTGGTTACACTCTCAGCCTTCGGACTCAATCCTTACTTGGGACGATTTAGCTCAAAAATTTCTAGCTAAGTTTTTCCCACCAGCAAAGTCAGCAAAACTACGGAATGATATTCATACCTTCCACAGTTTGATTCAGAATCGTTGTATGAGGCGTGGGAAAGGTTTAAGGATATGCTCCGCAAGTGCCCACACCATGGAATTCCACAGTGGATGCAATTGGGGATATTTTGTGATGGTTTACAAGCATCCACGAGGGCAAGTATTGATGCCGCAGCAAGAGGAGCGATTATGTCAAAAAATTTGGACGAGGCATATAAGTTGTTAGAAACGATGGCCACCAACAACTATCAGTGGCCCATGACAAGAAATAATCCTCCGAAAACATCGGGAAAGTATGATGTGGATGCGATAACATCATTACAAGTGCAAATGACCGCAATGGCTAAGCAGATAGAATTATTGCAACCACAATCCACTCAGCAGGTAGCGATGGTTTGTGATATATGTGCTGGGGGTCATACTACAGATCAATGTGCCATAAATGCTGAAGCAGCACAATATGTAGGGAGTTATAATCGATCTACTCAGCCTTATCAGAATCAAAATGCATATAATCTGGGGTGGAGAAATCATCCGGGTTTTTCATGGAGTAACAACCAAGCTGCAGAACAAGTGCCAAAACAATAAAACAATTTTGGGTTTCAAAACCAGACACAACAAACTGTGCGAAAAGCAAGTTGGGAAGAAGCCTTGGAAAGATTTGTGAAAGCAACTGAGAAAAGGAGTGAGGAGAGTGATAAGAGATTTAATCAATTGGAGCTAAGTATAAAAAGTCAGCATGCATCAATCAAAAATCTAGAAAATCAAATGGGACAAATGGCACAGGCATTGAATAACCGACCACTGGGAACACTTCCGAGCGACACTGAGAAAAACCCGGGCAGAGATGAGCATTGTAAGGCGGTAACCCTACGAAGTGGAAAAGAACTACCAGAGTCCATCACAGATAAGAAAAAAGAGGACAAGGTATCAATTGAAACCGATGAAGTGGTGGAGACCGAAAAGCGTCAAGATGAGACCTTACAGCAGAAAAATTCAGAACCAACCAATACAATGCCTCCCATACCGTATCCGCAGAGATTTCAAAAATCCAAGTTAGATAAGCAGTTCTCACGATTTTTAGATATCTTCAAGAAATTGCATATCAACATCCCCTTCGCCGAAGCCTTGGAACAAATGTCGAGTTACGTGAAGTTTATGAAGGAGGTTTTGTCAAAGAAGAGGAAATTGGGTGAATTTGGAACAGTAGCATTGACAGAGGAATGCAGTGCTATCATTCAGAATAAATTACCGCCAAAGCTCAAGGATCCAGGTAGCTTTAATATTCCGTGCGAGATTGGAAATCAGTTTTCGGGACGAGCTTTATGCGATTTGGGGGCCAGTATAAATCTAATGCCATTATCCGTCTACAGCCAGTTCGGACTTCAGGCTCCACGCCCAACAAATATCAGTTTACAGTTAGCAGATAGGTCGGTTACATATCCGCGAGGTATAGTTGAAGATGTGTTAGTAAAAGTGGATAAATTCATCTTCCCTGCGGATTTCTTTATTCTGGATTGTGAAGTGGACAGTGAAATCCCGATCATTCTTGGGCGTCCATTTTTGGCGACAGGAAGAACATTGATTGATGTTCAAAAAGGTGAATTGACAATGCGAGTTGAAGATCAACAGGTCACCTTTAACGTTTTCAAGTCAATGTCGTACCCAAAAGAAAAAGGTGAATGTATGCGGGTTGATATTATGGAGGAATTGGTGAATCATAAATTCAACATAACTTTTTCGGAGGACCCACTTGAATCAATTTTGCTCGGGGCAGATGACTATGGTATTAAAGAGGATATCGAATACGTCAAATGGCTAGACACACCATCAGTGTTTCGGAAAGGCAATCAATCCTTCGACACCATAGAGAGGCCCGAAGCGGAAGGTAAAAAGTTCAAACCATCAATAGAAGAGCCACCGGTGCTAGAGTTAAAGCCATTACCATCCCATCTGCAATATGCTTACCTGGGCAAAGATGATACCCTACCAGTTATTATTTCAACAAAATTGAATGATACGCAAAAGGAGAAACTGCTGCGTGTCTTGCGAAAATTCAAAACAACAATTAGGTGGACTATAGCGGACATTCGAGGTATTAGCCCATCATTCTGTATGCATAAAATCTTAATGGAAGAAGGGGCAAAACCAACCATCGAGATGCAAAGAAGGCTAAACCCCATCATGAAGGAGGTGGTGAAAAAGGAGATTATAAAGTGGTTGGATGCTGGCATTATTTACCCGATCTCAGATAGTTCATGGGTGAGTCCTGTACAATGCGTACCAAAGAAAGTGGGTATAACAGTGGTGAAGAATGAGGCGAATGAGCTCATCCCTACTCGAACAGTTACAGGATGGAGAGTATGCATGGACTACCGCAAGCTAAATAAAGCCACACGCAAGGATCACTTCCCCTTGCCATTCATTGATCAGATGTTGGATAGGTTAGCGGGACATCAGTTCTATTGTCTCTTGGATGGTTATTCCGGATATAATTAAATTGCTATAGCACCGGAGGATCAAGAGAAAACGACCTTCACATGCCCATACGGTACGTTTGCATTTCGGCGAATGTCTTTTGGTTTATGCAATGCACCAGCAACCTTTCAGCGATGCATGATGGCAATCTTCTCCGATATGGTCGAGAAAAATTTGGAGGTATTTATGGATGATTTTTCTGTGTTCGGGGATAGCTTTGATTTGTGCCTGAAAAATCTGAATTTAGTGTTGAAACGGTGCGTGGAGACTAATCTAGTTCTTAATTGGGAAAAATGCCACTTTGTGGTGAAGGAAGGGATTATTCTCGGGCATAGGGTTTCTGCAGCAGGATTAGAGGTGGATAAAGCGAAGATTGAGACTATTGAGAAATTACCACCTCCATCATCTGTGAAAGGAATTCGAAGCTTCTTGGGACATGCGGGTTTCTACAGACGTTTCATCAAAGATTTTTCAAAAATTTCAAAACCTTTGTGTTCCCTGTTAGAGAAAGATGTGCCCTTCAAAATAGATCAGTCATGTATCGAGGCATTCAAAATTTTAAAAAAGAAGTTAGTATCTGCTCCAATCATTGTCGCACCCGATTGGTCTATACCATTCGAATTGATGTGCGACGCCAGCGACTATGCAGTGGGAGCAATTTCGGGTCAACGGCACAACAAAATTTTCCATACAATCTATTTCCTCAAGCAAGACGTTGACAGATGCTCAGTTGAACTACACAACCACCGAAAAAGAACTACTTGCAGTTGTGTTCGCCTTTGACAAATTCAGAGCATACCTCATCGGAACCAAGGTCATTGTCTATATTGATCATTCTGCAATCAAATATTTGATCGAGAAGAAGGATGCCAAACCAAGATTGATACTGTGGGTGTTATTGCTTCAAGAATTTGATTTGGAGATTCGGGATAGAAAGGGTACAGAAAATCAAGTAGCGGATCATCTTTCGCGATAGGAAAATGATGAGGTACAGAGAAAAGACAATGCATTGATTAACGAGAAATTTCTGGACGAACAACTTCTCCGAGTAACCACAACACTGCCTTGGTATGCTGATTATGTGAACTATGTGGTTGCTAAGGTGTTACCACTGGAGTTGAACTCACAACAACGAAAGAAATTCCTCCATGACGTGAAGCAGTACTATTGGGATGAACCATTCTTGTTTAAAGCCTGCGCGGATCAAATGATTAGACGTTGTGTGCCACATGAAGAGATGGACAGTATCTTGGGTCATTGCCACTCATCCGATTATGGAGGTCATTATTCCGGCGATCGAACTGTGGCGAAGGTATTACAATCAGGATTCTACTGGCCTTCGTTATTCAAAGATGCATATCTCTATGTGCTAAAGTGTGATCGATGTCAACGCGTAGGTAATATCTCCAAGCGAAATGAAATGCCACTCAACTCTATATTGGAGGTAGAGCTGTTCGACGTCTGGGGAATCGATTTCATGGGACCGTTTCCCTCATCTTTTAATAATCAGTATATTCTGTTGGCGGTGGATTATGTGTCCAAATGGGTAGAAGCCGCAGCTTTGCCCACAAATGATGCCAACGTCGTTCTTCGATTCTTAAAGAAAAATATCTTCACGTGATTTGGAACTCCGCGGGCAATAATAAGTGATGAGGGAACGCATTTCTGTAACAAGCAGTTCACAAAATTGTTGGTGAAGTATGGGGTTCATCATAAAATAGCAGCTACGTATCATCCCCAAACTAATGGCCAAGCTGAGGTCTCCAATAGGGAGGTTAAGAGGATTCTGGAAAAGGTGGTCAATCCGTCATGAAAAGATTGGTCTTTACGTCTTGACGATGCTCTATGGGCATATCGTACAGCATACAAGAATCCGATCGGTATGTCACCTTATCGAATGGTTTACGGAAAGGCGTGCCACCTCCCAGTCGAGTTAGAGCATAGTGCACACTGGGCCATTCGGAAGCTAAATTTTGATGAACAAGCAGCAGGTGAGAAAAGGTTACTGCAGTTGAATGAGATGGATGAACTTCGTTTCAACGCTTATGAAAACGCAAAACTATACAAGGAGAAGGTCAAAGCATGGCATGATAAGAAAATTCTCACTAAAACATTTGAACCGGGCCAACAAGTCTTACTTTTTAACTCGAGATTGCGTTTATTTCCTGGGAAACTGAAATCACGTTGGTCAGGTCCTTTTACAGTCGTGTCTGTTGCACCACACGGTAACATCGAGATCGAAAAACCAAATTCAAATTGCCCATTCAAGGTTAACGGTCAAAGACTCAAACATTATTGGAGTGGGCCCATTGAACGTCAAATTACGGTCATGAACCTCTCCGACTCAGTGGAAAATTGAACACACCAGGAAAGTCAGGCCGACGACAGTAAACCAAGCGCTTATTGGGAGGCAACCCAATCATTTTCCTTTTTAATTTTAATTTTATTTTTATTTTTATTTTGATTCTTGAACTTATACGGTGTAGGGAACAAGAGCCCCGGCCTTAGCCCAATTCAGAAGCTACTGACCATTAGCGCCCCGGCGCTGTCTCTAAGGGCAATTCTAGCGCCCCGACGCTAGCCCCATCCACGAGCTACTGACCATTAGCGCCCCGGCTCTCAATTTGTGCTACAACACAGCGCCCCGGCGCTATGCACTTCATGACCTTTCTGACCTATAGCGCCCCGGCGCTGTTTCCTAGTATATTTTGAGCGCCCCGGCGCTGCGGCTGCGTCCCAGACTCCTAATTGAACTTAAATACCGGACGGTTACAATTCTTTTCTATTTTAACTTCTCTTCTCTATTAATTCCATGCCACAAGCCTTCCTTACCTTCACAGGATAGTTGAATAGTGTTAATACCAATTTCATAATTAAGATCAGATAGATACGATCCATTGCTCTCATTTGTTCCATAAATTTTATCTTTCTCATTCAATTGCAACAAGATCTAACCAGATATGTCTTGAATTATATTTGATCTTTGGGGCAAAAAGCTATCTACGGATATGGTTGGTATGTACATATTCTACTAAATGTATATCTTTTTACACCAACATCGAAGAATGTCACTCTCCTGATCTTGATTATATTTTTACGACACATGTGTTAATTCTTAAATTGGGAGCATATGTTATTATAAATGTTTGACTGATAGGGATGCATGGCACACCCACAAGGTGTTTGATAATTTGCCCGAATCATTAATCTTGTCTACATGCACACATATCACCATGTTTCGCACTATTATTCTGGACCTTCATCCTACCACAATGATTTCAATCTACTGTAGCACATAGCTATCATTACACATAGTCACTTAGAGTGGGGGAATTACACTATTTTGATATATGCATGTCTCTTATTGCACTCCATGGCAACTCTTGCGGATATTTCCTGTGTGGCTTGCGTTCATTCTTGAAACTGAATAATCCCTGACTCCGATTGATACTATTGTGCATGTTGTTGCATTTTTGTGTCAAGTATCATCCCCCACTAATGTAGTCAAATTCGACATATATTTTAAAGTTTGGGGGTAAAGTAAAACCTAAGATTATCCAATTTCCAATTTTATTCGATGCTAATACATAAATATGCTTGTAATTGTAGAATTTTTGGCATGGCATCCAAACGCCAACGTGGTGAAGGGTCAGGGACCGCCTCAACTCCACCTCCGCGATTTGACAGCCGCCGTTTTGTCAATCATGCGGCTCAGGAAAGATACAATCGAATGGCTACTCGGTCATTGGTTCCGGAGCGTGGGTTGAGACCGGATCAATCAAAGGATGGCGACATGGCAGTCATGATAGCTGAGAGGAACTGGTTCACACTTACCGAGCAGCCCGAACCAGCCGTAATAACAGTGGTGAAAGAATTTTATGCCAACGTGCCCGAACATGATCACTATACGGTATTTGTAAGGGGCAAAATAGTGGAAATTGGCGAAGAGGACTTCAATGAGTGTTATCAATTACCAGTTGAGGATTTTCATGATGAGTATGCTGGTTTTATTAGTGATGGACCGGACTATGAGCAGATAATACGTGAACTTTGTCAGCCGGGCACCACATGGACCGTGCATGAATGCGGAAACATGACTTTCCCACTATCGAATCTCAGCTTATATGGGAAGGCATGGTATGCGTTCATTTGCACAAAACTCATGCCATGTACACATGTGAGTCATGTTACTCGGGAACATGCAGTCCTTCTTTACTCAATCATCAAAGGCTATAAAATTAATGTGGGACATCTCATTTTGCAATCTGTCCTTCGAGCATCTCGTGGAAGTACCACTGGAGGGTTACCACATCCGTCTCTCATCTGCATTTTGTGTGCCATGTTCGGCGTCAAATGGAAGTTCGATGAGATGATTCAAAAGGCCATGCCAGTGCTGGACCACAAGTTGATAAGTAAATACAAAGTGTGGATAGGTGGGGCAAATCACCCTAGGGGATTGGGTTTCATAATTCCCCAAGTTACACCTGCACAAGACCCACCACCTCAGGCTCCACCTACTTATAGCCCATCTACAGCAGCTCATCGTGGTGTGGTCCCCGAAGCTGTCCAGCGGGAGATAGATGGCTGGTTTTACAACATAGAATCCCAGAATGTGCGCTTGTCGGAACGTCAAGACATGATTTTCAAATTTTTAGTTGACCAATTTGCTGCACAGAATGCACTAACCGTCCAATCACATCCGGGCGTGCAACTTAGCCATTTCCCAACTGCTCCTGTTCTCCCTGTATTTCCCCTTTCCGATCAAGAGATGAGCGAGGATGATGATGCACCACTCGAAGAATAAGCTCGTCAGGGAAGTTCTCTGTTTTATTTTGTTATATTTTTCGCATGAGGACATTGCTCTAGATTAGTTTGGGGGTAGTTAAGTTTTATTTTCAAATTTCTAGTTTGTTATTAGTTTGTGGATTTGGATTGTTATTGATTAGGTAATTATTGCATTTAGGATTGCATAATAATTCTGGTGTTTGCTAGTGCGTTTATTCGGGGGCCAATGATGAAATTAGAATTGCATGAACAAGTCTAGTAAGGATTGTTGAGTCAGTGATATGATTGTCTGGACATGATTTGAATCTCTATCTGTTTGACACTGATATTATAGGTTAGCACTTTGAAAAATGACCATGTTGGCTATGATAGTTTAAATGGTTAGATAATAGAGTTCTAAAGGATGATTGCTAGTGAAATGAAAAGACAAGTTGAATAGCTAGTGAAGACTGAATTTATATATAAACTCGAGTTTGGGGGAAAAATATTTGGAATATATAAGCTTTTAAAAAAAACACCGTGGCGTGCTTGTCTAGTTTTGTGGCCTTTGTTACTTGAGCAAGTAAGCCCGAGGGGACTGTCTTTACACCTAGCGCCCTAAGGTCTTAATGGCTTGGGAGTCGTTGGTCGAAAGCTCGTTAAGGTAGCATTGAAAAGCCTAAGGGAATAAGACAATGTATAGTCATGTGAAAAAAAAAATTAGTAATAATAATAAAGCGAGAAAAGTGCAAAATGCCCCCGTCTGAAAAAAAAAATATTAAGCATAAGTATTTCATGTTGACCCCTGAATTTTGGTGATTATTTAATTTCAGTCGAATCTAGTTTATTTGATGAACTCTTGAGTAGAACTGTATGAAGCTTTTTATAAACTTTATTATTTTTCAGCGTTTTGCTTTTCATTAGTTAGCATGGTTGTTGAACACACACTCACAATATCAGTAATAACAGATTTGGATTGGTTGATTGTTGGGATATCATTGATCTGTGTTCACAAGATGTATTAGCATGTTTTTGTGATTTTTCTGAGGCCTATGGATATAGGTAAGCTATTGGATGCTGGAATTATCTTCATTCAGTTAGTTGCACTTGCATGAGTTGTGTTTTTATATTGTTAGTATTGTTTTGTGTTTGTTGCTTGAGGACATGCAACGGGTTAAGTTTGGGGGTATTTGATGATTGGGTAATATACCCATGAATCGGATATACTTGGGTTTAAATTATTGTATTTTCGAGTCATTTAGGAATATTTTTACTGTGTTTATGTGTTGTATTGCAGATTCGGAAACTGAGGAGACAAATTGGGGATTTAAGCTAATAAATGGCAAAGTTGTAATTTTTCAGAAGATAGCGCCGGGGCGCTGGAAAATACATTACAAATAGCGTCGGGGCGCTGAGCCGTGGCTGGTTCTGACGCGGATCGCGCACGTGAGGCAGGCTTGGACAACACTTTGACTATTAGTTTGACCTTGTTGGAGGAGTTTATGAGGAGTCTATTTGGATTAGGAGTTGTGGAGTTGGGGGAAGTAAAAAAAACATATATATAAAGTGATTCTTTTTATTGAAGGGGAGAGAGGCTGGACATTGGGGAGATTAATGGAGGAATAGGAGCAGATCTGAAAGCTAAAAAATTGGAGTTCTTCTTCTTTATTCTTTTAAATTGTTAACTCATTAAGGATGATTTATCAATTATTTATAGTTTTTATTTTCGTCATGAACTAATTCCTTTTATTAAGATTCCAATGGAACTTATTATGGTTATGAGTTGATTATTTAATTTATTCCAATTATTTATGTTGAAGTGAATTGTTCATCTTGCTTTGTGTTTATTGATTAATTATCTGGCCAATAATTACCGTGTTACTCTAGAAGGAATTGGGAAAGGAATTCTAGAGTTAGAACTGGGTAGGGTGACATGTGACTTAGTTATTTGCACAGTGAATAATTAGGTTTGTGAATAAAATGAGAATATCTATTTGTCGCATGTAACATAAAAGGAATTGGGTTTGTAACGAGTTTAATTCAATTATTTTGCATAGAGATATAGCAAAATTAATCTGGGTTAAATAGAAGGCAATTGATCACTCGAGAGAGGACTTTTGGCATTTGAGAATTCCTGTTAACAATTCAGTAGATATAATAATTGGGATAATTAGATAATTGATTTAATAATTATAATTGGGGAAATTGGAGTCTTAATTATCATTTATTTGCATTCAAATAATTATTGATTTGTTCTTTGTGTTCTTTTAGAATAATTTTTTGCTTTATTAAAATTAATTTTTTTTAGTTTTAAAGAATCAAAATTTTCGGTTGTTTAAATAAAATTGAATTGATACAGTACTAGTAGTTGGAGTTTATTAATTGGAATTCTCTGAGGGATCGACACTCTAATTTATCATTATATTACTTGTTGACCGTGTATACTTGCACGTATTCATTGATTGCGAAATCAATCAACAATATATTTTTCTCAGAATTTTTAAAACTCATTTACTATTTTTCATATGGCCAAAACAGCCGAATATTTAGACATTTATCATAAATTATAATTTTATCCAAAAATTCCAAAATTCACAGAGTACACTGATATTATATAGATATACTTTCAATAAAAATTTCATCAATTTTGGAGTTAACCACAAGGAGTTATAAACGGTTACTTTTAAAATAGTCTATTCCCGTAAAATTCATAACTCTTAATCTATACATCCAAAAATCACAATTTTTGGACACAGTCAATAAAGCTCATCAAAATATCATTTTAAATTTTTCTAGAATTTTCTGAAGGTCAGAAGAATTACGAACTGAAAAACATAATAACCCTTAAAATCCCCTACCTCAAAAGAGCAGTACTTCTGATCAGTATAAGGCTAAAAGAAACTTGCACTGAATAACAACTCTGAAAGTATCTAAATACTCATTAGAATATGCTTGACAATATAGAGAGAAAGAAAACTTGTTTCTGGTGTCATTTTCAATTCTAACTTAAGCACCTATTTATAGGAAAATGCTAGAACACCAAAGGAGACTAAAATAATAAATTAATATTATTTATTCTCTATTTTTTACACACCAACCATCAGCAATCAAAGCATGCCAAGGCTGAAAAAAAAATCTCAGCAGCCCACATGTGTTCAACAACCAAAGTGGGTCCCACCCATAAATTAATAAAAATTATTTTATTTTTTAAAACTTCAATAATTCATAAAAAATAGCCCTTTTATCAGAAAATTCGAATCCCGCATTTTTTTTATAGGAAATTCAATTCTCTACAACTTTGCAGAAGAAAGTTTTTTCAAATTCCAAACAGAAATTGATCGAAATCTATAAACGGACAATTTTACATACTATAATCAAATTTCAGTCAAGAAATGGGATCCACCGACACACAGAATATGTGTTAATCATTTAATACAACAAAAATACTCTTCATCCTCATATACTTATATATCCCACATTCATTGTAAAAATATCACTATTATTATATTATTAAATATAATAATAAATTATTTTATTAGAAAAGATAAAATATTATTTTTCAACAATTGTCACTTAAAAAATTTTCTCCATCTATATCCACATAAAATTAATATTTTTCTCATCATATAAATTAATAATTAATTATTCACAAATAATATTACAGAATCACAGTACTGGCAACCAGGCCGTTCCCAGGAAAGAGGGAGCTTTTCAATAAGGATTTCTCCTTCTTGGCGCGCAATTAGATGACCAAACCTCTCCTTTAGACAGAACTTTCTAGACATTGTCAATAATGCTATCTAATAATATTATTCAAATAATATGAATTATTGATCTGATAATGGAGATGATGTGCAGCAACAATTATTGAAACAACAATAATATAAAATATCAACGCAGCAATTATTGAATCAATAAAATAAAATATTGAACAGTAATTACTGTGATAATTATTCAGTAGTGCCTTCTTACGTAAGAATCAATAATTTCAAAAATACTGTGCAATACCGTGTGCTACTGTGCAATAACGCGTATTACTGTATTTTAACCACCGGGTATTCCAACAGTGTTAACGGTAACAACTACGCCGTTAATTATAAAAATTCAATTTTTGTCGTAATCTTCATCCGACCATTTTTCGTTATGGGGCCCATAAATAGTTGCGTCGTCGTACGAATATTCCCCGACAGAAAGAATATTCTACGACCAACGAATATTCCCCGACAAAAATGATTATTTTATAACCACTTGTTTATTTTGAAAAAAAAAATCACATTTCACCCATAACTTTAACTTTTTATCAATTTAACCATTTACTGAATTGTAATTATAAAAAAAATTGAATACTTTTATTTCATAAAATTCGGGGACTTACATTTACTATATTGTTTCATTTATTATAGTCAGATTAAAGTGTCGCACTACATTTCCTTTCTAATTGAATGTAGGTACTATATATATATATATATATATATATATAATACTATTAATTCTCACATATCTTGCACACAACAATTCATTGAATAAATTATTTACTCAATCATATTCTATTACTTACAATAATAATTAATTAATAATATGATATTAATTAATCATTCACTTCTTTAATTTAATTAAATCATCAAAATTTTTAATCTCGAGCCACACAAGGCATTTCACATGTCTCATCATATTTTCCCACCTTTTCTCAATTATCATAATTTTAATTTAATCTAATTAAGTTACCCATCTCATAACACATAAATATTTATATAAAATAAATATTCACATTCTCATTAATATCATTATTAATATTTATTTATAAAATTCACGGTTCTTACATTTTATGCATGAGGCAATTGTATTTATATGCTCACATAACATGTATAATTGTACATAATAAATAACTAATTAAAATAATAACATTAATTAATCTATCACCTTATTTAATTATTCACTTTATTAATTTAATTAATAAATTACTTATTTCATCACTTTGTCACACTAGACATATCTCATAAGCTTAAATAAGTTTCATTATCATTTCCACCATATTTCTTGATTATCTCGCACTTAATTCAATTTAATTTGAATTATCACATTTCATGCCACAAAATATATATGTATTCACAATAAATATTCTAACGTTTTTATTTTCAATATTTATATTATTTATAAAAATCACGGATATTACACCATCTGTCAATTTCATATAGGTTATTGCATTACATTTTACATATATTTGTTAGTTTATGTGGTTTAGATGCATTTTATGTGTTTAGGTTATGTTCTACATATAGTTGCATGAATTAAGCAATGAACTGGCATAAATTGTTTGACTCGCCCAATGATAAGAATAAGAATTATTGTTTTAACTTGAATGTCATTGAAAACAAATGCATAGTTGTAGTTTTGAGTGTGAGGTTAGTTTTAACTTGTCTAAAAACTCATGTTAACTTATAAAGCACATCATCGACTATTTTGGCGAAATAAACTTGAAAATTTTCATAATTAGCTTTTGGTGGGAAAGTTTTTGGTTGAAATTAGATAAAATCAATGACACATCATTGAAGGTGAAGGTTAAACAAGAATCTAAGTTTGGGGGAGTCCTTGGGGGTAGTTTTTTTTAAAAAAAAACAAAAAATAGAAAAAAATATAAATATAAATAAACTTAACTTGACTAGTCTAGCTTTGTGACCTCTGTTACTCGAGTTAATAGATCTGTAGGGGTAGGGGTGTCTTTACACCTAGTGCCCTAAAGCCAACTGGTTTGGGAGTCACCGATCAAAAGCTCGTTACAAGGGTAGCTCTGAAAAACTTAAGAAAATTAGACATTGCACAAGTCAAGTTTAAAAGTGAGATGGAGCGTAAAACGAACTCATTCAATAATAATAAAAGAAAAATAAATAAATATATATAATAATAATAAAAATAAACCTCTGTGGGGACCCTAAGCTTAGTGTTTGTTTGAGTTAGCCAAATTTGTTGTGTTCACGGGTTTATTAAGTTGAAACTGATCGATTTTTTCCTTCTAAGAAGTCAATTATGTAATTGTTTTTGAGTTGTGATTGGTTAAAATTGTAACGCCCCCAAAATAGGTATACAACACCCATTCTGAGTCGTCAATAACATGGTACAGAAACAACTACAACTTTATTAATACAACATAAAAACTGTGAGTGTAAATACAAATATTATCATCTAGACAATATCCACACTCAAATAAGTCCTCATTACAATTATTGGTACAATACTTTACAAAAAAATTGGTGAGGACTACTAAAACAACTTCCTAGAACCTTCATTCCATACCCCGACTAGTACTTGCTACATTCTCGCCTCCTGAGAAGAAAATGGAACAACAAGGAAAAGGGTGAGCTCAACTAGCCTAGTAAAGAATATTATGACTAAGATAATATACAACAAATTATCGTTAGTCTTCAACAGGGAAAAATTTAATAGAATACAATAGACAACAAGTTTTAAATCAATATTCGCAGCGGAAAATAATAATTCATAGAAGAGTTACGCAGAGAATGAAATCTACGATTATCTATGAATTTAAAAGCCCATCATCAACATTTTATCCCTGTAATATCAATCAATAAATATCTTAAATCAAATAGTCATCTTTGCACTACAGGCCAAAGATATTCATCAGTTGGTCATGTTCACCTCAACACCTGTTCATCTTTGCACTACGGGCTAAAGATATTCATCAGAAATCATTAATCTTTGCACTACAGGCCAAAGATATTCATTTATATCATCATTTAGGACTGAGGATGATGAAAAATATTTTTAAGGAAACGAATCCAGTGAAACAAAATAATAAATATTAAGGATTCGTATTTCAGCTATTCCATGTCCAAAAATACCTCATAAATAATCATAGTGGAGTAAAATTTAAGAATGATCAAAACATGGATACAATCAAAGCTAGTATCCAGAATAGATATTTTGGACGAAAAGAAGAAAATTTTATTTTTCGGTGAATAGTAACTCGTGAATAGTAACCCCGACATGAAAAGTTCTAAATTTGATAAAAAGTTCAGATCAATACTTCGGCATAATGATATTGAAGAAAATAATATCATTTAAGAAGAAATAACATCCCTTACCTCGAAAAGACGGTACTTCTGACTGGAGTACTAGATATAGTGCTGAAGGAAACTTGCACCGTATAGCAACTGTAACGACCCCAAAATAGGTCCATTCCACCCAACCCATTCTGAGTCGTCAAATACATGGTACAGAAAACAACTACAACTTTATTACAATAATTATCGTGCAAAATACAACAACACATATGCTGTGAGTTTGGATACAAATATATACCAAATGTGACTCATGTTCCAACCGTGGACATCACCTCACAATAACACCTTACATAAAGGTATAGTCAAAAACTGTTTTAGAAATTAGAATCTTTGGGAAGTGCTCAAGAAAACCTTCGTACATGGGAGGCCACGCGTCTAGGTTATGATAGATATCATATGGCCACAGAATTATCCTTGGTTGACCCAATAGACCCCAAAGAAAAATGAGAAGATTACTATCATATTCTTCCCAATGGTGAGTCTTCTCTTGACTTATCATTATCTCCACTGTCTCTAATTGAGAATTATACTTCAAACAAATACCAAGATTATATAGGTAGTGCCCAAAGATATACTCAGCAAGTGGATGAGCACAACCATGTCCTATGATGACACGAGGTTGTATGTCATTAGACATCTTGTATGATAGTGACAAAACACCCTTCCAACGTTGGGTTCGCCTCACCCTATTTTCTTCACCAAATATAACTACTAAATGATGACCACGGTTCTATTCCCTTGTTACCCCCGCTCGACCCAGCTACACTCTTATTACCTGAAAGGAAATGTGAAGCAAAAGGGTGAGCACAACTAGCTCAGTAAAGAATATCATGACTAAAGATAATTAAATTATCAATAGCCTTCATCAATAATAAATCAGAGATTTAGAACATATGATAAATGATAAAAATTTCAACCATAGTTGCAGCGGAACATGCAATCCATTAGAAGAGTCAAATAGACTATAAAGTCTATTATCTTCTCCATGTTAAAAATCCACCAACAATATTTTATCCATGTAACATCACTCAACAGTTCCTTTCCACAATCATATGAATAACTCATAATCATAATTGAGACTATAAATTTTTCTTCGCACCCAGGACGAAGAATATTTTCATCACCTGTCTTTACCTGAAACATCAAAGATCATGGTTATACCAAATCACAATTCCTGTTTATAATCATACTAACAAATCCATCTTTGCACTACGGGCCAAAGATATTCATCAACAAACCATCTTTGCACTACGGGCCAAAGATATTCAACAACAGTTCATCTTTGCACTACAGGCCAAAGATATTCATCAACAATTCATCTTTGCACTACAGGCCAAATATATTCATCAACAGTTCATATTTGCACTACAGGCCAAATAGATTAATATCTCAAAGAAATATATAATCATTTCAGAATTTATATAAATAATAATTATAACCATGTTAATCAATTCACCTTTGCACTTAAGCTAAAGATATTCACTTATAAATTCAATGGTCATGATCATACCAGTCAACAATTCAACTTTGCACTACTGGCCAAAGAGAACCCATAGTCATGATCATACCAATAATTTACCCATCTTTACACTCAAGCGAAAGAGAATTTCAACATCAAGGTTATAAAAATATTATATATGATGATAAAAATAATATGATCAACATATAGTTTTAATCTCAAGAGTAATATTCGTAACTCATGAATAGTAACCCCGACACAAAAGATAGAAATTCTACAATAAAATTCATACCAATATTTCGGTATAATGATATTGAAAGAATAACATTACTTAAATTTATAAACAGTTTATTTTAATTGTTTACACTTTACTAATTAATGCATTTAATCATCATAAAATGTCAACTCTTGCAATTTCATCATCAATAACCAAAACCCTCATCAAAAATCTGCATATACCTCATATAGGATTCTCAAGCCATAAAATCCTATTTTCCAATTTTCTTTCTTCACAAAACATATTTAATTCATTTACTCATAACTAGACCATTTTCATGAAAAATACCAAATCAGTTCCAAAAATATTTCTTTTCTGGGATTTAGCATAATATAGTCCCATAGTGAACATATATTTTTCTCAGAATTTTTAAAAGTCATTTACTATTTTTCATATGGCCAAAATAGCCGAATATTTAGACATTTATCAAAAATTGTACTTTTGTCTAAAAATTCTGAAATTTACAGAGTATACTTCTATCATATACATGTACTCCCAATAAAAATTTCATCAATTTTGGAGTTAACCACAAGGAATTATAAGCGGTTACTTTTAAAATAGTCTTTTCTCATAAAATTCATAACTCTCAATCTATACATCCAAAAATCACCATTTTTGGACACAATCAAGAAAACTCATCAAAATATCATTTCAAATTTTTCTAGAATTTTTGAAGTTCAGAAAAATTACGAAACTGAAAATTATAACAACCCTTAAAATCCCTTAATATCCCTTACTATCCCTTACAATCCCTTACAATCCCTTACCTCAAAAGAGCAGTACTTCTGACTGGATATCGGATATGATGCTGAAGAAAACTTGCACTGATGAATAGAAACTCACCAAGTATCTAAAAACTCACAAAATATGCTTCATAATATAGAGAGAGAAAGAGAGAAAGCTTATGTTTCTGGTGTGTTTTTCAATTCTAACTTAGCCCTCTATTTATAGGAAAATTTTGGTAGGTTTGACCTGCAACCTGATGGCTTTACCTGCTACTATTCCCACCCACCACATTTGAAATATAATTCAGCACATTTCTTCACCAACCACAAGTGGGGCCCACCAATTCTAGAATTTTCCACCAAAATGATAAACTCCGAAAATTCAACAATTTCTGAACCAGTCATCTCGTAAAATTCATAATAAAGCATACGTTCATTGTAACGACCCCAAAATAGGTACTATTCACGAAGTTACTATTCACGGGTTACTATTTACGAATTACTATTCATGACAAAATTGGTTCCTTTTTTTCTAACCAAATTATAGTTGATTTATGAATATTACTCTTGAGATTAAATCTAGATATTTTGATTATATTGATTTTACTATTATATATAACATTTTTATAACCCTAATAATGATATTTCTATTTGACTTGAGTATAAAGATGGGTAGATTTTTGGTATGATCATGACTATGAGTTCCCTTTGGCCAGTAGTGCAAAGTTGAATTGTTGACTGGTATGATCATGACCATTGAATTTATAATTGAATATCTTTAGCTTAAGTGCAAAGGTGGAATGATCAACATGGTTATAATTATTGTTTATATAAATTCTGAAATGATTATATATTTCTTTGAGATATGAATATATTTGGCATGTAGTGCAAATATGAATTGTTGAGGAATATCTTTGGCCTGTAGTGTAAAGATGAATTGTTGATGAATATCTTTGGACCGTAGTGCAAAGATAACCTGTTATTGAATATCTTTGGCCAGTAGTGCAAAGATGAACTATTGATTAATATCGTTAGCCCGTAGTATAAAGATGAATTTATTAGTATGATTATGAACAGGAACTGTGATTTGGTATAACCATGATCTTTGATGTTTCAGGTAAAGACATGTGATGAAAATTATCTTCGTCCTAGATGCGAAGAGGAATTTAGAATCACAATTATGATTATGAGTTATTTATATGATTGTGGACCAGAACTGTTGATTGATGTTACATGGATAAAACATTGTTGATGGATTTTTAACATGGAGAAGATAATAGATTTTATGGTCTATTTGACTCTTTTAATGGATTGCTCGTTCCGCTGCAACTATGGTTGAAAAATTTTATCATCTACCATATGTTCTAAATCTCTGATTTAATATTGTTGAAGGCTATTGATAATTTATTTATCTTTAGTCATGATATTCTTTACTGAGCTAGTTGTGCTCACCCTTCTGTTTTAAAATTCTTTTCAGGTAATACGAGTGTAGCTGGGTTGAGTGGGGGTAACAAGGGAATAGAACGGTGGTCATCATTTAGTAGTTATATTTGGTGAATCAAATAGGGTGAGGCAAACTCAACGTTGGAAGGATGTTTTGTCACTATCATACAAGATGTCTAATGACATACAACCTCGTGTCATCATAAGACACGGTTGTGCACATCCACTTGCTGAGTATATTTACGAGCACTACCTATATAATCTTGATGTTTGCTTGAAGTATAATTCTCAATTAGAGACAGTGGAGATAATGATATGTCAAGAGAAGACTCACCATTGGAAAGAATATGATAGTAATCTTATCGTTTTTCTTTGGGGTCTATTGGGTCAACCAAGGATAATTCTGTGGCCATATGATATCTATCATAACCTAGAAGCATGGCCTCCCATGTACGAAGGTTTCCTTGAGCACTTCCCAAAGATTCTAATTTCTAAAACAGTTTTTGACTATAGCTTTATGTAAGGTGTCATTGTGAGGTGTTGTCCACGGTTGGGACATGAGTCACATTTGGTATATATTTGTATCCAAACTCACAGCATATGTGTTGTTGTATTTTGCACGACAATTGTTGTAATAAAGTTGTAGTTATTTTCTGTACCATATATTTGGCAACTCAGAATAGGTTGGATGGAATGAACCTATTTTGGGGTTGTCACAGTTGGTATCAGAACTATAAGTAAATAGCCCCGAGCCTCTCGCTGGTGACTTCCTGTTGATGGGGGATGCACCGAACCCAGACTCTCCGTAGGAGACGCCATTCTGCGGTGGCAAACTGATAGGTATCAATGTGAGGTGCTGTCCACTGATGGGACATGAGTCACATTTGGTATCAGAGCCTAGGGATATGGTCTCTGGCGGAGATCGCGAAATAGAACTAGGAGGGGAGAGATGAGTAAATTATTTGCTAGTGTGTCCTACCTAAGCTTAATTGTTGGTCGGTCATAATATACGGATATTATGTGATACGTTAATTTGTTTAATTAACCCTTGTTTTATGGCAGTATTTGAGAATGGAAGCTGAGAATATTAACAATGGAGTGAATGAAACCGTGGAGATACCTCTAATCAACAATCATGATAATGTGATGTCAGGCAAAGAAGGAATTAGAGATATTCCTGTGGTAAGGGAAGAATTAATAGTTGTACCCGAGCTAGTTGCAGAGGTAGCAGCGGAGAGTGAGGAAGAAGAGGAACCTGAGGAAAATTTATTAGAAGAATTATGTGATCAAAATGTAGAATTACAAAATCATATTCATTAGTTAGAAGACCAGGCTGAAGAACGACAGGCGATCGTGGAGCAAAAGTATGCAACAATTCAAGCTTGTGTTACCCGATATGTGATGCTTGAACAGAAGCATTCTTTGGCAGAGTATAAGATGATAAAGCTGGAATCTGAGCTGAAAGAAGAAAAAACTGAACGAGTAAGAGTGAGTGATGCATGGAGAAAAGCCGCACGACGCATTGATATTATGGAAAGAGATGTCCAATCTAAGAAGGCTAAAATATATGATATGTATTTCTCTTTTTGGACAGCAATTGAGAGAACCCAACATCGAGTTTTGAATTACTCTGTACAGAGCGGTCAATCTCAATTCGATATGGATCGAAGATTGATGATTCAGATCATGAAGCAGGAGTACGACGAAGCAGTTGAGGGTGGAATATGCCCTATAGAAAAGTATATTCCAACGGTACTGATGACACCAAATGCTGCCCCAGACAAGTCAAAGTCGAGTAGTTCAAGGGATAGCGGTTGTCATAACTTCCCAACAAGTGAGGAACCCAAATGAAGTTATCACAGGAGATGAGTAATGGAGAAATTATGGTGACCGGGGAGATAGAATCAAGAATGAAAGCAAGGCATTCTCAATTTTTCAAAATACCAGGTACGTCAATTTCGAGGACGAAATTTAATAAGGAGGAGAGGTTGTAAGACCCCAACTTATTAATGAATAAAATCAAATTTTCTCTAAATATTATTGTGAATAATAAGGTGTTAATTTGATATAATGCTTTGGTTATGGGTGAAATGTGCAAATTTTGTAAAATAAACAAGTAGTTATAAAATATTCATTTGTTGTCGAGGAATATTCGTTTGGTCGTGGAATATTTTTTCTGTCGGGAAATATTCGTACGACAGCGCAGCCTTGTGTGGGCCCCATAATGGAAAGCAATTGGATGAAAAAAACGACAAGTATAAGTTGTTTATAAATAACGGCGTAGTTATTACCGTTAATACTGTTAGAATACCCGGTGGTTAAAATACAGTAGCACACAGTATTGCACAAATTATTGATTCTTGCGTAAGAAGGCACTACTCAATAATTGTTACAGCAGTTAATGTTCAATATTTTATTTTATTGATTCAATAATTGCAGCGTTGATATTTTAAATTATTGTTGTTTCAATAATTGTTGCTGCAGAGTATTTTCCATTATCAGAGCAATAATTCATATTATTTGAATAATATTATTAGATAGCATTATTGGTAATGTCTAGAAAGTTCTGTCTAAGGAGAGGTTTGGTCATCTAATTACGCGCCAGTAAGGAAAAATTCTTATTGAAAAGCCCCCTCTTTCCTGGGAACTGCCTGGTTGTCATTATTGTGATTATGTAATATTATTTGTGAATAATTAATTATTGATCTATATGATAATGAAATATTTATTTGATGTGGATATAAATGATGGATTTATTTATGTGGTTATAAATGAAGAAATTAATGTTAAGGTATTTTATCGTATTTTGTCGGATTGGAGGTATTAAAAGATCAAATCAGTGTTCTTACAGCTTTATTGTGTGAGTTATAATTTTTAATTTGACCGTTAGATCATTGTGATTTTTGGATATGTTATACATATATAAGTTGAGTATATGTTCACAAATTTTGAACCGTTAAAAATGAACGAATGATTTGTTATGAATTTTAAGAGGTGACTGATTCTGAAATTAAGCTTATATATGATTTTGGTGGAAAATTCTAGAAATGGGTGGGCCCCACTTTTGATTGTTGTGGAAAATGACTGATTTTTGGTGGGTGGAATAGTAGCAGGTAAAGCCATCAGGTAGCAGGTCAAGTCTGCTTCGACGTGCTAACATTTTTCCTATAAATAGAGGGCTAAGTTAGAATTGAAAATCACACCAGAATTTATAAGTTTTCTCTCTTTTTCTCTCTATATTATCGAGTGTATTTTGTGAGTATTTAGATACTTGGTGAGTTCCTATTCATCAGTGCAAGTTTCCTTCAGCGTCATTGTGACAACCCCAAAATAGGTCCATTCCATCCAACCCATTCTGAGTCGCCAAATACATGGTACAGAAAATAACTACAACTTTATTACAACAATTGTCGTATAAAATACAACAACACATATGCTGTGAGTTTGGATACAAATATATATCAAATGTGACTCATGTCCCAACCGTGGACAGCACCTCACAATGACACCTTACATAAAGGTATAGTCAAAAACTGTTTTAGAAATTAGAATCTTTGGGAAGTGCTCAAGAAAACCTTTGTACATGGGAGGCCATGCTTCTAGGTTGTGATAGATATCATATGGCCACAGAATTATCCTTGGTTGACCCAATAGACCCCAAAGAAAAATAAGAAGATTACTATCATATTCTTTCCAATGGTGAGTCATCTCTTGACTTATCATTATTTCCACTGTCTCTAATTGAGAATTATACTTCAAACAAACACCAAGATTATATAGGTAGTGCTCGTAGATATACTCAGCAAGTGGATGTGCACAACCCTGTCTTATGATGACACGATGTTGTATGTCATTAGACATCTTGTATGATAGTGACAAAACACCCTTCCAACGTTGAGTTCGCTTCACCCTAGATGATTCACCAAATATAACTACTAAATGATGACCACCGTTCTATTCCCCTGTTACCCTCGCTCAACCCAGCTACACTCTTATTACCTGAAAGGAATTGTGAACAGAAGGGTGAGCACAACTAGCCCAGTAAAAAATATCATGACTAAAGATAAATAAATTATCAATAGTCTTCATCAGTAATAAATCAGAGATTTAGAACATATGGTAGATGATAAAAAATTTTAACCATAGTTGCAGCGGAACGAGCAATCCATTAGAAGAGTCAAATAGACCATAAAGTCTATTATCTTCTCCATGTTAAAATTCACCAACATTGTTTTATCCCTGTAACATCACTCAACAGTTCCTTTCCACAATCATATGAATAACTCATAATCATAATTGTGATTCTAAATTTTTCTTCGCACCCAGGACGAAGAATATTTTCATCACCTGTCTTTACCTGAAACATCAAAGATCATGGTTATACCAAATCATAGTTCATGTTCATAATCATACTAATAAATCCATCTTTGCACTACGACCAAAGATATTCAACAACAGTTCATCTTTGCACTACAGGCCAAAGATATTCATCAACAGACCATCTTTGCACTACAGGCCAAAGATATTCAACAACAGTTCATCTTTGCACTACAGGCCAAAGATATTAATATCTCAAAGAAATATATAATCATTTCAGAATTTATATAAACAATAATTATAACCATGTTAATCAATTCATCTTTACACTTAAGCTAAAGATATTCAATTATAAATTCAATGGTCATGATCATACCAGTTAACAATTCATCTTTGCACTACAGGCCAAAGATATTCCTCAGTCACGATCATACCAATAATTTACCCATCTTTACACTCAAGTGAAAGAGAAATTCAACATCAGGGTTATAAAAATGTTATATATGATAATAAAAATAATATTATCAATAACTGCATTTATTTTCAAGAGCAACAATCATAAATCAACGATAATTTGGTCAGAAAAAGAAACCAATTTTTCTGTGGATAGTAACTCGTGAATAGTAACTCATGAATAGTAACTCGTGAATAATAACTCATGAATAGTAACTCTCCACATGAAAAAGGTAAAAATTACACAATAAAAATCATATCAATATTTTGGCATAATGATATTGAAAAAATATTTCCTAACCTTATAAACAATTTATTTAAATTGTTTACACTTTACTAATTAATGCATTTAATCATCATAAAATTCAAACTCTTAAGATTTCATCACCAATAACCAAAACCCTCATCAAAAATCTGCATATAACTCATATATGATTCTCAAGCCATAAAATCATATTTTCTAATTTTCTTACTACATAACATATTTAATTCATTACTCATAACTAGACAATTTTATGAAAAATACCAAATCAGTCCCAAAATATATCTTTTCTGGAATTTAGTATAATATAGTCCCATAGTGAACATCTATTTTTCTCAGAATTTTCAAAGTCATTTACTATTTTTCATATGGCCAAAACAGCCGAATATTTAGACATTTATCAAAAATTGTACTTTTGTCCAAAAATTCTGAAATTTACAGAGTATACTTCTATCATATACATGTACTCCCAATAAAAATTTTATCAATTTTGGAGTTAACCACAAGGAATTATAAGCGGTTACTTTTAAAATAGTATTTTCTCATAAAATTCATAACTCTCAATCTATACATCTAAAAATCACCATTTTTGGACACAATCAATAAAACTCATCAAAATATCATTTCAAATTTTTTCGAAATTTTCTGAAGGACAGAAAAATTACGAAACTAAAAAATATAACAACACTTAAAATCCCTTACTATCCCTTACTATCCCTTACCTCAAAAGTGCAGTATTTCTGACTGGAATGCAAAGCCGAAGAAAACTTGCACTGAATAGCAACTCTCAAAGTATCTAAATACTCACAAAATATACTTCATAATATAGAGAGAGAAAGAGAGAAAGCTTATGTTTCTGGTGTGATTTTCAATTCTAACTTAGCCCTCTATTTATAGGAAAATGTTAGCACGCCGAAGCAGACTAAACCTGCAACCTGATGGCTTTACCTGCTACTATTCCCACCCACTACATTTGAAATAAAAATTCAGCACATTTCTTCACCAACCAAGAGTAGGGCCCACCAATTCTAGAATTTCTACCAAAATGATTAACTCCGAAAATTCAATAATTTCTGAACCAGTCATCTCGTAAAAATCATAACAAATTATACGTTCATTTTAAACGGTTCAAAATTTGTGGACATATACTCAACTTATATATGTATAACATATCCAAAAATTACCACGATCCAACGGTCGGATTAAAAATTATAACTCCCGCAAAATATCTCAAAAAACCTGATTTTTAATACCTCCATTCCGACAAAAATACTGATAAAAATCTCAACATTAACTCCTTCATTTTAAACCACAAAAATATATCCCTCATTTATTTCCACATAAAATAAATATTTTCTTATCATATAATCAATAATTAATTATTCACAATAATATTACAAAATCACATTTATGACAACCAGGCCGTTCCCAGGAAAGAGGGGGCTTTCCAATAAGGATTTCTCCTTACTGGCGCGCAATTAGATGACCAAACCTCTCCTTAGACAAAACTTTCTAGACATTGCCAATAATGTTATCTAATAATATTATTCAAATAATATGAATTATTGATCTAATAAAAGAAAATACTGTGCAGCAACAATTATTAAACAACAATAATATAAAATATCAACGCATCAATTATTGAATCAATAAAATAAAATATTGAACAATAACTACTGTAACAATTATTGAGTAGTGCCTTCTTACGTAAGAATCAATAATTGGTGCAATAATACCGTGTGCTACTGTGTACAATAACGCGTATTACTGTATTTTAAACCACCGGGTATTTCAACAGTATTAACGAACAACTACGCCGTTATTTGTAAAAACTCAAATTTGTCGTTTTCTTCATCCGACAGTTATTCGTTATGGGGCCCACAAATAGTTGCGCGTCGTACGAATATTCCCCGACAGAAAGAATATTCCACGACCAAACGAATATTCCCCGACAACAATGATTATTTTATAACCACTTGCTTATTTTGAAAAAAATTCACATTTCACCCATAACTTTAAACTTTTATCAAATTTTACCATTTACTGAATAGTAATTATAAGAAAAATTAAATACTTTTTATTTCATAAAATTCGGGGTCTTACAATCTCCCCTCCTTATGAAATTTCGTCCCCGAAATTTACGTACCTGGTATTTCAAAGAGTTGAGAATACCTTCCTTTCATTTCAGATTCATCTTCCCTGTCATCATAATTTCTCATTGCTCATCTCCTGTATTTCAGATATCATTCTAGAATACAGCTTCAAAATAAAGGTTAATTGAACAAATTAACATATCACATAATATCTCGATATTATGACTGACCAACAAATAAGCTTAGGTAGGACACACTAGCGAAAGATTTACTCATCTCTCCCCTCCTAGTTATATTTTTCGATCTCCGCCAGAGACCATATCCCTAAGCTCTGATACCAACTGTGACAACCCCAAAATAGGTTCATTCCATCCAACCCATTCTGAGTCGCCAAATACATGGTACAGAAAATAACTACAACTTTATTACAACAATTGTCGTATAAAATACAATAACACATATGCTGCGAGTTTGGATACAAATATATACCAAATGTGACTCATGTCCCAACCGTGGACAACACCTCACAATGACACCTTACATAAAGGTATAGTCAAAAACTGTTTTAGAAATTAGAATCTTTGGAAAGTGCTCAAGGAAACCTTTACATGGGAGGCCATGCTTCTAGGTTTTGATAGATATCATATGGCCACAGAATTATCCTTGGTTGACCCAATAGACCCCAAAGAAAAATAAGAAGATTACTATCATATTCTTTCCAATGGTGAGTCTTCTCTTGACTTATCATTATTCCACTGTCTCTAATTGAGAATTATACTTCAAACAAACACCAAGATTATATAGGTAGTGCTCGTAGATATACTCAGCAAGTGGATGTGCACAACCCTGTCTTATGATGACACGAGGTTGTATGTCATTAGACATCTTGTATGATATGACAAAACAAAACACCCTTCCAACGTTGAGTTCGCTTCACCAGATGATTCACCAAATATAACTACTAAATATGACCACCGTTCTATTCCCCTGTTACCCTCGCTCAACCCAGCTACACTCTTATTACCTGAAAGGAATTGTGAACAGAAGGGTGAGCACAACTAGCCCAGTAAAGAATATCATGACTAAAGATAAATAAATTATCAATAGTCCTCATCAGTAATAAATCAGAGATTTAGAACATATGGTAGATGATAAAAAAATTTCAACCATAGTTGCAGCGGAACGAGCAATCCATTAGAAGAGTCAAAAGACCATAAAGTCTATTATCTTCTCCATGTTAAAAATCCACCAACAATGTTTTATCCCTGTAACATCACTCAACATTCCTTTTCACAATCATATGAATAACTCATAATCATAATTGATTCTAAATTTTTCTTCGCACCCAGGACGAAGAATATTTTCATCACCTGTCTTTACCTGAAACATCAAAGATCATGGTTATACCAAATCATAGTTCATGTTCATAATCATACTAATAAATCCATCTTTGCACTACGACCAAAGATATTCAACAACAGTTTCATCTTTGCACTACAGACCAAAGATATTCATCAACAGACCATCTTTGCACTACAGGCCAAAGATATTCAACAACAGTTCATCTTTGCACTACAGGCCAAAGATATTATATATCTCAAAGAAATATATAATCATTTCAGAATTTATATAAACAATAATTATAACCATGTTAATCAATTCATCTTTACACTTAAGCTAAAGATATTCAATTATAAATTCAATGGTCATGATCATACCAGTTAACAATTCATCTTTGCACTACAGGCCAAAGATAACCTCAGTCACGATCATACCAATAATTACCCATCTTTACACTCAAGTGAAAGAGAAATTCAACATCAGGGTTATAAAAAATGTTATATATGATAATAAAAATAATATTATCAATAACTGCATTTATTTTCAAGAGCAACAATCATAAATCAACGATAATTTGGTCAGAAAAAGAAACCAATTTTTTCTGTGAATAGTAACTCGTGAATAGTAACTCGTGAATAATAACTCATGAATAGTAACTCCGACATGAAAAAGGTAGAAATTACACAATAAAATTCATACAATATTTGGCATAATGATATTGAAAGAATAATATTTCTTAAGCTTATAAACAATTTATTTAAATTGTTTACACTTTACTAATTAATGCATTTAATCATCATAAAATGTCAACTCTTAAGATTTCATCACCAATAACCAAAACCCTCATCAAAAATCTGCATATAACTCATATATGATTCTCAAGCCATAAAATCCTATTTTTCTAATTTTCTTACTTCACAAACATATTTAATTCATTTACTCATAACTAGACAATTTTTATGAAAAAATACAAATCAGTCCCAAAAATATTTCTTTTCTGGAATTTAGTATAATATAGTCCCATATTGAACATATATTTTTCTCAGAAATTTTCAAAAGTCATTTACTATTTTTCATATGGCCAAAACAGCCGAATATTTAGACATTTATCAAAAATTGTACTTTTGTCCAAAAATTCTGAAATTTACAGAGTATACTTCTATCATATACATGTACTCCCAATAAAAATTTATCAATTTTGGAGTTAACCACAAGGAATTATAAGCGTTACTTTTAAAATAGTCTTTTCTCATAAAATTCATAACTCTCAATCTATACATCCAAAAATCACCATTTTTGGACACAATCAATAAAACTCATCAAAATATCATTTCAAATTTTTCCAGAATTTTTGAAGGACAGAAAAATTACGAAACTAAAAATATAACAACCCTTAAAATCCCTTACTATCCCTTACTATCACATACCTCAAAAGTGCAGTATTTCTGACTGGAATGCAAAGCCGAAGAAAACTTGCACTGAATAGCAACTCTCAAAGTATCTAAATACTCACAAAATATGCTTCATAATATAGAGAGAGAAAGAGAGAAAGCTTATGTTTCTGGTGTGATTTTCAATTCTAACTTAGCCCTCTATTTATAGGAAAATTTTTAGCACGCCGAAGCAGACTAACCTGCAACCTGATGGCTTTACCTGCTACTATTCCCACCCACCACATTTGAATAAAATTTCAGCACATTTCTTCACCAACCAAGAGTAGGGCCCACCAATTCTAGAATTTTCCACCAAAATGATTAACTCCGAAAATTCAACAATTTCTGAACCAGTCATCTCGTAAAATTCATAACAAATCATACGTTCATTTTAAACGGTTCAAAATTTGTGGACATATACTCAACTTATATATGTATAACATATCCAAAAATTACCACGATCCAACGGTCGGATTAAAAATTATAACCCCCGCAAAATATCTCAAAAACCCTGATTTTTAATACCTCCATTCCGACAAAAATACTGATAAAAATCTCAACATTAACTCCTTCATTTTTAACCACAAAAATATATCCCTCATTTATTTCCACATAAAATAAATATTTTCTTATCATATGAATCAATAATTAATTATTCACAAATAATATTACAAATCACATTTATGACAACCAGGCCGTTCCCAGGAAAGAGGGGGCTTTCCAATAAGATTTCTCCTTACTGGCGCGCAATTAGATGACCAAACCTCTCCTTAGACAGAACTTTCTAGACATTGCCAATAATGTTATCTAATAATATTATTCAAATAATATGAATTATTGATCTGATAAAGAAAATACTGTGCAGCAACAATTATTGAAACAACAATAATATAAAATATCAACGCAGCAATTATTGAATCAATAAAATAAAATATTGAACAGTAACTACTGTAACAATTATTGAGTAGTGCCTTCTTACGTAAGAATCAATAATTGGTGCAATACCGTGCTACTGTGCAATAACGCGTATTACTGTATTTTAACCACCGGGTATTTCAACACAGTATTAACGGTAACAACTACGCCGTTATTTGTAAAAACTCAAATTTGTCGTTTCTTCATCCGACAGTTATTCGTTATGGGGCCCACAAATAGTGCGCCGTCGTACGAATATTCCCCGACAGAAAGAATATCCCACGACCAAACGAATATTCCCCGACAACAATGATTATTTTATAACCACTTGCTTATTTTGAAAAAAATTCACATTTCACCCATAACTTTAAACTTTTTATCAATTTAACCATTTACTGAATAGTAAATTATAAGAAAAATTAAATACTTTTATTTCATAAAATTCGGGCTCTTACAATCTCCCCTCCTTATGAAATTTCGTCCCCGAAATTTACGTACCTGGTATTTCAAAGAGTTGAGAATACCTTCCTTTTCATTTCAGATTCCATCTTCCCTGTCATCATAATTTCTTCAATTGCTCATCTCCTGTATTTCAGATATCATTCTAGAATACAGCTTCAAAATAAGGGTTAATTGAACAAATTAACATATCACATAATATCTCGATATTATGACCGACCAACAATAAGCTTAGGTGGACAACACTAGCGAAAGATTTACTGATCTCTCCCCTCCTATTTTATATTTCCGATCTCCGCCAGAGACCATATCCCTAAGCTCTGATACCAACTTTGACAACCCCAAAATAGGTCCATTCCATCCAACCCATTCTGAGTCGCCAAATACATGGTACAGAAAATAACTACAACTTTATTACAACAATTGTCGTATAAAAATACAACAACACATATGCTGTGAGTGGATACAAATATATACCAAATGTGACTCATGTCCCAACCGTGGACAGCACCTCACAATGACACCTTACATAAAGGTATAGTCAAAAACTGTTTTAGAAATTAGAATCTTTGGGAAGTGCTCAGAAAACCTTTGTACATGGAGGCCATGCTTCTAGGTTGTGATAAATATCATATGGCCACAGAATAATCCTTGGTTGACCCAATAGACCCCAAAAAAAATAAAAAGATTACTATCATATTCTTTCCAATGGTGAGTCTTCTCTTGACTTATCATTATTTCCACTGTCTCTAATTGAGATTATACTTTAAACAAACACCAAGATTATATAGGTAGTGCTCGTAGATATACTCAGCAAGTGGATGTGCACAACCCTGTCTTATGATGACACGATATTATATGTCCATTAGACATCTTGTATATAGTGACAAAACCCCCTTCCCACGTTGAGTTCGCCTCACCCTAGATGATTCACCAAATATAACTACTAATGATGACCACCGTTCTATTCCCCTGTTACCCTCGCTCAACCCAGCTACACTCTTATTACCTGAAAGAATTGTGAACAGAAGGGTGAGCACAACTAGCCCAGTAAAGAATATCAAGACTAAAGATAAATAAATTATCAATAGTCTTCATCAGTAATAAATCAAGATTTAGAACATATGGTAGATGATAAAAAATTTTAACCATAGTTGCAGCGGAACGAGCAATCCATTAGAAGAGTCAAATAGACCATAAAGTCTATTATCTTCTCCATGTTAAAAATCCAACAACAATGTTTTATCCCTGTAACATCACTCAACAGTTCCTTTCCACAATCATATGAATAACTCATAATCATAATTGTGATTCTAAATTTTTTCTTCGCACCCAGGATGAAGAATATTTTCATCACCTGTCTTTACCTGAAACATCAAAGATCATGTTATACCAAATCATAGTTCATGTTCATAATCATACTAATAAATCCATCTTTGCACTACGACCAAAGATATTCAACAACAGTTCATCTTGCACTACAGGCCAAAGATATTCATCAACAGACCATCTTTGCACTACAGGCCAAAGATATTCAACAACATTCCATCTTTGCACTACAGGCC